>OZ023327.1:42073345-42078345 GCA_964007535.1 Brachyptera risi
TAGTTCTTTTCGACTTTATTTGTAGGACGTTCGTTTTGTCAGTATTCAAAAGCAGATTGTTTGAAGAAAACCAGTGGTGCAGCTTGCATAGGACCTCTTCCGCTTGAATCTTGAGCTCTTGTACGCTTCTACCATACACAAGAGCATTAGTGTCGTCCGCGAATGTGATCAAGGTAGTTCCCCTCATATAAGTAGACAGGTCGTTGACATAAATTAAAAATAGTAAAGGTCCTAGTATTGACCCTTGGGGTACTCCAGCGTTTATAGGTGCCCACTGTGATTTGATAACACCTTCATTATTCGTCAATTCCACTAGCTGTGAGCGCTCCGTAATATAAGAATTCATCCAGGAATTTGCAAGTCCTCTTATCCCACATTTGTTGAGCTTATAAACTAGTAGAGGATGGTCAACACAGTCGAATGCCTTGGAGAGGTCACACGAAAGTCCCAAGACTAATTGTCCTCCATCGCGTGCGTTGAGGATCTCATGAATCAGGTGATTTATTGCCTCGATTGTTGACCGACCCTTGCGAAACCCAAACTGAGATTCTGAGAAGAAGTTATTGTTTGATAAAAACTCAGTAACACGGTTCAGCATTACACGTTCCAGTATTTTTGAGAACGCTGGGAGTATAGAGATGGGCCTGTAGTTCGCAACGTCGTTTTTATCTCCTTTCTTGTAAGCGGGAATAACTTTGGCTTTCTTGAACATATCAGGAAAAACACCTGTTTGCATTGATGCATATACATATATATATATATATATATATATATATATATATATATATATATATATATATATATATATATATATATATATATATATATATATATATATATATATATATATATATATATATATATATATATATATATATATATATATATATATATATATATATATATATATATATATATATATATATATATATATATATATATATATATATATATATATATATATATATATATATATATATATATATATATATATATATATATATATATATATATATATATATATATATATATATATATATATATATATATATATATATATATATATATATATATATATATATATATATATATATATATATATATATATATATATATATATATATATATATATATATATATATATATATATATATATATATATATATATATATATATATATATATATATATATATATATATATATATATATATATATATATATATATATATATATATATATATATATATATATATATATATATATATATATATATATATATATATATATATATATATATATATATATATATATATATATATATATATATATATATATATATATATATATATATATATATATATATATATATATATATATATATATATATATATATATATATATATATATATATATATATATATATATATATATATATATATATATATATATATATATATATATATATATATATATATATATATATATATATATATATATATATATATATCTTTCAAATTTGATCACACGCATATTCGAATAGTTTGAAAAATGCCCAGTTTTGTTTGATCCTGCGATCATTTGTTTACGATCTTATTACCTCCACGGTATTTTTACCCGCGCTCACTTGGCTCGCGATATTTTCTTCTCCGCGACCTTATGTGCGTGCGGTCATTTCATCCTACTCGATATTATTGCCGCGAGATAAAATTGTTCGCGGTCTTTTTGCCGGCTACCTTAGATTTCGACCTCACCAACAGCTAGGTTATTAGGGGGTACGAGTGAGCTCGCAGAAGAGAGACGGATGATGTTCACAAAAACCCATGTCATATGCGAGGCTCGAACCTAAGCCCCGCTTGACTGGAATGTATGAAGCAGTGCCTTAGCTGGGCCTGGATCAGTCAAGGTTCACTTGTTTTGAAAATAAATATATTTCCTCTCTATTCACTCAGAATATTGGGTTGTACAATTTTCCGCTCACAGTTCATTGTTGTCAGATTTTGTGAAAAAAGAACACACATGTGCCTATACGAAGCGAAAACAATTATTCTTGAAATATGTACAAAGATCGTATACAAATACATGCTGTATTGGCAGTTGTCTTCATCACTTTGCCATTCCATTTAAAAAAACTAAACCAATAATAAATCACTGTAAAAATGTGTGAATTTGTTTATCATTTCAGAATTAGTCTCCGATTGACCATTCAACTATTATGTAAATACTACATATTGTGATAATTTAATCAAAGAAATATTAAATATATGCATGAAATAATTCTGAAAGCGATCCTAGTATGGGCATAATAACTGAAAATAAGCTTACACAAAATCTAAAATCGACATAACATTGTACTTTTGACGCATTCATTTATGTTTTTATGTTGGGTTCAACTAAGCACAGTAATGAATGATGACTAAGACCTATTGGCGTCGGTGAATGATGAATAAGGTGATGACTGATGAGAAGATTAGATGGATGGTTACTTTATTATGTGTTTTTGTATAGTAAAAAGGAGTCGGTCGTGGTCTGTTGCAAAGGAATCATCCCAGTATGAACCTAAACGACAGAGGGACACCACGAAAAAACTCTTCTTGGAGGTCTCTGTCCAGAATCGAACCCCGGTCTCCTGAATGCCGGTTCAGCCACCGATCCACTAGTCTCACTACTCATTTTGCACTCATCTTATCATTTGTTTATGACTAGGAAAACGCTATATACGCGTTGTTAGACGAGCGGAAAGTAATAGTATGTCGACTTCATTGCCAAACTTTTGCCTAAATTTGCCAATTGGGTAACATTTTAGTTATAAATGGGTAAAAACGGCTTCGAGTGGTACCAATTTAGCACATTTCGTGTTTTTTCTTCAAAATGGCTGACCCGATCAAGCTGAGAATTCCCAGAAATGTGTATCAAGATGTTATTCAACTCCACACAAAATTTCAATTTTTTGGAAAATAAAAATTTTAAAATTTAAAATTTCTTAAATTTTTAAGGGTATTTTTGAAATTTCTGAAATTCATAAAAAAAAAGTTGATATCCGATAATGCCACAAAACTATACAGATCTAAGTTAGATAAGGAACCATGATGAAAAAAAGTTTGAAATTGATAGCTGTAGCCTTTTGACCTGTGGAGAACCGACAAATGAACATAAAAAAAATATATATATAAAAACGAACACCAATTTTTTTCAGTATGTGAAATTGAATCCTCGCTAAAGCTCGACTAATAATTGATCACTCATCATTTGTTATGATATTTTCCTACGAATTATACTTAGTTATTATCAGCATGATTATTTGTAAATTTGCATTTACTTCCTTGTGGTCAACATAATCTCCGTATACCCCTACTTTCGAATACAAGTAGCAATTGTGACTAACCAATATAAGTATCAATGAAATACATAGCTTGTGGTATTTTTTTTCTCATTGGGGAACAATGATTTTGTATCCAGTATCAATGTTATGAGGAAAAAATTGTGAATATTACTTTCCTCGATTTCAGAAATAACAGCATATTGTATGGAATCACAGCTCGATTATCTGTGATGGAATCTGAATGAGTTTATTGTGAGAGCCATAGCTAAAACGTTTACCAAATATCTCTTCAAAATACTACCTGCTATTCAGATGGCTTTTGTGACAACCTAGTGACAACACGCAGAATGACGGTCTAGGACCCCCGAGTGTATTTGTTAACTTATAGAGAAGGCGGTAAATCGGAACGGTCAAATGTTGTTTCCAAAGTGCACGTCTTTTTTGATGAACACTTCAAGTTACAAGAGAGAGAGATAGCCATAGGAAACTGAGAGAGATAGCTGTCCACTACCGAGTTCCAAAATCGCACACCAAACTTGGGTCGCGCATGTCGAAGAGAAATATTCTCAGCTAGGATACGGGCTCTTAAGAAACCAATTGAATCCAATCAACAGGTGTCATTATCAATTGGAAACGATTAAAACAAAGCCTTCTTTATTATCATATAAATTGATTGAGAAATATGATGGCAGTGACATAATTGTTTGGATCTCAAGGTGTATACATAAATAATCAATCTGAAGATATAAGTTGATATAAGTAGCTCATCCATCAACGCGGAAACACATAACGCGTTTGCCTAGTTTAATTTCGTAGCATTAGCTATTCCAAAAATAGCATATAGCATCAGTCAAATTTGAAATTAGAAGTAATTTAGCACTAAAAAGTATTAAGGCAAATGTAAAGATTCCGAGATATAAATAATGTACGCATGTATTAGAAGCTATTTTCGACAGTATTCTCAGCTTGAGCAGTGAGCAAGTTCTGAAAAGACAGTACGTTTATACATTCACGTCGATATGCCCCACATTGAAATACTAATTGAACTTCACAGAATAAAAGAGCATAGGCCTACATATTATGTGACTACCACAGGCCAACAAATGTTGATAAATATTTTATTCAAACAAATTGGAATGAAAGATTTCGAGTTTGCATGGCACTTGAATCTAATTCGTAAAAAAAAAATGAGTGTAACAGACAATATTTTTAGGAAAATTGCTATTTTCTCACAAATAGCGCTTATTTCTTGTGAATTTTGATTTATCGTTGTAAAAGGTATAGGCCTATATCGCTTCAAATAGCAAAAAAGAACTTGGTCTTGAATTGTTTTGAACATTACAAAACATGAAGAAAACATCAGATATTATGGTTTCAGATGACTCAATTCTATAGATCTTATAGCTAATACTAAAATTTCATGCCTCTACCTATAATGCCATATATTTTCATTTGTGATAAATAATGACCCCCTCTGATGGTTAATTTCATGTCAAATAGAGAAATTATTTTGTGTTCATAAACTGCATTTTTTATCGCAACTGTTTTTCAAAGATTTTTGAAACCCACTAAAACCTACGTTTTTCAAAAGACCTGAGTGGACGTGGTTTTGTTGGGTTCTTACAAAGCAAAGCAAAGATGATTAATCATTCATAGGCCTACCCAATGACCAAGTTAGTT
>OZ023327.1:42083345-42168345 GCA_964007535.1 Brachyptera risi
GACCTCCTCCTGTCAATAATCCTTAACGTTATACTCGTGCTTATTTCATTTTACCTAATCATTATTTTAACTATTATTACTAATATCCTAACTATTAACTATCATTATATTACTTTTATTACTTGGCCTACTATGATTATACGATACCCATACTTTGTAAATGCAGTGTTCCACGGGACGAAAATAAATACAAAATACAAATCCCTCTCTACTGTTCCCCCCTCGCCCATAATTCCATTCACATTGAACACTTCCCCATAGAATCTATTTAAAGCTTCTGCCTTCTCTATGTCCGTTTTTTTTTCTGTAACTAATTTACTAAAAGCTAAAACTAACATAATTTAATCCAAATTAACAGTCACAGTGAGAATAACAGGGCTGTTCGTCATTGATTGCGATTTTGATGTAAACTGTAGGTCCCACAGTTTTGAATCTTGAGGGATTTGATATATACACAGCGTTCAGGAAAGCCGTTAGTTTTTTCTCCTTCCAAGTTCCAATTCTGCAAGAGTGCAAGTGCAGCGCACTTTGGTTCGGTTTATGGATTCATGGTCAGTTGTCGGGTGCACTTTCGTAGTAAAATAATATAGCTATTATTTGAGGTAATTTTTGTTTCACATTTTCAGCAAGTTTGAATACGTTGGTGAATCTTACATATCATTAAAAATTGATACATTGTCTGTTGCTAGGTATATTAGGCCTATAACAACTACCCAAAACTGGTTCAGCTTATGAGTTCAGCCATGCTGCAAAGGCCTATCGCTTTAGGCCGTGCACGTCAAAGCTGAACACACGTTGGACTTGGACTTGATCGCAGTTCCTGACGAAGATCTTTGGGTCGCTCTGCGAGAATTAAACACCGATCTGTCAAGTTAGTCGGCGTTGGTCGTTATTCGAGGTTGGGTTTGATGTTTAGTACCGGTACATGGTTATTGTAGGTCTAGATAAGTAAATTTAATATTAAAACTTGGCAAGTGTGAAAATTGTTTGTAGTAAATCATCTAGGCTAGGGCCTAGGCCTAGGCCTATTACAAATTTCGATTCCGAACTTGGAGGCACAGGCCATCTGGTTTGTTGAGATGTAAATTAGTATTGGCTCATGCCTGAGTTTACCACATTAAATTCGATGGTCTAGGATACCAATGAAAGTCCCTTTGGAGCTAGGGCCTAACCAGGCCCAAGACATTATTTTAAGTGGCAGCAAAAGGCCTGGTCCAAGTGACCAGGCAGACTTGGACAATGTAGGCCTAGGATAATTGTTTTTTCAGCTATACAATTAGGCTCAAGCCTGATTTCCACTCCTATTTTTTTTCGGGTCGGCGGACGACATTTCGTCCGAAATTCTTTCACCGGTTTCCACTCTGATTTTTCAACAGCACTTTTTCGTCATGACAGCCACGACTTCTTTGAATCCAAACAAGCAATCTTTCAAATCTAGAAAAAGCATTCGTTCACATCTTGAGGTAGGCCTAACGTATATACATATATATATATTTATATATATATATATATATATATATATATATGGAAGTGCTTATTGCCACGTTACGTGTACACGTAACTTGGCAGCACTTTTCGTTTTTCTCACCAAGTAACTTGGTACCCATTTGCGAAATAGCTACCACGATGTTTCATCTGTCAATGTCAAACTCAACACGTAACTTGGTAGCCATTTTCAAAATAGCTACCACGATGTTTCGTCCGTCCAACTGTTGTGTGTCCCAACTTGTGTGTGTGTGGGGCAAATGATGTTCTAAATGTGTAAAATTTCTTTGCATTCCTATAGGTAATCCGAAAAAATATATCAAACTTGTTTTTATGTGCAGTCTAGTTGTAAAACGACGTGATTTGGCTAGGCATACCACAATGGTTTGTGGCGTAGAGGGCCTAAGCTTGAGTAGGCCTAGAACCTAACCGAGATCATTATGTCGGCTAGTACATTATAAGGACACTTTGAAAGAGTTAAGCGATTATTGGTGAAGGTGTTTAGTGTTATAGAAGCTAGGCCTAGTCTATACGATTATTTTGTCAGGTTGAGCATGTGATTCGATTAGGCATCCGCCTTGGCCTACCGGTGCTTGTCAAACACATACGACCGTTTTGAAAGATTTCAAGGATTAAATAACATCACTCGATGTTATAAAAATTATTGTGATGTTCTCAATCGATTCACATCACTCTAATCCTTCCCAAAACGTCATTCATTGTATGTAGCCGTCGCCTGACAAGAACACGGCAAAACAGGCCTAGGCCTAGGCCTAGTACTTGAACTCGAAATGTCACTTGGGCAAATCCATTATAGCTACCAGGTGGTTTCGTAATCGGAGTAGGCCTAGACCTAGTGCCGACTGTTTTGTCTAATTTCCGGACTAATGATGACATTATTTGATTTCATCATGTTGACCCTTCATTACCCTAAAATTTGATGCCCTATAATCCAAATAATGTCCAAGAAATACGGGTCTAAAACAAACGTTACTTGGTTGCCTTTTGCGAAATAATTACCACGATGTTTCATCTGTCAAACAGTTAGACCTGTGTGTGAAGTGTATTGACTCTTTGACGGTATCGGTAATGAAGAATAAAGTGATGATGTTGTACCTATGTGAGGTTTCCATTCATTCATATTAATTCCAATATCAGTAATGTGCGGTCTAGTTGTGAAAAATGTTAACGTTACGACCCGTGACCCAGGTCGTCCCTTTTGGACGAAGACCGTGATGGTTTGTGCTCCATGAAGATTGATATTTTCAGTAGGCCTAGGCCTGGTACGAGAACCAAGAAAATATGCAAAGATATATCAGCTACACTTTCAGAGATTTTAATGATTATTCAGTGAAGATTATGATCATTTATGTATGGTAATAGGCGTAATCAAATGCGTTCATTTTGACAAGGTAGGCCTAATTTGTGATGACTGCCTGTCAAGTCAAACTGATGTCGGCGAACTATTATGAAATATTCCAAGAGTAATAGCAATATCATTCGATTTCATACTATTCTTCATTGTCATATAATTAGATGCCCTAAAAGCCATCCAACGTCGAAGAGAACTATAGGTCTAGATAGGACGGTACCCACGCCTATAGTTGATAGAGGCCCACACGTAACTTGGTTGAAATATGCGAAATAGCTACCACGATGTTTCAGTTGTCAAGTTGCTACAATAACGAAATGACTGCTCTAAACTTCGGTGCAACCGCTATGGCTACTAGTTATTACTGTAATTTTGAGAGTTTATAGGAATAAAATAACAATGATACTGAACATATGTGAGTTCTTTATTCATATCTGATTATGTCATTTCCTGAATTCCTGAATTTAATGTGAGGTAGAATTGTGAAGAGGCAAAACGTTCCGTGCCGTCAATTTCAGAAAAAGCTAGGCCTACCACGATGGTTTGTGGTAGAGGCAAGTTTAGTGTAAGAAAATAATGTTTTCGGAGGTTAGTTTCACACATTTTTTATTAGACATTCACAGAAAAGGAAATGAACTGACCCTTGATTAGTTCGAAGATGCTCCTAGTCATATAAACTGCATGAATCACAATGTTTATGAAAGCGTATAGATAGGCTGAAGCCCCACTTATCCCTGGGCCCAACACGTTCATTTCCACGTTTTTTGGGGGATATTTAATGTGTTGGGAATTATTTGTGGAATTAGAACGTATTAAAGAATGGATGTACAGCCTATTTTGACAATTGAACATGACGAAATTAGTCGAAACAAAATATTACATCAGTTGACCTTGGAAATATCAATAATACTTGGCACATTTGACAGGAGCTACCAAGTACCGTGGTAGCAATTATGAAAATAGCTGCCACGTTACTTGGTGGCAAAAATGAAAAATCCAACCAAGTTACTTGGTAGTAAATATAGAAAATTCAACCAAGTTACTTGGTAATAAGGTCTGCCATATATATATATATATATATATATATATATATATATATATATATATATATATGTATATATATATATATATATATATATATATATATATATATATATATATATATATATATATATATATATATATATATATATATATATATATATATATATATATATATACATACATATATACACATACATACACCTTGGTTCACAAATTTATCTTTAAAAGTAGTTGAAAAAAGACCTATGAAACATGAAAATAATTCACAAACCAAATTTTTGCCTCTTCTGAAGAAGCCCAAAGTTAAACTCCCACTTGTCATTGTTGAAGAATACGCACAACAGTGAAAGAGATTGCAGTCGTTTTGGTATCCTTATTTTGACGCTACTGTTTATAGCATATTTCGTTGACTCCTTAAAACCAGAACATTAATTCCTTTATTAAAGCCTTCTGAATGAATGAATACTAGGGTTTTAAAGCGCATCGATAGCGAGGTAATTTAGCGCATATGTTGTGTATTTTAGATCTGAAGAGGGGTTGACTTCCTACAAATTGTGCCAATCAGTCTATGATGGCACCCGGACAGAATGGCAACGGTCGTAGGCCAAGTCCTAAAGAAACCGGCACTGTACCTAAGACAAAAAAACAGAATGGCTCTAATCGCTGCCCGTCCATTGCTCACAGAGAACAAGCTGCCAGCGCGAACAACGTGCCGAACAACTTGGTGAGTAGCCACGGATTAAATATTCTACAGGTTTACCGTAGGCCTGATTGTGGATTATAACTGTCATATTAGCATTTCTGGACTTACAGTCTTGTCAAGTTGAACTATCTTTGTTTATTGTATTCAACATTCAACACTTGAAGAACCACTTCACTGTTACGGATGACACTTCGCCAATTTGTTTTGTACTTTCTACGTTACGGACGTATGTTTCCGCTGCGAGTAGCTCAATCTTGAGGAATTTATTGTAAACTAATACATTCAACTAGTTAGTTGGATTCACACTAGATGGTGAAATCGATTTTATATTGGACAAATGTGCAGGTCTGTTCCTCAAGTTTCTTTTACAATTATCAGATAAATGTAGTGCTGGGGAAGTTCACTTATAAAAGAAACTTTCAGAAAGTTCAGTTCATGTCAAGTAAATCAATATTTTAGAAAGTTCAAAGGTCGTTTTCGTGGCTTTGCTGAAAAGGTTCAAGTTAAAAAAAAAGACATGAGTTTGTTAAAAAATTCACCTCAAAAATTATATGGAAAAAAGGGTTTGAAAATAACATATGGCTCGCCTGGTGACAAGTGATCACATGTTGAAATCCCGAACAGGGAATATTATACATTCGGGATATAGGCCGTAAAATAGTCAATCTCATTCGGAATTTGGACGGGGAAGTACGGATAGCGCAATCGTGTTGAATAGGGTTATAATGAGTGATCTAAAATTAAGAATTTTCAAATGAACGTTTTATTCCGTTAAAGATCACCGAAAAATCGAACGTGAAGAAAATTCAAGATTGTCGACTGTAAATGTAACGCGTTCATTGAAAAGTTCAGAAAATACGAACACGTTCATTTCAAACGTTCATCACCCAACACTGGATAAATGAGAGTAAAGTTTGAGTACATACCTAAATATGCAAAAACCAAGTGAATATTTAAATTCAGATACTTGAGAGACTTACAGATGATGCTAGTGATGATTACTTTGAGTACCGTATTGGTAGTTACTCTGATGAGCGTAATAATGATGATGACAAGTAGGCCTACCCATGACTTGACATTTCGGGTAGCCCAACCGGCAACAATTTTCAAGATAGGCCTGTTTTTCGGGTTAGGGTGAAGATTTTTAGTTTGAATTTGATTAATAAACATCAACTCATTATAGGCCCAAGCGTGGAAATAGAAAAAATACCATGATCTATGTATTATTATTATTTTTTTTTAAATGTCAATTATTGGCAAACAGCATGGTCAACAATAACAATAGTGAAACCTCTATGCATCGTTCCCGGATACATCGTTTTCCTGCTTGTATCATTAATTTTTTCTAACCCCATTCCCATATAATCGATGCTAAATTTTCACGGATGGATGGTTTTATTTTCCTGGTCCCGTGAAAAACGATGGATAGAGGTTTCACTGTATTGGCTAACAGTGAAGGGGTCGACTGCCAATCACTGCCTAGGTATCAATTTTCTTTAAATAGTGTAATACGACACTGAAAGTTGCAGATACGCTCGTAGTGGAGAAAATGTGAACTGATGAAACAATGATGGGCTACACTCATGCACTTGGCTATTGCCTACAGTGGCTATAAGTTTTCTTCAAAAAAGTAATCCCAAAATTGACCCAATTGTTTCGGAAAAAGTTCCCTATAGTTGAGCCTCGATTATATGGTGATTGAGTTGACCGCGATTTGTAATAAAGTGTCGCTTTTTCACCAAATGTGTCCAAATTATTATGATTGGATCTTGAATCTAGCTTATTTCAATCGCGAAATAAAACAAAATTCAACAACATCACGAAATCAATCACTATTCACGAAAATTGGCGAAATCAATGTTTTTTTTCTCAAAACTTGAGTTGAATACTGTTCAAATCATGTTTTTCGGAATTTCTTCCCGTATACATTTCTCAGTATGCATCTCATTCAAGACATCTGCACGTCAACTCGTCAATAGACTCGACTAGACGCGGCGATCAGTATAAGTATGGTAAAAATCCGTAACATCCCCTTTGCATTCAGTCTACCCGGTGCCAAGTTCTTTCTTTGAGCAGGAAATACCATCTTCAGCATGGCTATATGAACAAGTGTCTCCAGCCAGGCCAAGAAACAGTGATCATGACATCTCTGGTTTCATTTAGTAGCCAACTGTTACAGGTGTAGGTTCGCACAATGGGGAAGCCAAGTGCGAATGTGCAGTCTAGAGTGAGTCAGTTTAGAAGCGAAAACTTTTACGTTTGTGATAACAAAAATCCTTATGTGTGGTTATTGTGACATTCGTTTAGATTTTGAGCGTAAAGATAGGCCTACACTTAATAAACACATTTCGAGTGAAAAACATGAAGATTTGAAATTGAAAGCAATAACGTCTCAAGTGCTACGAAAACGACAACTTTCAGTAACCAAAACATATACTCACGGAAAGAAGTCAAAAGAAGACAAAGAAGTTTTCGTTCTTAATGCTACAGAAGCTTTTTTATCTTTTTTTTTTCTTCTTCTTTTTATCTCGGTAGAAAAACTTGATAATATAAAAATTCAAGATTGGTTTAAAAAGTATGTGAAGGAAAGTGGAGATCTGCCTACTGCGGACTGGCTATGAATGAAGTATATACCTAAAATCGGAGAGAAAACAGTGGAAGAAATTAAAGAGGAGATTCAAGGCAAGTCAGTGTCAATTCTTTGTCACGATGCTACAGACAAAAGTGGAAACTGTGTGCTTCACATTCTTTTTCGTTCAATGGAACCCACTCGTACCCAGAAAGTATTTTTAGCTGCTTCTCACGTGTTAGATGCAGCTAACGCAAGTCCGTGTTCTCAGGCTGTGATTGCAACATTGACAAAATATGACGTTGACTTCGAGAACTGTGTTGGTTTTGTGACTGACGGAGCTCGGTACATGACGGCATGTTACAATGCTCTCCACGTGCTAATCGGAAGTCACTTGGTACATACACAGTGCTGGGCCCATAAGATTATTCTTGTAAGCCAAATTTGGCAAACTGAACTAGACCAGTTAAATACTATTGTCAGCAGGGTTAAAAGTGCATTTTTAAACACAAGGAAGCGGAAACACCAGTACCTTGATTTCCTTAGGGAAAAGTATGGAATTATATCTCCAAAAGTCAAGTTGTTCCCGATGCTTGTTCTCACCAGATGGAACTCGTGGTTTGAATCCGTCATTTACATTGAAGAGTACATAGACGACATTTTAAAGTTTATGGAATCGCCAAGTGAGGAGAATACAGGCGTTAAGTTTTTAAAAATAATTAAGGCAGAAGAGTTACTAGTTGGGAAAACTCAGGCGAGTTTTTGTTGCTTTCAATTGTACGAAAATGATTGAACTTATAGACTTTCTCGAAGGAAATTCTTATCCGATAGCAAATGTGCTTTATACCTAACTGCAAGATTTGTGTAAAAAATTTGAGCTCCTGTCCAACGGTGTGTTTTATGAAAAAGTGTGTGATATGTTGAAAGAGATATGCCCGTTAAAAAAGAGACGTGAAACTGAAGATGGTTTAAAGCTGGTAGCTTTGGAAGGGCTCACTAAATTGAAAAAAATGATTGATAGTGACTCTTCTAAAACGCCTTTGGTGGCAATCAATGCTGTGCTCAACCCTAGAAACATTTCGCTGCTAGCGGTGAGTTCTGAAGTTTTGTATCCATTATTTAAGGACTTACCTGCACTCTCAGATTTAAAATCGTGTGTTTCCATCGATAAGTTTGTAGAAGGATTCTCGATAGTTCAAACAATTGTTGCAGAAGAGTTGGACAAATCGGATAAAGAGGTAGACTTATGTAAGATTTTGTGCTCTCTGAAATGTGATCACAAAGATTTCGCCAAGTTTGCATGAAGTTGTTTATGGTTCACTACCTCCAATGTGGTCTCTGAAAGATCTTTTTCAAGATCTTCTTTAGTTGTAAGTGACCGGTGAAGATCGCTCAAACCAGAAAATGCAGAAATTTTAACAATGATAGCATTCAAGGCATAATCTACATAATTTAACCTAAAAATACCTTCATTGATTGAAAACCATAACTGAACTAAGAATACATTAAACTTCAGTTTGATTGGGGAAAAAAGTGCATATTTTCAATGTTTTTACCCCAAAATTTTCCCAAATCCTTATGTAAAAACAAAACCACCAAAACGCGAGATTAGGTTTTGTTGAAAACACCAAAACGCAAAATTCTTGGTTTTGAAAACGAAATCATAGAGAAAATAAAACCATATAATCTGGGCTCTACCTATAGCCAGTGAGAGGATTGCCTAGAAACTGCTCCATATGGCTGATGCCATTACAATTGATTAATTGTGTTGAGTGAAATGGCCAATATTTCATCACCAACCTTGGTAATGATAAGATCATGGTTTAGTGAATTATAGGCTATTATTTTATTATGTATGTGGTATTGTATCAACAAACTAAGATCAACAATTAAATTCAACGTGCTAGCTACTGGTCCACCCGTCTTAGTACCGGTAGTATATTAGTATTAGCAATTCGAGGAAACAAGGAACGCTTTAAATAGCCACCTGGTGGAGCTTTTGAGAACCCGTCTGGCGGGTATAGAATTATTGTTATGCTCGTATTACAATGGCTAGGCTAAGGAAACGAAGTTCAACTGGAGATGCTTAAACCAGGATTTTCAATAGTACTGTTCCTCAATGTTGAAGTAAATGTACTGAGATTGTTTCCCCTCATGAAATTCAGATCAAAAACCGATTAGGAGAAGAATAGAACTAGCTTTTATGCATCTGAGAAGTTGTGTCAGAAGTTCATTCCCGCCTACAGTTTTGGCGTATCATAAAGATGTGGACCACAACGAATCAACGATTATTTCTCACCTTTTATGTAGTTTTTAGTTTGCAAATTATATATTTATTATTACTATTATGTCATGTCTTCAGCTCAAGTAACCTGCATTTATCACTAGGTATACCCGGCAGGGCCTAGTCCTAACCTAGCAGCCAAGAAGGCCATCATATTTGGACTAGGCGTAGTCTTAACTCATATTATTGACTTGATTTTCTAGGCGTATTTGGATTTGGTCAGAAGCCATTTCAGAATATGTAGGCCTGGACCTAGTCATAGACCTAGACTATCCATTCCACTATACATAGTCTCATAGAGTGTACAACATCGTGTCGCCCATTATTATCAAATCAAAAGCCAAGTGCAATTGCACATACCTAGAGACATGTAAAAATAGCAATTGCTATAAAAGCGACAGAAAATAAAAGTGCTTTAAAACATATTTTTCTAACATTTCTTCATGTTTCTATACATTTGAAGCTGTTTGATCATGTTTTTGAAAAGACGACAAAGCGCTACAAACATCTGAATCCGCTATGTTTCAATGTATCGGCGATATAGACGCTATACGTGGAATAAAAGCATTATAGATGCTATTTTCTGCAGAATATAACAAATGGGAAGTAAAGAGGTGGAGTCAGTTGAGGAATTTCAAAAACCAAAGTGCATCTGCAAATGCAGGCAGCAGATGAGATGAGGCTTAGGTTTAACCTGGGGGGACACCATTTTCCTGAAACTATCAATTTGAGTGTTCCACTTGTATGCCTATTGTACAATATATATTAAATGTACCAATATATTAAATTGATATATTAAGGGTACCATACTGTTGTAACAGTACAGAAATGTTGTTTCGCTACAAAACGCAATGTTTCAAAATAATAGATGCACCAAAGTGCTACTTTTCGAATTCTAAATACTAGGTAAAGTAAAAATAGATGCTATATTTACATGTCTCTACACATACCCAAGGGTGAATATAATTAAAAAGTATTCTCTTTAATGTGGCAATCGATCTATCTTGGATGATATATTACTAATTATAAAATAATAAACTGGGGAGGGTTGCTAGGTAGAGGCATTGAATTTGAACTCATAAGTCATTGGTAGAGTCCATTCAGCTTGTAGGCCCTAGGCCTACAGTAAATCCAAACTCAATGGCCAGGCATAGGAGCCCTTCATAAAACCTCATCCCTATCTGAGCCCAGCATTATTAGTTGCGATCATTTTATTAATAACTTGGTCTATATTATTGTAATTATTTCTCAACACGTTGAAAAATATGCACAAAATATGTGGCTGTGTATAACATTAAAGCCTTCCAGTCAGACAGTAGACCTATGGGTGGCTGAATCTTGACCTGCTTTAACCTCAATAAAATCAGTCTTATACCCGTCTCAATCAACGTTTAATGGCCAACCAATTTTACTCAACATCGCATTCAATATGACTATGCATTTTTACATTATAGTTCATCAAATACAATGGGAAAACACGATTAGTCTGAGGCGATATTACTATTGCTAGCCCATATTAAACGCTCGTGTATCACCCCTACGACAGCCACCTTGTGATCTCGCAACGCCATCTACATTCTCTTTTTTTCTCGAATATCTTGTATTCTTTAGCAGACGTATTGAGTAATTTTTAAGTTAACTAATTTGAATAAATTATCACTTCATCACTCTCTACTCTACTGTGACCAAGGCAATAGCCGAAACGTCGAAACCTCGTGTAACTTTCATCTCTATGTGTTCTATCAACGGGCTCTCCACTATGAGTAGGCCTTTCTCTACTCATAAATCTCGGTAAGCTGCTGTTCTTTCTTTCCCTTTCACCCAATTCATATAATTTGAATAAATGTTCAGTATTAAAGGTATGTCGACAGCAAGGTCATTCTGAGGCGGCTGTGTTTAATAATGAACATAGTTTCTCTTCAAAATGAATATTAATCCCCGTCTTCTTGTCTGAATCATAATAAGTTTTTTGAATAGTAAATAGGCCTACATCCCGCCCTCTAAATTTCTCAACTACCAGTATGTACATTCGTTCTTGATTTTTTTTTATCAAGGGGGGGTGACTAAGGAGGGGAAAATATGGTGGTGAGTTCATTCTCTGATGTTTATGACTGGCAAATTTTCCCATGTCAGTCCTGGTGAAATTAGGAATTGTACAGTAAAGTCAAACTAAAAACAATATTATTTCATATACTAAGCCTACCAGTAATAGAATGTTGAATACAAATTTACAAGTCACATTTTTGTTGAGTAAAGTGAAAATGACAACAGTTTTTGATGAGCTTATACAATGTTCCATTGTTTGAAAGATTCGTTTTGTAGAATGCAATAATTTTTATGCAAACTTGTCAATTGAAAATATTTTTGATCTAGAGATCTCATTGATCATGTTTCCTGAGAATTCCGACTCACGCTCTATCAATTATGTCTTTGCAAACTCCTTAATGATACTGACTTGTACATCTAAGCATTTATTTAAAAAAAAAAAAACGTTTCACCACTCATTAAAAAAAAAAGTAAAATGTATCAAATGACATGAACATTATTATTGTATCACTTGAACACATATCAAAAAAAAAAAACATTTCACCACTCATTAAAAAAAAATGTAAAATGTATCAAATGACATGATAAACATTATTATTGTATCACTTGAACACATATCAAATCATAGAGATCGAATGAAGAATATAATACTCACATATCTTCATCAAATGAGTAGACCCTACCACCATTCGAGGTTTAATTTGGTCGTAATAGGTAATGAAAATCTGTACCGTTGATCTGAGTATTGTAGGCGTACATATTATCAGGAAATCTCTTATTCGACATCGGTATACACGCCATTGTAGGCTACATGTAACCAATAGTGCTAATCAACCAGGCATCAGCGTTTCAGTGCCCATGTTGGAATTTCGTCGTCGACACAAGCGCATTCTGTTGTGGCTATTAGTGTAGGCCTACTGTCAAACAGGGACAAAATTGTATTGTTTGGGCCCACATATGCATATACCGGTATTGTTTTCTTCTTTCATTATGCTTTCGTATTTTCTATTTCACAAGTCCTCATAGTTTTTGATGGACTATCCAAGAAGATGAATCACTGCAAATGATAATTTAAATCTGGTACTGGTATGCTTCAGCAATTAGAGTCGTGTTCCAGAATTCAGCGCTTAGCTAGCGCTAGATTAGCATTGTCGAAATGGCGTTCCAAATTCTAGCGGCTAATTCCGCTAGAACCTAGCAAATCGTTCCAGAATCTAGCCTGCTAAGTCCGCTGACATAGCTCATCTAGCGGTAAAAAAGGTTGCTAACTTGCTAGTTCAGCCATAATTTTGAGCGCCAATTCAAAGATCAAGACATCGCTTGGTATGGTCGACCTGCAGATTGAGTATGAGAATGAAATAATGTCAATAACTGTGGACGAAAGTAGTGCAGAACAACTAAATAATGATGAGTTTCAATATTTAAATGTAATGAGTAAATAATTGCAGCAAAAAAATCGACTTCGAGGTTATTGGAGATTGCCAAAAAGTTTGTAAAGGCCTAGGCTTAGATTGGAGGCTATTCAATTCCATTGGCAATAAGAGTAAAAACTTCGTCATCCTCTTCTGATCCACTGGAGGAGGTTCAATTAGAAGAAATGCCTGCATTTAATGCAACTGCTGCAGTTCCCAATACGATTTGATCTTCCGCCATAACTTATACAGCTTATTGCAAAAAATGCTCGTTGTCGTTCCAAAATTGCAAGCTAGCTGAGCTAGCAGTGACGTATGCTGGGCCAACTTAGCGCTAGCAAAGCGCTTAATTCTGGCACGCCACTTAGTATTGAGCCGCGCTGGCCATGACTCAGTCAACAAACACATTGCATTATGAACTGAGGTTAGGTTAGGCATGAGTTCCAAGTCTTGCATAAAGTATGGGCTTTTAATTTTTATAGACTGTCCTTCCACCTATCACCATTTCATTATCCATTAGTGACCCTTCTATTCTGTAGCTGGTGGTGGGGTTGGTAAGCAACATCAAAATGAATCAATAATTATGGAATTTGTAATGAAACAATTGTTAATTTTGTTTTCTTTCAAGAACAAGCATGAGTGCTACGCTTGTAAAATGTAAGGTTTTATTCAATGCTTTCAGAAAATGGAAAAATTCTCTGTAGGCATAGTAAACTATTTTTGGTATCAAACTTATATTTATGATTACATTGATGTAATTGTCTTTCTCCATAAAGGAGTCTTCAGCCCTATTTCTCAGGCTTTCTCTATTTTCAATTATTTATACATTTTTGCTATTTATCAAAAGCTACTACCGGTAGGCCTGTAACCTAAAATTGATCCTGACACTTCAGCTACATTCAAGATATTAAATTACATATAGTGGTTATTAGTTGCCCAAGATTAAATAATTTGGAAACACTTCCAGAAATTCGGAATTCCCGACATTCATCTTTCCAGAAATTTTATATCATTGCTTGAGCTATAATCCCAAGCTTCAGTAGTGAGGCAGTGAAAATAAGCATTGTTGGGTTCGTGCTACTTGATCCTGTTGCTAACCTGTTATCTTGTGTAGTATAAATGAAAATGATGATTTTTAAAACGATTTTGTGTATATGCCTATTGTACTCTTGAGTTAACATAAATTGGACTTTTCGTAAATTTCAATTTAGTCAAATTTATACATATGTAGGCCCACCCTACCAATATTTTTTCACATACCTTGTCCAATGCGTGGGCGGGCCTATGTAGGCCTACATTATTTTCAAGTTTTAGTCTATACATATTATGCAAATATTTTGTCGATACATTTTCTTTGGGATACATTTTAATGTGCCTTGATCGACTAACTAATGTGACCACAAGAGTAAGTAATACAGAATCCAAGCAGATCTGTGTTGGTCTGGAACTGTTGGCCAATGCTACATTTGCCTACAAAATTGCCACTTATCTGAAAATGAGCATTGTTAGGCTCATTCTACTGGATCCCATCACAATCCCATATAGGATAAGAGAAAACAATATGTCTTGTGCATATTGTTAATCAACAGAAACTTTCAATATAAATATCCCTCCTCCCAGCCATACTGCCTGTCAATAAAACTTGTAAATATACACATAATCCGAGAAAATATAACTTCCTGCCATGTAGAACTCTTGGTAATTTTTTATATTATTGCCAGCTATTGTTGCTTTCCTGTAATTAAACTTTCAATATAACTAACCCTTTCCTCCCCCACACCACCTGTAAATCAAAACCAAACTTGTCAATTTAAACAGAACTCGAGGAAATCTAATTTACAGTCATGTAGAACTGTTATGTCCTTGCATTATTGCCATCTATTGTGGCACTTTCATTCAAGTCAACTCCTAATCTAAATAAACCATTGGAACCCCCTCCCACAACAGAGCACAATAGTTTTATCATTGACTGATCGATCGCAGAGTTGCTCCACAAAAATTATTCCTATTTTTCTCCCTGCTTTAAGGTCACATCTACTTGAAAGCTTTTATGAATGCCACATATTTGAAATGTGTAGTAGCTGGAAGCTGTGGTCTCCTCATATAGCCTACTACACACACTAAAAATAGCTTTGGTGGGCATGTTTCATTAATAGATTCCCTGAAGCTGTTAGACGTGCATGAAGATGGTGGGTGACTAGTGTGTAGTGCATCATTGTTTGTGTAGTGTGACAAGTACGCAGGTATTGCAATCTGGGCTCGTGTGTTTGGTTTAGGCTCGAGAAGATTGGCACAGCCAAGCAAACGAGAACCAAGCGCCGCAGCGGCAGGGGTGGAAAACCAGTAACACCGATTCTTATTTTGATGGTGCTCATCGACGGCATTACGGTAAAGCTGGCCTTGATATTATATTTACAGGAGAACATGCTAGTTCATGGAATGGTGAATTACCTGGATATATGGCATACATAGGCATATTATTGAAACCTATCTTACATGGAATGAACTCCATTTGAATTTTTCATTGTAATTTCGTAGGTGTCTAGTTGTAATAAGGGAGGCTTGTCCCACAGGTTTTTGACTACTCCTTCCTCCATGACTCCCTGAGTAGAACAGATATCATGATATGACTGACCTCATTCTAGATACTCAGAATATAGGTACACAAACTATTCAAGTTTTTTTATTACAATGAAAGAATTTATTTATTGTTAGAAACTCTTGGAGTCGGAGAAATGGAGACAAGTGATATAAAAAGAGTCATGTGCGTACCGTACATATGAAAGAAATAGAAGTAGCCTACTGTTTACTGTTACATAATATCGAAAATGTCACTCCAAAAAATTTTGAATACCGGTACGAAGGACTTCCTGAGAGATCTTGAAATTCACTTGAAATGTTTATGCCCAACACAATGAGCTACATCTTCTTTATTATGTATTACAGCAGCAGCAACAGGTCTAATGACTTCACGGAACCCGACACCTAGTTCAGTTGATGCCGGTGGACAAAAAGTGGTGGACGATTCCCCTGAAAACGTAAGAGAGTCCTAATTTTTATTAATATAATTACCAAACTACTTGATTTGAATTAATGAACATTAAGTATATCGAACTTGTCTGCTATGCCTGTGTATAGATGCGACTTGAATATACATTCAATGTTGAAAGTTACTAAGTTATATCCACAGAATGGCACAAGTCTCTTTTGATTGAATGTGTTTCGCAAAATGTACTGACATCACATTTTAAACTATATGGCCAACATACTCTTACATTCTCTGATCTTAAGAGAATTCCTCATATTTCTTTACACATTTAATAAATTGTATCTAAGGATTAGAGAATGTAAGATTACTACATAATCTTAGTCCTAGTTTTAAATGTGATGGCAGTAAAGTTTGTTAAATAATAGAATAAGACTGCTTCGTTCAAAACTTTGTATCATATTGGTGAATTGTATTTTCTTTTTCTTTTTGATCATTTTTCAAATTATCTCAAACCTTGTACAAAAGATAATTATTCCACAGAGCCTTTGATAAAAAAAAGGAGGGGGAGGGGTTATTGTTTGCCTGTAGAAATGTGGGGAATATATAACATGAAGAGAGAAATGTTTTTAATACGATGCTGGCTTTTTTTCTAAGCATTGCGCCTACTTTTTCAACTCTAGATCCAGATTCTCAATGATTTGTGTAAATCAGTGTCAAGCATTATGAACCTATAAATATGAATACTGTAAGTGTAATAAAAAGATGATGCTTACTACTATCAAATGTTTCACTGACTTCCCTTCCAGTTTGTTCAGTCAACGCATCGTCTTGAGAACATGTCCCACATAAATAACTAAGGCTTAGGTTTTTGTGACATTCATGTATCATCTGCTCATTCTTACCTTCAAATTACCTACCTTTCAGTGGGGTCATCAAGCAATCAATAATGTGCAATATTATTTCAGATTGGCTCATTTTCAATGGATCCTCCTATGAGAGATAGGGGCATGAGTGATAGTAGGAGTTCGCTGGGGCGTTCTACCCCCACGAGTCAACACGGTGAATTAGTTGGTCAGCGCTCAAACTCCCAGAATATTGTGCTTGAAAGCGAGAGCTCACGTCATTCTAAGAATGTAAACATAACGAAACTGGTAAGTTTAAATGAGGTTAGGCGAGATTATCAATATGCAAATTATTTACAATGATCCAAAATAATTTTTAATATTATTGCTATTTAATGATACAATAGTGAACTTCTATTCCTGACAGAGCACTCCACTTTCCAAGTGTTGGTTACACTTATCTCCAGAGGGCAATTTGTGTTTGGCTCACATATGAATATGAGTATAGGTAGCAGCACTAACTAGTGACTACTAATATACAGTTCTGCTCTTGGTAGCTCATTCAGTCAAGGCACCACTTCAAAAACTAAAGATACATTGTACGAGGGTTCGAGTCCTTCAAAATGTACGAGTTTTGGTAAAGAGCCTGTCAATTATATCAATTATGTCAATTATATATCACTTCATAGTTTCGTTATCATCTGCTTATTGATACCCCTCTATAACCTAGCTGCTGGTGGGGTCATTTACCAACCAATAATCGTCATGTATTCATTAATGCATAGTGATTCCACATGAACGATTTTGTGGCTGGGATTCATGAAATAATAATTTCAATATCATTAATAAAAAACTGGGTATTGGAATTTGCCCCTCCCCCTCCCCACACCCTTGGTGAGATAGACTAAATTGCAAGTATATCTGGCTTGTCACTAGATTGCAGTACCAATAGGTCATCTGCTTGATTCAACTTCAATTAATTATGTGTTCGTTATTAGGGCTGTGCGAGAATCGAAATTTTCGAGCGAGATCGAGGCTCGAACTCGCTCGAAAAGATATTTTCCCAGATCGAAATTTCGAGTCTCGAAATACTTTCGGGTCCCAAACGTTTTCGAGCGAGCGAGAGTGGAAGAATAAACTTGTCATCTTTTTATCATTCAACAGATTGGTATTAAATAATAAATATATAGTGTCTGAAACTTATGAAAAAGTTTTGTTTCTGCATTTCTCCCTTCGATTTTGCATATAGAACTTGCTGAATGATTGCAACACGCATCGTTTCGCACTGTCAGTTGAACCGGGCTGACTGACTCCCGAGTGACTGAGTTCTGTTGAGTCGTAGTAAGCACCAGACACGCACACGCGTCTCTCTCCCTTCCTCAGTTCCTCCCCGTCAACAAACTCTTCAAGGACAGATTGAAACGTCATCACACGTGTTGACATGACACTCGGGACGACCGAGCGCCGATGGCAAAAAGTTTGTGTGTCTTCGGAAACGATCAGAATTAGCGAGTATACACGATCTCAACAGTTTCTATCGGCGAAGTTAGCCACTCAAGTAGCTCATCAGTAGCGAACATATCAAGTAGTTTTGCCCGGTTTCTCTCGTACGCCATACAAAATTGTCAAAATTCTAACCGGGAAGTGATGATTTTCGAAGCTATCTTTTTTAATATTGATTGTATCCACTTCAAATTTTGCACTTGGATAACTATCGTGCTAAAACTGCAAAAAAATTAAAATAGAAAAAAAAACAATGATGGACATAATTATTTGGTTTTTACGAAATTTTCAACAATGAAATTTATTTTTCGTTCTTCTCAAACAATAATTTTTTCAATTCAATTTTTCACTGAAAATGTTATTCAAGGGTTGGTCATATAGGTTTTTTTATATACACTGCTATATTTCAAGATATGATTTTATTTACGATGTTTTTTTAAAAAATTAAATTCTCCATAAAATTTGTGCTCGAACTCGCTCGAACTAAAATTTGTGCTCAAAACTCGCTCGAAAAAAGTCAATCTCGCTCGAAACTCGCTCGAACTAAAAAAGCTCTGCTCGTACAGCCTATTTGTTTTACTATGAAAATGAGTTAAATTATATATCTGGCCTGCCTAGCCCTACGATTAGATTACTCTTTTGAGTAGTGTTTGGTCTATATTTGGAGGAAGGTATGACCTATTCGATTTTAGATGAGAATTACTTATATTTAAAAGATGTTTATGTTCGATTGGCATGTACTTTTTCAGCATCTGGTAGTTTCCAATTGACCAATGGTAGCACTACCGATAACGGTTTGGTCGTGCAGTAGCGATTATACACATGAGCTGTGGCTAGCTTGCTGTTGAACCTGAAGGTTGCCAAGTTGAATCTTACTGCCATTCATTTTTTTCTTTTTTTTCAAGCTGCATTTTATGAAAGACATTGTAATTGTTACATAATTTCCTTCAAGGTAGATTTGGCTGTGTTGAGTTATTTCAATGAATCTCTATGCATTGTTTTCCTGCTTCTATCATTCATTTTTTCCACTCTTATTCCCATGTTGAATTTTCCTGGACGGATTGTTGTGTTTTCCTGGTTCTTTGAAGTATATAATATTCACTGTACTGGTACTTGATCATCATTCGGAAAAAATAGTATCAAGAGTTGGCGCGTTTTATGTGAGCGGTGCGCTACTATCTGCTATTAATTGAAAATACTGGCAGCTGAGAAAATGCTCCCTCCCAGTAGGTTTGGTACTTCCCGTTGTTATCGGTACACTACCAATACCTCCAAGATGTTTTCTATGTAATAATGTGTGACTTGACTATGGCATTGCAACATTTACCACAACTTCCATTGCATTAGCATATTTATTTGGTTGCAGCTCAATGACCTCTTTTCATATCTTGACTTTTCTTAGCTTTGTAAGCTGTTACAGATGTATATCAGCATACCAATTCAGCCACTTGGCGTTATACCGTGTCAACTTCGTATTCATAGAATGTCTTGGGCCCCTTTGTGCGACACCTCCATAGGCCTATGTCCTGTCAGTGTAAGGTGTGGATTGAAAATACATGTTTGGTTTCACTTTATTTTATAGCCTGATCGAGATCAAGTTATCAACCGCTTGACGCAGATTCAAGATTTCATCTCGCAGACAACGTCGATGATGTCCACACTGAAAAATTCGGTGGATCCGGTGAGTTTTGCTGAGTAGGCCTACCGTATTGTTCCTTCCAAGTTGGGCCACGATCTGCTTTGGTCGAGATCCAGAAAATTTTGGTTCCTCAGTATTGTAGTGGACTTGGTATTGTTTTCTGGTACTGTAATGGTTAGTCATTATGTGGAAGTTAGAGCTAATCAAGTAGCTTCATCAAGCTTATTCCATGCTGTTAATTTTCTTTGGGGTTGTCGTTCGATGTTATTTTTCTGATCCATACTCATGGAAGTCAAATCGATTATCAAATGGAAGAACATCGGTATTTTGTGATAAGATTCAATAATCAACTTGAAATGATTGATAATCTAATAATATCCATGTTCAATAGTCCCACCTTGATTCAATTCATTACCACATAGGGCTGATGAAATTATACTACAATAGAACCTCTAGTAAATTTCTCTTTAGTACATTTTTCACCTTAGTAAGATTTATTTTCTGATCCCATCCATATGCTCCTACATGTTAGATAGTTTCTTTAGTAAGTTTTTCACTTTGGTAAGTTTTTTTGGTCTGGTCCCCTGAAAAACGTACTAAAGAGGTTCCACTGTAATATACATTTCAAGAAACACTTAATTGGAGTAAGGAATTACTAATCAATTGGTGAGGTTGTAAAATTCATTGGATAATTTGAAACAAAGAAGCAACTTGTGGTGTACAGCATCTTCTGCTATTTCCAGTTTTCACCCCTTCCTTTCCAAGCAGTTCATCTTGAACATCGTCCTGCTTGAGCTGTTGTGGGAGTTGCAGGAAAAATACTTAGTACCATATGCATTTGTCAAGTTGTTGGAATTGATTTTACAACTGCTTGCCAATGACAGCATGTCTGACAAAGGCATGGGGGGGAGAGCGGTGAAAACTGAAACGAGAAAATAGCAGGACATGCTGTACAACACAAGTTATCTGAATTATCTAATGAAGTTTACGACTTTATCATTAGTCATTCATTACTCGAATGAATGAAGTGTTTTCAAGTTTTTCAGTATAATAATTTTTTGAGTCCCATAATGTTGATAAGCTGAATTTAGATGTTACTATTGAACATCAATATACTGGCACTCAATCATGGATCATAAAATAACATCAAACAGCATTGATAGTACCTGTATTTATGGTCTATAAATAGACCATATGGATAGTATTTATACTTCTGTCCAGAAACTTATTTGCTGGTGCGTTAGGAAGTGTAAGCTTGATTTGCGTGTCGATCGAGGATTATTTAGTAGGCGCATTATTTGATAGAAGTGTACGCCCGGCAATACCTTACATTTCTCTTGGTTGGTATCGGCAGGGCCACCAGGCCCAGTACCACAAGCTGTTGATGATGGTGTCCGACTTGAGGGATAGCGAACTGAAGCTTCAGATCATTGCTACCAGTCTAGACGATGCTAGTGACGATGATGGGAGAGATGACACTGAGGTGATTTACCTTATTAGCAAGTATGACAAACATCTTCAGCTTGAACATAGAACAAACCAACCGTTCGGATATTCAGCTACGTACTGTTATTTGAAATGTTGGGGTGTGTCTCTTTGAAATTGTGCAATCTAGTACCGGTAAGCTATTTGCAGAAATTTTCTGATCAGTGGAAACTGATGAATCTAAATTCATAACAGTAATAATTTGCATTGAAACCTCCATCTGTCGTTTCATCAACAGACAGAAAATATGTACTTTCCATGCAGGAAACAATATTTAACAAACATTATTTAACAATGTTAAACAATATTAACAATATTTAAAATTCAACAATCCGTCATGGGAGTACGGTGGGACAAAATGAATGATAAGAGAGGGAAAACGATATACCCAATAATGATGCATAAAGGTTTCACTGTACTTGGTTTGTTCTTCTTTAGTTGAGTTTGCAAGCTATACTGTTATGTTACAACTAATCATGTGGTAGTATAAATTCAATTACTGGTATTTACTCATTTTGTTTTTGGTTGACAGTTGCTAGTTTCTAACCATTGATTTTCTTCAAGTACGAGTTGATGTAGCTTCTCCTCTGTACTTGTGCTTTCTCTTTTGTAACATATTTGTGCTATCCTTTTCACCTGGTGGCTTTGCATATCATAGTTTTGCCTACTCCTTTACTAGAATAGCTGCTTGGCTGGTTTAGATAACCAATACTCTGTTTTTGAATCTGAGTCAAGTTGTGAATAGAGGTCAAGTAAACGTTGGTCATTCGTCTTAACATCTCATCACAAGCACTTTGCAACAGCTTGGCTGTTGGTGAGATTATTACTCATCATTATTTATCTGCTCGTCTTCTTCACTAGGCCTGGGTTGCTAATTTGCAACAAAGATTACGTACTTGGTAGCCTATGGAACCGTAAATGCCGTCTATTTGGTTCTGACAGCTGAGAAACTGCTTTGAAGTTGATGCCATACTGGCGCGGGTTCAAGTCCCGCTGTAGACACGGCGTTTTGAAAACACTCACATTTTGTCACGGAATCATTTCATTATCACCCCCTGCTCATTTGCACCTCCATATAACCTAGCAGTTAGTGGGGTTGTAGAGCAAACAATCATCATCATAATTGATGGTTCTTGATAAAATCGTAGATGTTAATGGTGCTAGTATGGTGGGTATACTTACATTGTTCCATGTATTGGTGAGGACTTGACTAAAGTACAATTTTTCTAGCCCTCTTTCTCCATTACGTATATATCAACTACAAAGTTATCAAGATATGCATCCTTACATTAAGGTATGCATTCCCACAAAATCAGATTTGTTGTGTGAATAACTCGATCACTCGCTCATTTGTATCTCTAAATCTCCGAGCTGTTGTTGTTGATGATGTTAACTTGCCAAGTATCATCACCGTGACAATTTTCCAAGGTGATTTCTCTATAGAACAGCTAGTCTATATTTTTTATACCATTTTCTCCATAGGATTCTACAAGGAGCCTAACACCGGTCGCTGGTAACTGTGTTTCTACTTCAAGGACAAACAACAGGCAGACTGAATCTTACGGTGGGCATACGATCGAAGCAGAAGTGGTACGTTCACTTGATTTATTATGTGTGTCATGTCAACTAGAATTCTATGAAACTAGGCTCGACTTTTTGGTAAGTGTTGCATTCATTTGTAATAGTACAGGTATCGGTATCGAGTAAAGAGTTGGTGATGAACTTGATAGCTTATGAGTTATGGGCCAACTGCTGTGCAAATTGGAACAATGACGTTTCCGGATGAGCTGTAGTTCAACATCTTTCATCACGTGTACACTTTGAGAAAATGAAGAAAAATCACCTAGACTCAGAAAAAGAGAAAATATGCATCGGAATCAAGTAAAAGTAAGGAAAAATTAATATGTTGAAAAAAAAGATCAGGGAAGCAAGTAAAAATCTATGATGGTTGATCATGAAAATAGCATCAAGCGGCAACCCCAGCTATATTGGTAACAGATGGACTTAGTAAAATGATGAGAAATTAATTTCTGTCCTGCTAATATTCAGTAATTTTGGTTGTACCCCGGAAATAGTTTCAATACCGATAGCATCTAATTGTACCCAAGTTCATCAGAAATCAAAGAAAATCACGCAAAATAATAATAATGAGGTAGAATGAATAAAATCAAGAGAAATTAAAAAATGATGAGTAATCAAAAAAATCACATAGAATCAAAAAACTATAGGAATTGAAAAGAATCACTCAGAATTGAAAAAATGAAGTTGGAATTTAAAAAAATATTGGAATAAAAATATCAAGTGGAATTAAAAAAAACTGTGAACAAAAAGATCAACAAGAATGAAAATACAAGCCGACCCCCCAAACTTTTAGATCAATAATTGAAAAAAGGGTTTCTCTCCTTTTCAACATAAATCATCACTCTTCCGCGGTAGAATTTAGTCAATTTCGTATTGTGCACGAAAGGAAGCTAGGCGACCGGCCGGGAGTACAAGTGAGAAAGATCGTGTATACTCGATTAATGCCAACGACGCGCGATCGTCATATGGCCCGCTTCCGTTGGCGCTCGGCCGTCCCGAGTCGGACGAACGAGTGTTTTCCACTTCTTGGTCGTCAAGGTCAGAACACACGCAGTAGGATGACACACACCAGCTCTTTGACACATGTCATGCAGCTAAACAGCTCAACGTGCTGATGTTTATTACTGCGCGTCAAATAAAAATGATGGAAATTTAGAAAATCTTGCTTCTTCATGATGAAACATTTATTGAATGTGTTTTTAGTGGAGTATGGGGAGGGGGTGGAGGTATGGGCCCCCGGGAGGTGTGGGCCATTTCTTCTTACAGTCACAGTTTTGAATATTCAGAACTACAGTAAACCCTCGATAATTCAAACTCGGTTAATTCGAATTCCGCGCTAATTCGAACCAGAGAAATGACCCCGGCCGCTGGTATAGGGATATCAATGTTAATTCATTTCGATAATTCGAATTTTTATTATTTCGAATTTCGAACTGATGATTAGTCCAAACAACTGTTTTATTATTGTTTCGTGTTTGTTTAATTCGAATTTCAGCAAAAATTACGAATGAAAGTTTTCATAATTGGATATTTTATCACGTGAAATCCTTTGTCATCAACATTCCTGGCGACCCAGCAAGCTAGAGATAGGTCATAGCCACATGTGCAGCGCATGCTATCATGATGAGGGGTGTGGCGGGGGTCTTTTCAGGGTCACAGACAGACATCTGGCTGGTCGAGACACCCGAGCAGTAATGTTTAGGTTAATGGATGTGATTGTGTCAACTTTTATTCATAATTTTTGCTGAAATTCAAATTGAAGAAACACGAAACAATAATAAATAGACCAGCCGGCTAGTGCATGTAGAGAGAATAATTCATTCATTTCATTCCAGGCCCTAATATTTATATTTATTGCCTTGCTTTTAACTTTTTAATCCAAACATCCAGTTTGGTAATTTGACTCTTTCAACACTGTGAACTGTGATAAGTGTTACCTAATAAATGACATGATAATATGTAGTATTAATGGGACTCCTTGTTGTGTTGTTAAAATTGCTGAGAAAACACTTGACTTGAAGATAACCACATGGCTGTCAAAGTTGGCTTCCTTAGAGCAAGCTGGGGAAGTAGGAGGGAACAAACAATGTGTAAGGCGCACATGGTCAACCAAACTGCACGCACACAGTATGCTACCGTACTATACACGGAAAAAACATTTTTTTCATAATTCGAATTTTTTTAATTCGAATTTTGATTTTTGGGGTCCCTTGGAATTCGAATTAACGAGGGTTTACTGTACCACTCAAGTTGGTGTATTTTATAACAACTGCCATGTGGAAGAAATTTGAAGAATGTGGGACAGTTGGCAGCATTTCAATTGGCATTTTTAGAAAATGCACACTTCAAAGTGAAAATTTTGCTCCCAGTATTTTGCTTTTTTCTCAGGACACATGCTAGATTGCCAGATTAGGTAATTTTTTATCAAACATATTATTAATTAGGTACATTTATAAACAATATAGAATAACATAACTTCTTTTATTATTTAACTATCAGCTTTCAAGTGCTAACTTGTACCATGGGGAGGTCTCGGTCATCATGACATGTGGAGGTGTGGGTCACTCATTTATAGGTCAAGTTTGATCTTTTTTTGTAAATGGTGATCGAATGCCGCACTTTCAAGATGGACAGGGAACCTCCAGAAAAGATAGTGATGAAGGCTGCTGTGAAGAAAGTAGTTGATCGTATTGTAGTATTATTGAAAGAAAGTGAAGAAAGTATTATTCTTATTATATTATGAGCCAAAAAATATGTTTTTATACTCAAAATCTATTGTTTTACACTGTATTTTCTTTGGTGGCCCACACCTCGTGGGGGGGGGGGGGGGGAGCATACCTCCACGGCATTGGGAGGAGTGGGCCACTTTGTCGACATGTTTTGAAAAATGAATTACTAATAGTATGATAGCTAAGAGAGCTTTCAAAATTATGTGGCATTGGGTCAAAAGTCCAAACTTTGTAATGAAAACAACAACATTCAGATCTTGGATCATTTGTATGAAATATTAAAGTTTTAGTGAAAAGTGGCCCACACCTCCACCCCCTCCCCTATCTCGCAGTTACGAGTTGATTCCGTTGTTATGAGTGTGCGGGTTAAGTGCGCCTAATTAAAATAGCAAAAAACCATATTTTGACCGATTATAGGCCGAGATTCGCATACAAGCCGAGGGTGACTTTTGGGCTTGAAATGTTGAGAAAAACCCCCGGCTTATATTCGAGACAATACGATACTCTAAATAAAAAAAATCACTTGAGATTCAGGAATCAAATATCAGGTGTACACCAAAATGTCAAGCTGTTAACCCCTTGTGTAGCGCTGCTGTACAAACATCTTATTTCTCTTGCGCTCTCTCACTCTCATCTGTCGACTGTAGATACCGTATTGCGCTCTCTCACTCTCATCTGTCGACTGTAAATACCGTACGTAACTACATGAGCAATTTACTTATTTGAATTGTTAGCGCAAATGCCGGGCCAAAGGATTCGAATGTGTGACGACTAGTGATACAGAGATTAGATGCTGAACTATACTATGACTAATCTTTAGGGCTGTGCGAGACTTGAAATTTTCGAGCAAGTTTGAGTCGAGATCGAGACTCGAACTCACTCGAAAAGATTTTTTCCCAGATCGAAATTTCGAGTCTCGAACGTTTTCGAGCGAGCGAGAGTGGAAGAATAAACTTGTCATCTTTTTATCATTCAACAGATTGGTATTAAATAATAAATATAATAAATATATAGTGTCTGAAACTTATGAAAAAGTTTTGTTTCTGCATTTCTTCCTTCGATTTTGCATAGGCCTATGGAACTTGCTGAATGATTACAACGCGCATCATTTCACAATGTCAGTTGCACCGGACTGACTGACTACGAGTGACTGGGTTCTGTTGAGTCGTAGTAACCACCAGACACGCACACGCTTCTCTCTCCCTTCCTCAGTACATCAACACTTTTCAAGGACAGATTGAAATGTCATCACGCGTATTGTCAAGACACTCGAGATGGCCGAGCGCCAATGGCAAAAAGTTTGTGCGTCGTCGGAAACGGTCGAAACTGGCGAGTACACACAATCTCAACAGTTTCTATTGGCGAAGTTAGCCGATCAAGTAGCTCATCAGTAGCGAACTAATCGAGTAGTTTCGACCGGTTTCTCTCATACGTAATACAAAATTGTCGTAATTCTAACCGGGAAGTGATGATTTTCTTGGCTATCTTTTTTAATATTGATTGTACACTTCAAATTTTGCACTTGGATAACTATCATGCTAAAACTGCAAAAAAATGAAGATAAAATAAAAACCAACAATGGACATGAATATTTGGATTTTACGAAATTTTCAACAGTAAAATTTATTTTTCGTTTTTCTCAAACAATAATTTTTTCAATTCAATTTTTTCACGAAAATGTTGCCGAAGTATTGTTCAATGGTTGGTCATATCGTTTTTTTGATATTCCTGTTATATTTCTAGATTGATTTTATTCACGATGTTTTTATTTTTTAAATCAACTTTTCTATAAAATGTGATTAGTATTCATTTTTTATCTCCATTGTTAGATGAGATATCAGAAAAGCGATACGTCCAACCCTGGATAAACCGATAATGAACACTCACAAAAAAATCTGAGACAATTAAACAACTTTAACGATGTGGCACAAAAAAACAAATTTTTGTTTTGTGAAAAAAAAGTATTGCTGTAAATGCCCTATCAAGATTCACAATGTAAATTGCTATATTGAAAATGAGCAGACGGCTGGATGCACAGTGACACTTAATAATTTATTTCAGGTATGATTTTTGATATTTTTCAATATTTTAAAACATATGACTGATGAACATCCAAACCAACATCCAAACCAAAACCTGAGTTTCCCCATAATTCGAATTTTTGTAAATCGAAATCATTTTTAGCGGGTCTCTTCCATTTCGGATCAACGAGAGTTTGAGCTTGCTTGCTCGAATTAAGATTGTGTCGAGCTCGCTCAAACTAAAATTTGTGCTCGAACTCGCTTGAATTAAAATTTGTGCTCGAACTCGCTTGAACTAGAATAGTGCTCGAAACTCGCTTGAAAAAAGTCAATCTCGCTCGAAACTCGCTCGAACTCGAAAAGCTCTGCTCGCACAGCCCTACTAATCTTCAAAAACAGACGAAAGAGAAGATATTTTCAACAATTCTTCCCTAACTCTTTATTCTACGGTACAGATGAGTCTAGAGAAATTGTGATTTTCGATTCTTTGAATTGAAAGTGAAAAAAATTGCAATCAATGTATTTAACGGTGTCCCTTATTTTGGCTTGTCGGTTCAGTTCGCCACTATAGCGCACCAGTCAAACCGTCGAGCTCTACTGAAGAGGACCGAAAGTCAAACGAATGACACGCACTTGGCGCAAGAGAACTTGAAGCTACATCCGAGTCTTCCATGTGATCATGCAGGAGGGTCGAGCTCGTCAACCGATACTCCCAAGGTAATTACAGAACCACCTCAGTTACACTCTATCGTAATTGTTCACTATAGTATACCGTATTGTCCCGAATATAAGCCGAGGGGTTTTCTCGAAATTTCAAGCCTAAAAGTCACCCTCGGCTTATAAGCGAATATCGGCCTATAATCGGTCAAAAATATGTTTTTTGCTCATTTTAATTGGGCATACTACATCCGCACACTATTATCAACAGAATCGACTAGAAACTGCGAGATATTCCACTAAAAACACGTTTAATAAATGTTTTATCATGAAGAAGCATCATTTTCTCAATTTCCATCATTTTTATTTGACGCGCAGTTATAAACATGAGCACGGAGCTGTTTCCTGCATGGCGTATGTCATCCTACTAGTCTACTACGCGCTACTGCGTGACAAGTGTGGTCTAACCTTGACAAGCACGAGACTGTTTCGTTTGTACGACTCGAGACTGTTTCGTTCGTGCAACTCGAGACGGCCGAGCGCCAATCAAAGCCGACCATATATGACGATTGCATGAGGCACCTCTCACCGGTTTCTCACAAGTCATTTCGGCCGGTGACATAGCTTTCTCTTGCACGCAATACGAAATTGACTAAATTCTACCCAGGAAGACCGATGATTTATGTGGAAAAGGAGAGAAACTCTGTTTTCAATTACTGATCTAAAAGTTTGTGGGGTCGGCTTATATTCGGGACAATACGGTAGTTGCTCTCTAATTTCTTACCGTGACTACTAGGACGTGATTGTGATGCTGATTTTCCAGCCCAAGTATTTGTGGGACAGTTTTCTGTAGACCTATTTCTGTTTGTTAGAATGTTGGATGGTCAAGTTGTTGATTTTACTTTTTTTGCATGTTTCGGATTACGAATCATAGGGAAATAGTACACAATACGTAATTAATCAAATATCCTGAAATTATACTACAACTTTTGTAATCGAGTAATGCATCGGGAATAAGCCCTCAAAGGAGGTTTGTGCTTATTTGCTCCATAAATGTCACCAAATTACAAATAGCTGTATATTAGCCTTGTTCTCTAAGTAAAAATGAGGAACACGAAATTATGAAAAGTTTCTAAAAAAATGTATTATTACAATTCTTCGCCTCACATCTATAGACGTGACACTGCCTTAATTGTTAGAGGCTCCTATTTTGATCAAATTCAATGCGGAATTGATATAGGCCTACGTTGATGTGAATTTTTCAATTCAAACGGCAGCAAATGCATTTCCACCAGATTGAGTTGATTTTTTGTATTGTGGTCTTACATCACCCACAAAAAAAAAAAATTAAAAAATTGTAAGTTATGGTACATTTTTTTCAATTATTACATCAATATCTGTAATTGTCATGGAGACACTTTTTTTTAGAAAACGGCTTGAGTAGTTTTGAAAGAATTCATAGTGTTCCTGAAAGTGCATTTGATAAAATTATGCATTGATGTTACTTCATCATTTTTTTTTGTAGGGACGATAAATTAATTCATCTCGCACATCTTTTTGAACGAAGTTATTAATAAATGTCAACAATTCAACAATTAAATTATGTATGCTGTTTTCAAAATGACGTGATAATACTGTAATGCATAAGTTCATTTAGGCCATTATCTAGTTCATGAAATACCCCCCCAAAAATGTCCAAATCCATCCAGTAAAATAGATTTCATTTACTTCTCCATTCCAAAATATGTTGAAAAAAAGATTACAAGAAAACAGCCATCAATCATTTGACTGTATTCCGTTCTAATGCAATCGATTTCGGTTCAATACTAGGCCTAGCTGGTTGAAAGTTTAATATAAAATATAGACCTACCCATGGAATAATTCGAATTATTTTTTCAGTAGCTCAAAAAGTAGATGTAAAATGAATTAATTATATATAAAAAAAAGTTCAATTTGAAATTATAGACAAATTTTCAGTGGTGTCCTCTCTTGAGAAGAGCAGAAGTTATTTGTGTGAAATGTACTCGAAATCGTCATACATTTGTTATGATACCATGAAGTCCAGCCAAGCACAGTCTTTATGTTTATTAGAAGCCTTTTTAAACATGTCAGTGACTTTCTGTTGAATATTTTTTGTTGACCCCAATATTCTTTCATTAATTCTTTCTGCAGCTCCAGTTAATTGATATTTACTGTTGATTTTTTCAAAGTAGATCTGATCTAGGAAAATCTACCAATATCTTCATTTTCTCCAAAAGGGCAAAGACTGAATCTATTTATGTAAAAGTTTTCAATGATTGATGTTCCTAATTCTTGTATTTGAAGGCCAATACCTTCAATTCAATTTCAGATTTCAAGTGTGCATCTAAACCAAGGACGTTTACGTCTATCATAAACGTAAAAATTGTCATGCTGGCTCTTTCCTGCCTCTGCACCAACAATAATATTCCATAGGTTCATAGCTTGGCCTTATATTTATAATTTTATATACAATTTGTTTTATTCAACTGCAGGGCCTGGATTCACAAAGAGTCCTATCTTTAGGACGTCCCAAGTTAGGACCAATTGGTCCTAACTCATTAAAATTGCCCCAACTTGAGACATCCTAAAGATAGGACTCTTCGTGAATCCGGGCCCAGTACTCCCTATTGTCCAGGTCACTGGCCGCTACTGCATTCGTGGCATTCTGGGTTCTTTAAGAACCAATAAGAATGCACTCATTTTAGATATAAAACTTTGTACGTTACTGGCAAGCACCAGTGTAGGCCTACTACAAAGTACTAGTGTTCAAGTCAATGGTAGATAGTTCTTGCTTTTTGATAATTGCTTGTTATAATTCAGTACAAGGAGGGCCCCAACTTATTAACAAATAACAACAAAACATCAATTCCTCGTTTCAAAACTGTTTTAAATTGATTTGTTCACATGGATTCTTGTGGAATGAAGTTGTCACTATTTAAAGGTTTGAAGTCTGCGCTGTTGTAATTTAGCTTTAGTTATATTTAGTTATTTCTCAATGGTTTTTATGGTTGTATTTTAACCTATCAACATCAAGCCTGATTCAGTAATAATTGAATTGCCTTCTCAAATTGAATATTGATCAGAATATCCAATTCAATCAATACTGGTACCGAATCAAACACTGAAAACAGTGCTAGGCAAATTATTGGAATTAACACTGCACAGGGTCATTTATCTGACTATCTTTCATCTGACTGAGCGGCAAAGGCTTGACTTTTTTTGTGCACAATACAAAATTCCCAGCAGCAACGTATCATTTTATTTATCACGTATTAAAAAATCTGTATCAATCATTCTTCCGATATTGGATATTGAATATTCCAGTACGATATTGAATCAATCGAATCAAACTCCAAGATTATTAATAATGATGGAAATTAATGATACTTCCATGTTATATGGGGAGGGAAGAAAGATGCGAGACAGTGGCAGTACTCGTAAGATCTCGTAGTAATAATCCACATTCCGATGTAGTTTGAATGAAGTCCACCAGTCAACACCATATTACTGAGAAAAGTTTGAAGAAGGCAGTTTAGCTGAACGTCTTCTAATTATTTCCTTTTTTTTTTAAATGAAATTTTCACCTCAGATAGACGAAATATGCGGTCGAAATATATCTCGTAGTTCTTTCAGACAGTCTGGTCCCTCCGCGGGGTTGTTATTTCGATGCGTTGTTCTCCCAAAAAATGAGATATTTTTGTCTTTATTAGATGAGCGTAGCAAAGACTCTATCCCACTCTTATAGAGCTTTGTCTGTGGTTTTTTTCTTTTTTTTTTTCTTTGTTTGTTTGTAAGCACTGCACAGCTCGAACTGTGTAGTTTTTGGAATGAATCAGTTGGATCGATCTTGAGAAATATCATGTCATAGTTTCTAAAAAAAAACCCATAAGATTAGGCCAGGCAAGAAAATTTGAAAAATGAAATCTCTCTGAATTTTTTTTTCTCTGAATGTGTACATATGAATGATACACATAATCACCATTTTGTAAGTAATTCGAACCAGCCGTTTAGAAGAAAAAAATTCAATGAACTGTTTTTATTCATCAAATATATGAAAATGATTAATATAGTAAACCCACGTTAATCCAAACTCGGTTAATCCGAAATTTGACGTATTTCGAACTTGAAGTCAGTTCCCGGCTGAAGGTATAGGCATTACAATGTTAAAGAATATGGTTAATCCGAATTCCAGCTAATCCGTAATTCGAACTAATATTTCGACCCCTCAATTGCTTTGGCACTGTTTTCGGATTGGATAATCCGAAATAGTTCGAGTGAATTCCTTGAATTGATCATTATTTTCCCAAATTCCATCCTTTTTATTTCAATTATTTGACGCGTAACAATACGTCATCCGACTCCGAGTGCACTCGCCGCTTGGGTCGCTCTGTCTGTCCCTGACGAGCGGTAAGCTCGGAACACTCAATCACTCGGAACGGCCGAGCGCCAATGAAAGCTGGCCATCTAACGTTCGTTTGTTGTCGAAGATAGCCGAATACACACGATCAGTGATTCGGTTCCTCGTACATGTGGCATCTAGCTTTCTCTCGCGCACAATACGAAATTGCTTGAATTCTAACCGGGAAGTGTGATGATTTTCGTGGAAAAGGAGTTTTTTGGTTAATCCAAATTTTTATAAATCGAAATCACTTTTTGGGGTCCCTTGAATTTCGTATTAACGAGGGTTTACTGTAGCAGAATTAGGTTGCCAAGATTCACTGCTTCCTAGATTCGATATTTGCCCAACAAAGAAAATATTCCTCATATTCGTCAACGTGTGTAGAATACCAGAGCCGATGAAGTAGCAAATGTAGGACTGCAAATGACTCTTATTCAGATATCTTGCTCATCTTTGCATTTGCCTAGTGAATAGAAATTTAATTAAATATTTCCATGTTATACACAATGCAAGTTGTGACTTTTTCTAACCTTGGTACAGCATCTAGAAAGTGTAACTGATTGAATTACCAGCGTTGAGTAGTAACTTTTAAAAAGGAATGCTTTCCTTTTTCAAGAACTTTCAAATATATGCATTCCTTTTTTTCTAAAAGGAACTTTTAACCTTCAAGTCACAAATTTCCGGGAACTTTTAATATGGACGTAAACGTTCCTTTGAAAGTTCTTTCAGGCATTGACTGAACTTCATTTTAGAAATCCCAAATCCGTTCCATTTATCATCAGTCATCAGAAATATTCAAAAATAGAAAATTATTCAGAATGTCCAGTCTTGGAATGTGGCAAACCCTAATCACTCACTTAAAGCAAAGCTTATCGGCACTGGGATCGGGAATTGATGATCATTGATGACACATGCAAGTGCATAGTCTAGACTAGTTGTAGTTATCTACAAGTTCAGAACTTGATCGATATTTGTCAACGTCCCTGATTAGTTTGTCAAAACTCGCAGATTTCCCTATTATTAAAAAACTTTTTATAAAGTACAACACAGCTATTCCATCCAGTGCTGGCATTGAGAGAATATTTAGTGCAGACTGCAGGATGGCTGATTTTCAGTAACTGACGTGGCCGCATGTCAGATCGAAATTTTGAAAATTCACTTGGATTAAAGATTGGCATGCAAAACGATGGACTGTGTACAATTGATTGAACGATGCATGTTGCTTTCGCGACCAAGTGGGGGCAATTTCCTTGACCTACATTCTATATCCCGTCATTGATTCGCTTGAGTAACTTTTAATTACTAACTTTTTAATGTTCAGGAACTTTTGAGTTCCATTTTTTCTGAGGAACTGTAACTTTCAAAAGTTCCTTTTAAACATTGAGGAACTTAACTTTTAAAAGTTCCTATATTTGAGGAACTTACCCAACACTGAATTACTGTATTAAAAATGCTTATTCACGTATCAAAAGTACTTTTTTGCATAGACGGTCAATTTCTTACATTGATTCTAATGGAATTATTGTAATGTACATATTACCCACCGATACTTGTTATCAGCTTGACACCCAACTACATAACCTGCAAAGTCGTCTGACTAATTTGCACGAAATGTACGACAATCGGAACGAGCTCGCTCACATGCTGGGCGAGCGAGACGAAGAGTTGAACTCTGAATACTTGCGAGTACAAAATAAGCTCGAAGATATCCAGAAGAAAAAGCTCATCATGAACAAGATGATGGAAGAGGTAGCCAGCGGTCGATCGTTTCCACACGGTGGCTCGACACCAGGAAATCATTCGAGCTCGGGTAAGCAATTCTTCATTTTCTATCATTCTATCATTCTTCATTTCTTCAAATTCTATCATTCTTCTTTCATGTTTGATTGGCATTTGTGGTATCTCATGTGTGTAATAATTTTATGGACTAGGTTGATTGGAAAATGATCTCTTTACACTTACTCCTCTATTCTTAGAAAGTTGTCAAATGACTAAGTCCTAAGTTGTTGGAAATATAAGATTAGACGTACCTATTTTGTAAATTGTTAGCAGTTTAGGTTACATCATGTAAGTTGAATGGATGTGAATAAGATTTGGCTGACTTCTACCCAAGTTGTATTGCTGTGCCTGCTTGAACTTGATTGATACCTGTTGAATTTTGATTCTCGTGAGATTGAAAGTTGTATTTAGTGATGTGTCTGATCAGTAGGTACTAGGTAGATACATTCGTTCATAGCAGGTATGAAATTGGGCATGATGATGAATCTTTGGTGTGGAATAATGTGTGTGAATAACTACAATATGTATGAATAACTATGTATTTGAAAATGTGTGGTTGATGGTTCATATTCATTCATGTTATAAAACACTTTTATTGTTACTTATTGCTCACTTGAGATTTATATTGTATGTGTACCCTGCACCCTACCCATTATACCCTCTCCTTACCAATCCGTTGTAGGTCAGCTTTGACTCGGTATAAAAATGAAATGAAAGTTGGTGAAAACAAATAGCGTCAGTAATCATAAGAACATTTAACTTCCCGTTAGAGCTAGTCTTATGTCGGTAATTCTGGCACTTCAAGAGTTTAATTTCGAATTCCAGAATAAACTTATTTCCTTTCCAATTTCAACTTTTGATACCAGCTGCTACAAGGATTTCTCCTGATTAACATAGCGTGCTACAAAGCTGTCCAACTTACCTTATTACCCCAACATATTTGCTACGTAATGTATCTGGTCACGTAATGATTGATTGATTTACGAGAGATTTTGATTGATTCTGACTTGGATTACGATAATTGTGATTTGTATAAGATTTTCTCTTAAAACTTCAATGCAAGATAAGGAATGTTTGGCCAAGATGCTGGAGATTTTTCTATGGTTCATGGTCAGGTTCCTTTTCGAGGTTTTATTATACGTAGGCCTACACCTTCCAAGTTTCCAGTAAGCTAAAATACTATCTTGATGTGATTCATCTTTCCCAGTATATAAAATATGTTTCACATTTCTTCTATTGGTAGAATCGAATTCTGTGCCACACGAGTGTGACGGTGGGAGCGACAGCCCGAGCAGTTATCCGCAAGTATTGATTGACCCAAACAATTTCAACGGCGACTGCGGTCGTGATCCGTTTGGGCTTCATGCCAGGATAGAAGTTGCACGCAACATGAAATCTTACGTTCAGGCCATCATCATGGCCTCTAACCGGGAACCAGAGATCCAGGTGTTTATGCAGTTATTCTTAATTTCTTATTATTGTGTTCATTGTTTCTTACGATTCATGTAAGTTTAATTATCGTTTCAAGATTGCATGTTGATATGATCTTTTACTTTTTCGATATTGTCATACTAAAGACCATTATCTCTTTCAATGTGGAAAACCGTTTTGTGTTCTTTATAGTTTGCAGCTGTGGCGTAGTATGGATGTGTGATAAACGAGAGAAATTTATTGAACTTCCGCTCCGAGGGTGCGGTCCGAGATACTGCGCAATGCCATCGGAAGGCAAAATATGAATTTCCACTCCGTGTATAAATGCATAACTATTTATTAAAATATATTTTAAATGATTATGATTTTTTACTTCAATAGGCCTATAATTATAATATTAAATCGAAAATACTGTATATTGAACAAGGGTGAACTTTCCATTGTGTGCATAGGGTATGCAGTGCCCACACATTTCAATAATATTATTATTTTCTATTGAAATATTTCTCCCTAGACTTTCTATTTAAATACTCATGTTGCAAACTTTCAAATTAGTATCGACATATTCATCCATAGGCCTATTACGATCTATTGTACGTTATTATTAGGTATATTTTATGTTACGTATAGGTATTACTGAAGTTTCAAGTCAATCTATTTACTGCCAGTTGAACTAGTGGCCATCATATAATAATGATACTAATACATAAAATACTTGGCCATGCTTTCATGGTCGTAAAGTTCATAACTTGTATTCGATAAATGCTTTTCCATTCATCTGCAACCCTCTGACTCTGAACCCCTAAAGAACCTGGTCATCGGTGGGATTATTGAGCATTTTCAATATTAAATCGGTAAATATCAAGATTAATTCCACTCTGGGGTCTGATCAGGCCTGTGTACTATTCTCAATTCTCAGTAGGTGGTTAGATAGGAGAGATGGTAACATTTTTGAACTAACAAGAGTGAATTACGTATTACCATGTCAAGAGCAGCTCTGATATACTTGAGACAAAGATATTGATATGGACCAGGCTTCAAGATTTGAAAAGTAGATTCATTCAAAAATGATCTGCCTCAGTCAATTTCAAGGACCAGTAGGAACTGAAATCAAGTCAAGCATGACTTTGAGTCTCTCACATAAAGCATGGTTGGTCTTGTGAACATCTATTAATCTATAATTTGAAACCCCTAATAACCTAGCTGTTGATGGGGTTGTTGGGCAAACAACAATAATAAATTGATTGTGAATGGGTCACATATTTTCGTATATTTTTTGTTATCCGTGTCAACCATCAGATACGTACACTTGCGGTCTTATAAATTGGTTCAATCCTGCATTTGAATGAAAATGAAATCTACTTACATTCAACAACACATTTTTTAAGAGGATCTGCGTGGAGTGCGTTTGCATATTGTCTGCTAGTTATATTGAATTTAATATGAGCATATTTTTTCAGGATGCATTTTAATGTAGCTTGATCGACCACTTTGTGTGATCGCAACCATACATACTCTAATACTTATGGTATAATAATGTCGTATCTTTTATCCTTGGGTGACATGTAATATGCGGTGTTGAAAATCTAGCTATGCTAAATAAATTACCAGAATATGGAAATCTTACGAGCAAGAAATAGAAATATCTTTTCTGTAGAGAGAGATTCGAATCTACGTTTTCATAATTTGATGGCCGGAACAGGCATGCCTAACCTTGGGCCCACCTTTTTTCTTTTTTCTCACTATCAAAAATTTGACGTGAAGTAATAAAGAATGTATTGAAGTATTCACCAACTTGGGCAAAGTATTATGAAGAAGAATCTTTGAACGGGCCACCTCAAGAGTGATCTTACCACCCTAAATGGAATAATTATAATATATATATATCTATGTATGGATGGATGGATGGATGGATGGATGGATGGATGGATGGATGGATGGATGGATGGATGGATGGATGGATGGATGGATGGATGGATGGATGGATGGATGGATGGATGGATGGATGGATGGATGGATGGATGGATGGATGGATGGATGGATGGATGGATGGATGGATGGATAGATATTATTTTTTAATTTATATTACTGCTAAATCTCAAACAAACTGTAAATATTGTACTAATGAGTGAAGTGATGATGAGCAATTCGAACATGTATATTGGGGAGGGGAAAATGTTCTGCCATTTTTTTTTTTTTATAGCTTCCCACATCCCAATGAGTAAAACAGGCGGTATGTCTATTTTACAGTAAACATTTGTTTTCAGGTCTCGCCTCATGGTGGAAATTGTTCCGAGTGTCAAGAAACTTATACTGAATCTGATACGCGTTCCGACGGAACCGAGAAGCCAGACAACACGTCCGTGGTGCCAGATCTGGACAGGAACTGTAATATCCCGAAGAAGGTCAACCAGTACGTTGCTATTCAATTCAATTACCATTTCAAAGTTTGAATCTTACGTATTCTTGTAACACACTTATAGTGTTCTACGTATATTTTTATTCCATTTTCAATACTGTCCTTATGAATATGATCTACGATCATCCTCATCTGAAGCGTATGTTCACTCGATTTTTCGTGGATGCACGTGACTTACGATACAAACACTTCAAAACGTAATATAGGTGTATTGTTTTCTTCTGTAGTGGAATTTTATCACTTTGAAATGTGTATGATTGTTTTTGCAACAATGATATCTTATTCCAATAATCAATATTCTAGAGCTCTAACTGACTTTGCTACCGATGCACATTGAAGACCCCTTGTTAATCTAAACTTGATTGATCCAAAAAGCAACATTTTGAACTTGAAGTTGGTGCCTGAGTGAAGGTATAGGCATTTCAATGTTGCTCAATATGGTTAGTCCAAATTCCAGCTAAATTGTAATTAGAAATAATATTTCGACGATCATTTGCTTCAACACTGTTTATTGATTGGATAATTCAAAATAGTTCTAGTGCAATCTTTGAAATGATCATCATTTCTCCATTTCCATGCTCTTTATTCGAAGTGTAAGAATGAGCCTAAGTACGTTGAGCTCTTTGCTGCTTTGTGTGTGTCTTCCGACTGAGTGCGGTCTGACCTTGGCAAGCACGACCTGACAAGCACGAAACAATCATAGGACTGGAGACAGCTGAGCACCAATAGAAGTGTACCACATGATCGCGCGTTGGTAGCGAGCCGAGTGTACACAATCAGTGAGACCCTTCTCAATGACTTCTCGCACTTAGTTTCAGCGGATGTATAGCTTTTTCCCATACACAATATTAAATTGACTAAACTCTAACTGGGAACAGTGATGATTTCGTGGAAAAGGGAGTTTTTTTGGCTGTTCCGAATTTTTAAAATCAAAATCATCCATTTTGGGTCCCTTACATTTCCAATTAACAAGGTTTTACTGTAGTCATCCATTAACATTTCTAGAGCATGTTAGAATCACAAATTAAAAATTTTTAGTGTTTCTATTTACTTTCTGTTGCCATGTCTCTTTTACATTAAATAACATCACACACGTTGCATTATGCCGTGCATTGTTACTTTAATTCTCATGTTTGATCCAATATTTGTTGCATTCATTTTTAAAGTAGGGCCTACTTGAAGTTATACAGGAATCAATAATCAAATCATTATGATTCAGTAAAATGATAACTTATCTAACATTCGTATAACGATGTTCTAAAAACATAGTTACCTTCACTTTTGCGCTGTGTTTCCAAGACTACAAAAACTCTTTCGCACTTCAAATTTCTTGATGTCTTGCGGAATATTTATATTGCGGCATCTACCGTGTACATGTTGAATCACAACCAATTCATTTCTTCTCTAGAGCTGTAGTTTGTGAAATTTCACTAATCTGGTGACTGAATGGTCAATTCAAAACGATAACTCGCTGGTTGTACAATACAATCTTGTCGGTTTCTTTGAGCAACAAATAGCTTATGCTGCTTTTAGCAGAATATATATAAAGTTTTGTTAACCGTTTCTTGCCCATGTCGCACTGTTCACTGATTGGTTGAATTTTCATGACGTCCAACGAAGCGTCAAGGAAGCGATTTTGCGGTCATGGAAACACTGCGTCAATTAAATTCAGAGTGAGCTACTTACCGAATGATCGTCATTGCATATCACCATTCTGCCTTGACCTCTTTTATAGGCCTATATGTCTTATATATGTGAAATGTAACTTGCGTTGGTTTTTTCTCCCCACTACATTCGATCTCTCAAACTTACACATGCCAAAATTAATAACCTAAGGACCTACCTGTATAAATTATACAGTAGGCCTATGGCATAAAGTATAAACATCGCATTCAAATCTTTTTAGAGAAAATCACTCGACATCAGCCAAGACCAAACTAGCCCACATCCAAGGAATCCTTTCTCTGGTTTCGGCTCAGTACAAAGAAGGTGTTCCGATTGCCCGTGATTTTCTTGATCAACTGCATTTGGCAACTGAGGTACGCAGTTCATCTGAGGAATCGTCGGGTGACCCACCGCGGCAGCTGCGATCTTCACGTTCCCGAGAAAAATCACCGCCACAACGGAGGTGAATAGTAGTCATTACATTGAAATCGTTGGTTTCGTTTGTGTAGAACTGTTGAATCGTAATGTAACTTCCTTTTCCCCAATCTCCTCTGTTGGACTGAAGGCCTACAAGATTCTTGGATACACATTGACACTAGTCAACAAATTCTGCCACACAAATTTAAAAGGGCAAAATCGATTATCAAATTATAATACTGGTCTAATCGTGGATTTAAAAAAAGTTTTCAACCAATTGTGATTTTTCAAGTCCCCCCATCATTTTGTAGATAATAATGTGCTCAAAGTTAGCTTGGAAGTGAATTATCTTTATTGATGATCAGTATTATTTAATCACTACCGAGTTTATATCGTAAACAATTACCCGAACACGTGCTCTGAGCCCTTGAAAAGTCTAGCTTCCTGTTTTAGCTTGCTCAAATGTTTCATTTCATTTATTTCTTTTGATGCTATAATTGAAGTTCAGTGAACTTTTCTAATCATTATTTGGGTATGTCAAGACTGCTAATGCAGTACAGGCCTATGTCCCTTGAGATTATTTGCTCAATTGCTTACATGAAAATCAGCGTCAACTCGCTTGCTCATATGATCAGGAGTTTCGATTCAAGATTTGGTCTCGGTTCGATCCCCGCCAACAACTAGTCGTCTCTATTGGAGGTTTCTCGTGGTTTCCCTCTGCTGCCTAGGTGAATGCCAGAATGGTTTCTACAATACAGGCCCCTTCCTTCCAACTAGCCTTCCCAATAGCCAAGATATGTTCATCTCATTCACCATTCGTCCGACACCAATAGATCTTAGTTATAATTACAGTACGTTATTGAAACCCGATGTAATACCAATTAGAAAAACAAGTACAGTACTCTATTGTGCTTTCAAGCTTTGACTTTATCTCTAGTGCAGCACCTGCAACCAGAACAGTAACAGTTACCTACTAACACCATTATCATTTATTAATTATAATGGATCACATCTATTGAGCCCTGCATGAATATATAAGTGCATGTATTGACTGAAGATCAATTATGATTTTCCAGAATTGTTTTGATGTGGGATGTTTTTTAGTCTATTTCTGAAGGGATTGGCATTGTTGAACATATTTGCCACTAGGTTTGTTTGTTTGTCTTTCACTGGTTCAAAAAGGAAGTACAGTGAACCCTCGTTAATCCGAGATACAAGGGACCTCAAAAAACTGATTTTGATTTATAAAAATTCCGATTACCCGAAAAAAACAACGAAATCCCATTTTTCTCATTCAGAATTTTGTTGCTTCCGTATTGCGCGCGAGACAAGCCATGCCACGGGCCCACACGTGCATAGTGAGAAACCGTTTTGAGGTACCTCAATGGTCATGTGTACTGAGCATGCTGTTGACACGAGATGGCCATCTGATACACTGCTGTCACACTTGGCAGTTTGTTTAGCCTAAATGCGTGGTTTTATAACTTGATGCTCACTAGGCCTGTCAAATGTTCTCCCGAATACAGATTCATGCAGCTTTAGGAAGCCTCTTCTTTTTTTGTCAGACGCTCTGCCCTGAATAAAACCGCGCTCAAACTTTTCCTTGTTTGTCAAAATTGTCGACAATGTAGAATTCGGTATTCCATATCCAATTGCAAGTTAACATTCGGGCAATTCCTTATCTATTTCTCGCAATAGCTCTACTTTTTTGCGAGAGTCATTTTGTTACGTTTCCATTTTGACATCTCAACACTACTCGGAAACTACTTGATAAAAGTTGACAAAAATACTGCGCGGTATGACTCAACTGAAAGGCGAACGATGTCATTGAACTTGAAGCAAACATGCTACAAGGTAAAATCCGTAGCGAAGACAGCTGAATGGTACCGGCTATACACGAACAGCCGCCGTGTTTCCCCAGTTGGGTAGCTAGCGTGAAAGAAAAATCTAGGCCTATTTTTACGCGTAAATGGAAGAGCATCTAAATTGGGGGAAATAATGATTATTATAAGAAATATCTTCGAACTATTTCGGATTATCCAATCTGAAACTAGAGTAAAAGCAATTGATGGGTCAAGATATTAGTTCGAATTACGGTTTAGCTGGATTTCGGATTAACCATATTAATTAACATCGAAATGTCTATACCTTCAGCCTGGGACCTTGAGTTCGAAATATGTCAAATTTTGGATTAACCAAGTTTGGATTAACGAAGGTTTACTCTACGTCATATTACAGATTTTGTGCAAGAAATGATCCCTGAATGTTGAGGTTTGGAAAAACACAAAAGAGACAATTTTAATAGTTCCAAGATGCAAATTTCAAATATTGAAGCAGATCCTAAAGAAAGTTATCAAATGTCATTAATAAATGTTTTATTTTTGCGTATGTGAACAAGTCATATGGGTCTAAAATGTTTTAGGCCCAGACTAGGCCTGAGCTAGGTTATTGATTTGTCAAGGGTAACGCACATACAAAAATGTACGGAATATTTTGTTATTCATCAATGTGGAAATAGTAGGCTAGGCCTATATTAAAATTAAAAATGAAGAAAAAAGTTGAAAGTTTTGGACAAACTAGTTAGAAAATACGTTGAACCGTTCCATAGAACAAAACCGGTAGATAGTTAGCATGATGAAAAATGATACATTGGTAAACCTTCCTTCATCAGATAAACTAAATTACATTAGCATACCTTTAACCATTTCTATGCAAATAAATAGTTTCTGTTACCTTGATTTACAACAAAAAATTACATGACTTTCCCTGGTCTTGTATGTCAAGCGCATATGGTTGAACTATTTATTTTTAGTTTAGCCCAAAGGCAGTTGTTTTACAAACACATCGATACCATACACTATCAAATATCTCAAGAAGTAATCAAATTATGTATGTAATGCGAGATGCATGTTTCGTGACCATTTTCAGTGTCAACTAGAGCATAGACAATCGTAGTGGCTTTCCGGATGAACGTATTGACATGGAACTGCTTCACACCGTGAAAATATTGTCAATCCATAGTAGATATTCACAATACAGTAAACCCTCGTTAATCCAAACTCTGTTAATCCAAAATTTGACATATTTTGAACTTGAAGTCAGTCCCTGGCTAAAGATATAGGCATTTCAATGTTAATGAATATGGTTAATCCGAATTCCAGCTAATCCGTAATTCAAACTAATATTTCGACCCTTCAATTGCTTTAGCACTGTTTTAGGATTGGATAATCCGAAATAGTTTGAGTGAATTCCTCCATTATTTTCCCAAATTCCATCGTTTTTATTTGACGCGTAACAATAGGCCGAAGCCAGCTCAGCTGTTCGCTGCCACTGAGTGTGTGATTCGACTCCGAGTGCGCTCGCCGCTCTGTCTGTCCTTGACGAGTGGTAAGCTCGGAAAACATAATTACTCGGAACGGCCGAGCGCCAATGAAAGCTGATCATCTAACGTTTGTTTGTTGTCGAAGATAGCCAAATACACACGATCAGTGATTCGGTTAGCTTTCTCTCACGCACAATACAAAATTGCTTCAATTCTAACTGGGAAGTGTGATGATTTTCGTGGAAAAGGAGTTTTTTGGTTAATCCAAATTTTTCTAAATCGAAATCACTTCTTGGGGTCCCTTGAATTTCGGATTAACAAGGGTTTATTGTATTCTCACAAATGAATAATAATCACGGGGGGGGGGGGTGGGGACTTTTTGCCCTATGGAGACTGAGGACACCTTGAGACTTTAAAATCATGAAGAAGTTCATGCATTCGAACATGCGTAACCCCTATATTCAGTTATAATTCTTACATTTTCTTCAACATGAATTCAAGCGTCAACAACATGTAGGCCTATATACCGGTACATAGTCTAGAACTCAATTTTGGCACCTGTTATCGTGCACTGAACTAAGCACACCCACGCTGCAGCTTGTGTTGAAATTAGAGAAGTAGTTCTAGTGAGCCGAGACTAAACACGAAAGAGCAAGCACCAATGTTACAAACTAACACAAACATTAAAAAACTGAGGAATCAGTTCAGAACAAACAGACCTGCTGCAGGTCTGTTTTATAGAAGGAGAAATTGAAAATTGTAGGTGAATTTTGTGTGCCTTATTCTAGGCCTACTGGCATGCAACTTTGGCACACTCTCATGAGCAACTCTATGGCAACTCTGTCATAAGATGCATGATTATGTACTTGAGGTTGATAACTAGTGTTATCACTAGTCTTTAGGGTTATGCGAACTTGGTTTTTTGCTGTCAAACTCGGGACTTGGAAGTTTGTGAACTTCCAACTTTTTTCGAACTTTATAATTGAACATATACAAATAAAAGTGAGTTCTTTGGCTACTAGAAATAATGGGAAAATATCCCTTATATGTAACCCATCTTTCTATTTTTCAATATTCTCAGGTTTCGGGTTTTTTACTGATGGATGGTTAGGGTTAGCTACGGTGTGATTTGTGTCAAATACACAACAAAACAGTAATTTTAGGTTCAAACCTTGGCCATGAATTTGTAGTATGTAGTGTACTACAAACTCTGCCTTGACCTACCTAGGCCTAACCATATAATCACCTTCTTACATAACCTAAAATCTTTCCGTGTCCGGTTAAGATTTTAGGTAATGTAAGATGGTGATTATATGGTTAGGTAGGTCAAGGCAGAGTTTGTAGTACACTACATACTACAAACTCATGGCCAAGGTTTGAATCTAAAATTACTGTATTGTTGTGTATTTGAGATATTTAAGTGAGATTTATTATAGAGATATTTATTTAGTGTATTTAAGAGTACCTAAAATTACCAGGTTTCACATAGTGCCTCTAGGGCATATTTACCAAATAGTGTTTCGAATACAGTTTGTGTGTGTATTTATTTTAATTTGAAAAGTTCCTACCTAACCATATAATCACCATCTTAATCTTACATTATCCTAAAAATACCAGGTTTCACATATAGTAAAGGGCATATTTACCAAATAGTGTTTGGAATACAGTTTGTGTGTGCATTTTATTTTTATTTGAAGAGTTTATAATGAATAGAAGATGTGTTCACACTTCAGTATAAATGATCAAAGCGAGAAACACTGAAATTTACTTCATAGTCAAGATTCAAAATGACAAATTGTAATACTAACTAACAAAGTACCTGACCCATTGGCCATTATTGTCTTCTTCATTACTTGGCACACTCTAACACATCTACAATGCCACAATCTACAGTCTACAGCTACAGCTGCTCTTTTCACTCATGTCCACTATTTAAAACCTAATACTGAAAAATTCATTGCCAAGAAACAATGTTTTCACATCTTTTTGACAGTTGAAGTAGAGTTCAAGATGACGTACAGCCCATAAGATTTGACATTAACTACAGTAGTGCAAACCATAACAAACGCGCTTAAAATCTAAAAAGTGCGAGAAAGTTCTAAAAAGTTTGTTTTCGTACATATACCACCAGTAGGCCTACTGTTCAATTTTGAACTAGCAACAAAAGTTCAAGTTCGTTGTCGACTTATTCGCACAACCTTACTAGTCTTTATTACCTACTGTACTTGTATGGTTAACCTCGAGTAGTTGATGTCACCTTGAGGTATTTTTTTGGTGGATATTGTATGTAATATATTGATGATGTGAAAATGTATTCAGTGCAATGAATTAGGCTTGGACCAATGTATATGCATTAGGGATGTCGGCGGATACCTGGTACCCAGGCGGGTCCAATTTCAAGAGAACCCTGGGTTCAAACAATTATCCGCTGGGTAATCAGTGTTTTTTTTCTGGTCTTATTCTCCTGTGTATGATGTTTTTGGTCCGGTGTGTAGAGTGTGTGCAAGCACGCTGGTCTCCTCTCTGCCCCCTTCACCCACCCTCCAAACACTACTGCATGTCATGTGTCCTTGACAGCTCTCAGTTCATACATGTGCTTTGAAAGACACACTTACATTCACACAATGCTCACATCAACCAAGTGACACTGTCCAGACAACTGTGCTAGTATGGCATTACTTTAAACGTGCTTTCAACATATGTTTGAATATTATAAGAGAATATTATTAAAATCACATTTGACTTCAAACAATGAAAAGCAATCATCATTGCCTTTTTGAAATACTTTGATCTTGGAATTACTTTTCGTCACGCTCACGTCTTGCGTGACACCCCCCCCCCTCACCTACCCCCACCCATTATCAGCTGTCGCTGGCCAGGCAAATGTGTCAGTGCGATTGCAACATTCTCGTCAGTGTGCTTCCAAGCCTTGAGGTTAGAGGTTCTGTTGCATTATAGAGTGATGATTGGATTGAGGAAAATGACACATCTTTTCAGGAATGTGATACGATATACGATTTTTAAAAATTAATATTGGCGGGGATAACCTGGCTTGGAGTCAAGTAATGAAGACTGATACCCGAGTAGGAAAATTACTACCCGCCGACATTCCTAATATACATACAGAAACATATTTACCAATACACTGCATTCAATTCCCAGCTTGGATTCACGCAGAAAGTCTGAATCGCATAACTCGAGGAAATTCAAATCGGGTTCGAGTTCTGGCGAAGAAGGTCGCCGCAGTAAACGCTCGATCCCAGAGTCTGTGCCGGATGTACCAGCCCTTCCGGCTAGAAGTAACAGGTGTGTTATTCCATCAATCTTGAGCTTTTCATCCAGACCTGCTCATTGCTTTTGTTATGGGTAGGCCTACTGCGTGATGTACAAGTGGAAAGTTCAATATGAAAAGTTTCTTGAAATGTGAAATTGCAACCAATGAAACTTTTCATGAACATGTGGAGAAGTGTGAAATTTTGAAAAGTTGAATGGACAAATGCACGTTAATTTCAAGTGTTGGTAGCTTGTTAATTTTCATTGAACTCATGTTGATAAAAAAAATAGTAACCGGCATTAACTATGAAATTAGTCGTTGATATGTAAATTTAATCTGAGGCCAAGGTAATCCACTTATGATGGACGTTACATTAATGAGATTTTCTACTCTAAATATACAGCAAAACCTTGATTGGTCGTTCCTGTATCCATCGGTTTCCCGCTTCTATGATTTATTTAGTCTACCCTTACTCCTATACCACCAATGCTGAATGTTTTTGCGTGGATGATTTTGTTTTCCTAGTCCCTTGAAAACCAATTGACATAGATTTTACTGTAGTCTTTTTCCCTTGAGAAATATTATATATAAATGAAAGAATAACTAGAATACTGCCTTCCAAGATATTGTGCTGGTGCTCATCGATGTGCTAATGATACATATATCATTGTCCAACAGGTCCAACTGTCAACCAGTCACCAATCAAACTGGAAACGAAGATGTGCATGCTCGTTCTCTGAGCGAGATCCGGGAAATGACCCGCGCAATGCAGGAGCAAACAGCCGGAATGAAAGCCCACGCAGCTAGTATGGCCATTGCCGCGAAGCATATGAAAAAAATAAAGGAGCAATTGCCGCTTCGTAAAAAGAAAACGAACAAGGAGGCTCTGAGCCAGCAAATGTTGTCGGAGCTGCAGGCGAGGAAAGGGGAGTTCGAAGGGCTGATGCGCAAGGATAAGGGGCCCACGTCCGCTGCCAATCGGGACAACTGCGTTTTAGTGTCTCCGGATAAATCGGAGTCGTCAGGTGAGGGCGGCGGCAGACTAAACTAGGATGTAGGATGTCCAAATGCAAAGTGTCGCGATAATAATGCGTACGCATCTCATCCATGAACTGTACAGTTTCATAGCTTTGAATTATAAGATTGGTAGGATATGAATAACACACAAAGTTTGTGGTTGTATATTTCTTGTGAATGTTACTCTTTCGAAAAAATGATACCGTATTGTCCCGAATATAAGCCGACCCCCCAAACTTTTGATAAGTAATTGAAAAAAGAGTTTCTCTCACTTTCCACGTAAATCATCAATCAGTTTTCCTGGGTAGAATTTAGTCAATTTCGTCTTGCGCTCAAGAGAAAGCTATGCCACCGGCCGAAACGACTTGTGAGAAACCTGTAGGGTTGTGCGAGCAGAGCTTTTTGAGTTCGAGCGCGTTTCGAGCGAGATTGATTTTTTTCGAGCGAGTTTCGAGCACTATTTTAGTTCGAGCGAGTTCGAGCACAAATTTTAGTTCGAGCAAATTCGAGCACAAATTTTATAGAAAATTTTATAGAAAATTTAAAATAAAAAAAAACATCGTAAATAAAATCATATCTTGATATATAGCAGGAACATCAAAAAAACGATATGAGCAACCCTTGAGCAATACTTCAGCAACATTTTCGTGAAAAAATTGAATTTAAAAAAATTATTGTTTGAGAACAATGAAAAATAAATTTCATTGTTGAAAATTTCGTAAAAACCCAATAATCATGTCCATTGTTTTGTTTTTTTCCATTTTCATTTTTTTGCAGTTTTAGCATGATAGTTATTTCCAAGTGCAAGATTTGAAGTGGATACAATCAATATTAAAAAGATAGCCACGAAAATTATCACTTCCCGGTTAGAATTACGAGAATTTTGTATTGCGTACGAGAGAAACCGGGCGAAACTACTTGATAAGTTTGCTACTGATGAGCTACTTGATCGTCTAACTTCGCCGATAGAAACTGTTGAGATCGTGTATACTTGCTTGTTCCGACCGTTTCCGACGACGCGCAAACTTTTTGCCATTGGCGCTCGGCCGTCCCGAGTGTCTTGGCAACACGCGTGATGACGTTTCAATCTGTCCTTGTAGAGTTTGTGGAGGGGGAGGAACTGAGGAAGGGAGAGAGACGCGTGTGTGTGTCTGGTGGTTACCACGACTCAACAGAACTCTTACTCAGTCACTCGGAGTCAGTCAGTCCGGTGCAACTGACATTGTGAAATGATGCGCGTTGTAACATTCAGCAAGTTCTATATGCAAAATCGAAGGGAGAAATGCAGAAACAAAACTTTTTCATAAGTTTCAGACACTTGATATTTATTATTTAATTCTAGGGTTGCCAACAATAATCGATATATCGATTTAGATCGATATTTTTTCAAACGATACAATAATCAATTCAATCTCGGCGATACGATATTAATATGATTATTTTCAATTATCGAAATGAACATTCTTTCCTTTTCAAACTTGCTATTTTTACCCTTTATGTAATTGCTCCAATCAGTGTATGTGGCGCGAAAGTTCTTGTTTTCTATTGGGCACTCGAAAGCCAATAAGAAACACTGTTTGCAATGACGTCAAAGTATGCGCAAGAAACGAAAATACAGTCGAGCCCGCATATAACGAATTTCAAGAGGAATAAAAATCTGTTCGTAAAAACAGAATTTCGTTATAGAAATTTATTGCTCTTTTTCATAACAGCACTTGAATTTTAGAGATTTATAAAGATAGGCCTACATTTACGACTTAGGCCCTAGTATAGTACTGTATTAGGTGACATATTATCATCGCATCGTATCATCACTTGGTATGTTTGTAGAAAGTAATAGAAAACAACAATGTCCTTTCATAAATAACTCTGCCATCACATGACACCGCCACTCCCCACTTCTCGTGTTTTATTTCCTAGGTTACAGGACACTATCACGAATGGAAATGAAGGAATGCAAACAAAAAATAGATAAACAAAGTCATTGAAGATGTCACCATCACGTTATTATTTAGCGCGCGTCGTTGAGCGAATGTTTGGTTATCGGCCGTTCCACTGTGCGTGGGACGGGGAGGAGGGGGGTGCAGCAAGATTTATGACCACGTGCTGTACGCGTCACCAGCTGCTACGATGTAGCCTACAGTCCGTTCAAAATAAATGTAACCTGAAAATAAATTCACGCAAAATGCTCCGATTTTCGAATATTTTGTTGGAAATAGCTGAAAATAATGAGCAAAATATGCTGTAAAGTGACAAAAAATTCGTAATAACCGAATTTTGAAATATAAATCACTTCGTTATAGGTCTTTATTTAACATTGTAAGGATAGGAGATTTGAAGGGGAATGGTAATTGATTCGTAAAAACCGAAATTTCGTTAAAACCGAGTTCGTTATATGTGGGCTCGACTGTATAGACTTGGGCCTACCGCGCGGTTGGGTTAAGGGTTGTTTATGAGGTACAGTACATTGGTACAGACTGCGACGCACTTTAACCTTTAAAGGGTACCGTATTGTCGAAAATATAAACATAAGCCCAGCAATGCGACAACGAAACGACTTGTGACAAACTGTTGAGAGAGGCTTCAATTGATTGCCGGTTTCGAGTGTTTTTTTCACGCTAAACAGTCTCGTGCTTGTCTAGGTCTGACGGCGTCAGAGTAGCGCGTAGGAGGAATACACACACTATGCAGCAAACAGCTTGACGTGATAATTACGTTTATTATTGCACGTCAATATGAAAATTGAGAAAATGATGCTTCTTCATGACAAAACATTTATTAAACGTGATTTTAGTGGAATATCTCTCAGTTTCTAGTCGATTCCGTTATTATGAGTGTAAGGATGTAGTAAGCTTACGCCCAATTAAAATGAGCGAAACAAGTATTTTTGACTGATTATAGGCCTGGACCCCTATTCCTGAAACTTCTCACTTCTTCTCACTTGTCACCTGGTGATATGAATCACTTTCCTTCTCATCTCACTTCTCACTGGTTTGCTATTCCCAAAATCAAAATGGAATCTTGAAAAGTGAGTCACGGCCTTGTCACTTTTTGTGGAAACTAAGCAGTTTCAGGGGTACCCTGTTGCGAGGCTACATGAATCTGACCAATGACGTTTGATGTTTGATGGCGGGAATGTTAATTTAGGCGGCAAATATGTTGAATTAGATTTGTCATTAAAATGTTTATTGATGCAAGCTTTTCCACTCTCAATATACTGGTCTCATAGAGTTATTATAACGTATTAATTATAATTTTTTATAAAGTATTGATTATAATTGATTATCAGTTATTCATTGAAAAGTCATTGTAATCATTGAAAAATCTCATGTAATTTATGAGCAAATTTCAGAATCTAAAATCTGCATAGTGTGTGGACTCATCTTATAATTCCTTAGATATTTGTTAATTGTTACTAGCACCAAATTAGACCTGATTGTCCAATTGAATAATAAGAATATAGGTCTACATAATATATGAGAATAAGTAGGCCTATAGTGAACAAGTTTAATTTTCATATAACTACCGGTAGTTGAAGTGGCACCAAGGATAACCGATTATCAAAGGGTAATGTTGGTCGATTTCTTTGAAAAACATGTGAAATTATGTCGGGGACGGCTCGATAGCGCCCATACTAAGGAAGTACGGGATAAAGAGTGGGACCCAAACAAACCTGAAGCCACAACTGTCATCTCAGACGAAGGTGACGGTAACGCGTATATAGAGGAGGCGTCGGAGAGTACCGAGGCCTATCGCCAAAAAGCTGCCGTTGCTGTAGGCAGGACGCCAGGGAAACGAGTACCAGTTTCAGACAAAATTGGACCATTATGATATATTTAATCATTTGTTCATAGCCATTCCAAACAATTGGAATGCTGCTTGGGTAAATTCAGTAAGTGTCGAAAGAACAAAGTGTCCGATATGGTCCGGGTGTGAACTATTTCTCCGAGTATCACAATTCACAACCCTTGATGCTAAATATCTTACTAAACATTGAAAATTCTTGAGAGTAACAACTAATTTTACCCATATTGTTAATAATTTCATCATCTTGCTCATCATAATGAATATTCTGAATGAACTCCGTGTTCGATAATGCGCGTATTGATTTTGATTACATAAATTGATATGAAATTGAGGAAAAAATTGTGAAAATGGAACTTTTATCATGTAGGCATGAAAGGGTTATCAAATGAAAATATTATGAATATTTCAATATATTAAATGATGATTAAAATATATAATAATAATTGAAATATTATATAATAATATAGAATATGAAAAATGAAAATACAATAATGATGAAAATGAACTGGTAGGAGTAGTCTAATAGTTCTTATGTGGGCCCTGTTTTTGGTCATAACTTCCAAACTTATTTTAGACATGGGTTCTCGACCGAACATTCAGCTGACTGACGCCAAAGTGTGCATTGCGCACCTTATCGGGAAAGTCTTGATTAGAGGAAACCTGACGTTGTTGAGTTTGGGATACGCATCATCACATTTCATCATTCTGCTTCAAATCTGATAGGACATTTGATTTTATGCTCGACAACAAAATTAGTGTATCCTATATTTAAAAATCTAAAATCTATTGGAAAGCAAACAATAGGTCCATACGCTACAATCAAGAATGTTCACTGACTCTCTATATCAACACCAAAATTAAATACATGCAGTTTCATGTGGTCAACAGTGTCAGTATTCAACTTTGTCAGGTATAGACTGCGTCAGCTTCACTTTGATACAATATTAATACACCCACCATGGACGCGTACAGTTGTGTTGAAAACTGACATGGTTCATTTCTCATTTCCGTTGGAGTGAAGTTCAAATTACCGTTCTCCCTGGTAGAATTCATGCATAGGCCTACGGTTATTGTCGTTACAACAAAAACTAACATTTTTTCTTGTTGAACAAGAAGTAATCACTGCCTAAAGAATAATTTATAGAAAACTAGAATGTGATATTACATTGTAGATCTGAAATTGAACACAAGAATGTAGTTCATTTTTTGTATTCATAAAAGTGTCATGATCCCAAAGAACATTTTCATCCGGTGCATTAAATTGTCGCTGCTCCTAGAGTGCCTCCTCCTCGTCGGATAACGAACCAGCTCAGCCATCCAGCATTATTTGGTTCTGGAGAATGGAACGTTGGAGCCAGAGATGCCAAATCAGGAGAGGCAACAAGGGCAATTTGAGAGAGTAGGCCTAAATTTTGATTATTTCAGAGACAAATTTACAACACCACCAGCTTACCTCGTAGCGTGATCAATAATTTATATTAACCATCATCATCATTATTTTAGCTAGGTTTCACCTTCCTACACTGCCATACAGTAAAAAGAGGGGTTCTAAGAGAAGGGACGTGGAATTCTTGATAGTAATAGCTTGTCCGTCCTCTGCTCCCTCGCCTAGTAACGCAGAGAGGCTTATTACCGGTATTTATCGATGTGTTGAAACGATGTTGTAAAGTTCGTGCTGTGCTGTACGGTGAATGGTTGAGCATTGGAACTAACGTAGTAGGCACAGCTTGCACCTTTGGTAAACTTTGATCAATCGATGTACCGTTAACTTCTTAACATCGACAGGCAACATTGATTTCAATCCATCATATTTATTAATTCATAATGAGTAGGCCTAAATAATACTTAACAGTATTACCAAACTCAAAGATCAAATTAAATTTCAATCAGGATAGTCGAAGGTTATAAAATAATAAAAATATAGTGAAATTAATACAATACAAAAGACAATTGGCACTGGAATTTATTATTGATCATATTTCCTATTTCAATACATCCTACCGGTATTTGTTTTCTCAACAAACCAAAAAGTTCAAACAGGTATAATTATCAATTTGTTGATTATTTACCATAGGCCTACTAGGTATGTGTAAATGAAGTGACAAGTTGTATGTTTAGTTTAATTAGTTGAATTGAGAAAATATAAATGTAAATTAATGGGCCTTCACATTCACATATTAGTTGGCTCATCAAACAGGATGAGTATAACCAGTATGATAACTCCAGAAGATGAGTTAGAGCTACTTTGTGGTGAATCTGCACTTTCAAGCCGAGATACCGCAGACGTCTGCCAGGCGTGTAAACTTTTACGCCAGGAACTCTCTTAATTGACCGTACTTTCCGTAATATAAAATTGTATTTTTTTTGTTTGGATTGTAAATGAAGAAAAAACGGGATTACAGTGTATGCTGATACATAATTTTGATGGAATACACATACCGGTACCGAACCAGAAGCGCTTTAGACTACGCAAACGATTGGTTCAGTTTCTTTCGTCTGCTCGCTTTAGCATTAGAAGCACAAAAATACAAGTTTTCACGAGCTACACTAACATGACCGTAGTTTCTTAATAGCCTATGAAATTGTTTAATTCCATCAGGTTAGGCCTACCGAAGAAAAAATCAAGAAAAAAAATCGGCGCAGTATTTTTGTCCGCGAGCATTGGGTCTTCACAATATTTTTGCCTACAATAATTTGGTCGCACCGATATTTTGTTTACAATTTCATATATTCCACAGTCTTTTCACCCGCACTCATTCAGCTCGTGACACGCAAATGATTTTACCTCAGTTTATATTATTTCTGCAAAATTATTATCAACTAAATCAAGTGAAATATTCGAGTGTTATGTCCGTAACAAGACTGGAACGCCTCCCGATATACAGTTGATAGCTTTCCTCGGCAAAGAACCGAAGAGCAGCAAACACCTAAGAACAAAGAATGTACTGATTATTGACTATCTAATTACTGAATATATTGTGTCTTATCCTATAATAATGACAATTACCATTCTGTATGACGTACAGTCTTCTGGTAATAAGGGTTATTATCATTATTATTAATGTACTTATTCATTCGTTTGGGTTCAACGATGGACTGTATCACTGTAGGCCTACTGATAGCCAAGATCTTGTGACATCAGTGAATGATGAATGAGATGATGGGATAATGAGATGCAAGATTATGTTATTGCCTAGGCCTAGTTGTTCAATCTCCTACACAACACAGGGAAGACATGAAAAACATCTGTCAGAATGGTAGACCATGGCGGGAATCGAATCCCGGTCATCGGGGATTGTCATTTTATATTACAGTAGGGCCTAGGCCTTGGCCTACCCATACTTTATTATTATTATTATTATTATTATTATTATTAACTCTTGCAGTTGCACATAAATGCGCGGTGGCAAGTTCCCTATCAATCCTATCCTATCGCCTCCCTAACCTTCTGACGGAATAGCTTCAACCCTATTTCATCCTCCTCAAGTATACTTCTACTAAGCCCATTCCAATCCCTACCTGTCCTATTCAAGAAAGAGAACTTACCGACATCTAATCTAGCCCCCTTTATAACTACTGCTCTATCATGACTTCGCCTACCCCCATACCCTGACTCATTCCTTTCAATCAACCTATTCAACTCTCCCCAGCCCCCTTCTCCTTCCATTACCCTGAAGAAATTACAGATCCGATCCTCCTTTCTCCGTATTTCCAATTCCCGCCATCCCAAGTCTCGGATCATCTCAGATGGACTCTCCAATATTCTCACCCTCTCCCCCCTTTCATTCTCCCCCCATTTCCACCTCCTAACCCTACCTGTAACCCTTCTAACTGCAATCCTTTGCACCCTTTCCACATCCCTTATCTCACCTAATCTATAAGGATCCCAAACTGAACTAGCATATTCCACCATGGGACGCACTAACGAGAAATAAGCCTTTTCCTTTATCTTCATACTTGTCCCCCTAAGCTGCCTCATTACAAAGTTTAGTGCATTTATACTCTTTTTTACTATTCTCTCAATCTGACTCCCCCACCCTAGACGTCTATCAAATACCACCCCCAAGTACTTGTAATTTTCCACTGACTCAAGTGACTTCCCTCCTACATCATACACTACATCAGCCCTCACTCTCCTCCTACCAAAGGTGACTAACTTACACTTCCCTTCATTTAACCCCATCTTGTTCAACTGAACCCAACAATTAAGTGCCGTCAAATCTGCCTGAATAGCTACTACATCCTCCTCTGTATTGATTTCCCTATATACCACACAATCATCTGCAAATAACCTTATTCTCGAATTAACAACCCTAGTCAGATCATCTATATATAAATCAAATAATAACGGACCTAGCACACTACCCTGTGGAACTCCTGACGTAACCTTAACCTCACTTGAAACCTCCGAACCTACTCGAACCGTTTGAACTCTATCCTGAAGAAAGTTTCCAATCCAATTAACTAACCCAGCATTCCCAATGGACAGTTTCAACTTCCCTAATAGTATAGTGTGATCTACCTTGTCGAAAGCCTTTTCAAAATCTAAAAACACTGCATCAATACAGCCCCCCTTGTCTACTACCCGTGCCAGCTCTTCCGCAAAACCTAACAACTGTGTCTCACATGAATACCCCTTCCTAAACCCATGCTGCACTTCCGAAATACCCCTATGTTCATCTACTTTCTCCATTATTCTCTTTATAACTACCCTTTCCATCATCTTACATACATGTGACGTTAAACTGATTCCCCTGTAGTTGTCTACCCTGCCCCTTTGCCCTCCCTTTGAAATTGGAACCACCTCCGCTTTTTTCCAATCTTGCGGTACTCTACCTGCTGTGAGTGAGGCTTGGAACAACCTTAGCAAATAACCTACAACCCCCCTACCCGCTAATTTCAGGAGATCGCTTTGCACCCCATCTATGCCTGGTGACTTCCCACTTTTTAGTTTCCTCAATACATTCCACACTTCCCCCTCTGTAAGCAGGACTTCTTCCCCCTCCCCCTCCAGTGTTGTTTCTCCCTCCCCTATAATTCCAGTCACATTGAACACTTCCCCGTAGAATCTATTTAATGCTGCTGCCTTCTCCTTATCCGTTTTCCACTCATTCCCTCCCTGATCAACTAAGGTGGGCAACTCCTTACTACTACCCTTCTGACTAGAAACAAACCTGTACATTCTATTCCAGCTACCCTGTACATCACGTTCATTAAACATACCACCCATGAAGTTTTCTTTCGCCTCCCTCTTAGCCTTGTTTAAGTCCCGCCTCAGGTCCCTGATCGCTTCCTTTCCCTCCCCTGACTCCCTCAATTTCCTACTCATCTTTCTACCCTTTCTCTTAAGCCTCCTAACCGTACTATTATAGTAGGCAGGATCTGCATTTGCCTGCAACACCTTATAGGGAACCAACATATCTCTAACCTCCTCATATACTTTCCGAAAATTGAACCACATACCTTCAACATCACGCTTGTCTATCTCACACCACTTCTCAAACCTATCCTCAAAAGCTTTTTGAACCTCTCTTGCCTGCACCCTTTTGTACCTCCAAACTTTCTTCCCAACGTTATCGGTTTGAACCGGAGCTAAAGCTAAGCTGACTATAGGTACCCGATGATCGCTAATGCCATCAACAATCACTGTTTTTGCCCACAACTCACTCGGCCTGACTAACACTACGTCTAGAATATTTGTACCCCCTAACCTTCTACTCCTGGTTCCCTCCTCCACAACCTGATGAAAACCTTCGTTTAATATGCCCGTAACGATGTTTTGCATTACTCCCCTCCCTTGTTCTCTACCTCCTACCTCCCATCTTACGTTAGGCATGTTCAAATCTCCCGCTATAATTAAACTCTCTACATTATCCCTAGCACTAAGCCTATCCTCTAAGCAATGAAGCAGTCCTAAATCCCCCCCCGGAGGCCTATATGCTGCGATTACCTCAAGAGACTGTTTGCCTACTGTTATCTTCATTCCCATCATCTCTACTTCCTCTTCCTTCCAGAGCACTGTCCCCTGAATACCTCTTTTAACTGCTACCATTACCCCCCCTCCATGCCTATCCCTATCTCTTCTATGCAATGTGTAACGATCTATAGTTAATTCACTTTCTGTAAATCCCCCTCCCAACCATGTCTCTACTGCCACCACCACTTCTGGCTGGTACAATTCTAATAGCGTTCTAAATTCATCCACCTTATTTGCTAAACTCCTACAATTTACTACCATTAGGTTAATCTCCTGGCATTTACTTTCCCTCGACCTATTTCCCCCCCCACCCACTCTCCCCCCCTTTTCTTCATTCATCGCACCCCCCTCAAGTCAAACCTGTGTTCCCAGCCTATCACCTACCCTCCCTAACAGCCCACCAAACATACGCTGCCCTTCCTTTGACAAATGAAGTCCATCCCCACCTAATCCTTCTCCTCTTAGCCAACAATTGGAGTCCACAAAACACACATCCATTCTTTCGCACATACGACTAAGAAAGTCATTCATACCATTCTTGAGCTTGTGAGTAATTTTTATGGTGTGGAATACCACAGAGGTGTGGAATACTGAAGCTAAGTTTCAATAATGCATGGACCGGTAGCGGTACCTTCAAAGCATAGGCCTAGGAATGCACTACACATAATGTAGATTACAAATTACAATACACTCTGTTGCCATTCTTTACTAGGCAGTAGCTCAGCCCTGGGTTTATGACTCTGAAATTACTAGGCCTTATAGACTAGGACATGTGTATGACACCAGGCCTATCCTAATGTCCTAGGTATTGACTTTACAATACACAAGGGCCTAGGCCTAGGAACCTTACAAAATCAATGACCTAGGCATACCCTAGGCCAGCAACTCAAGTCATACAAACCTAGGCCTAAAATCCATTACAAAGACTCTAACGCTCAAGCAATTTTAATAGGCTATGACTGTAATAAGCCTATTGCTTCTGATACACTATTTTTGACGATTAGTACGTTAATTAAGGAAAAAACATCATATTTTGATCTTACCTTGACTGTATTCGTGAGTGACGGAGATCGCTTTGGTGGACCCATTAGCCATTACCGGTTCCAAATCATCTATTTAGAGTTCGGGCAAGATTTATGGGTAGTCTGAATCTTGCTTGAAACATACGGTCCGTTAATTCGAAGACATCACGCCTCACGTTGTATATTTTAACCGTATTATTATCATCTTCCGCGAATAACTTGTTCAAAATGTAAAAAGCGGCGGCCATTTAATCGTTTTGCACAAAGATAATTAAGTGACTACCGACCTCGCTGGCTCTCTCACCACCTTTTTGAAAGATGGTAGGAAAAAGTGAGATGAGTCACTAAAATCGAAAAAAAGTGACATAAATGAATTTCAGGAATAGCAATCGGCCATTTTAGTGAGATAGACTAAAAAGTGATTCATCTCACCAAGTGAGAAGTTTCAGGAATAGGGGTCCTGGGCCGAGGGTGACTTTTGGGTTTGAAATTTCGAGGAAAACCCTCGGATTAAATTCGGGACTATTAGTATATGTTTTAAAATCAAGAAAAGGGCATAATTGTGCATTTTGTGACTAAAGCATGAAACTTTCAGGACTTGTTCTTTACATAAAAAAACATGATTTTGGATATGGACGTCGGCTGGGTTCTGCCCCCGAGGGGCGGTACGCCGCCCCCAATTGTCACTACGCGCACGCTTGGTTTTTATTTATTATCTCATCAACTGTATATGTTACAGGAAAATGTTTGATATGAAACGGAAGAAGAAGGGTGACTCTTCATAAAACTATTTGATTCTTGAGGATTGGGCCAACTATGTTGGAGAAAAAAAATGTTAAACAAAATTACTGCATCTTAGATTTTCAATTTTTGCTCAAGAAAAGTTGAAACAATAAGAACTCATCATTCAAAAAAATACTATTCATATTTCTCGTTATTTTTACATCATAATATATATTATATGTTACATTGACGCAATTAGTTGTTACACAAATAATTATTGAACATGTTGAAGTGCGGCCGTGAGCGCGTCCGCCGCCGCTCGTCCCTTCCCGTCTATAGTCTAACCCGTGCTATACGTGTTCTCGCTGTCTCGCACATTTTTTTTTTCATATTGGGTTTTAACGACGCACTGCAATGATGACTGAGATCTATTGGCGTCGGATGAATGATTAATGAGATGATGGGATGATGAGATGAAGGTTTTATGGGTAATGGGAAGGATAGTGGGAAGGAAGCGGTCGTGGCCTATATTGTGGGAACCATCCCGGCATTAGCCTAGACTACAGAGGGAAACCACGAAAAACCCCTGTAAAGATGGACGGTGGCAGGGATCGAACCAGGTCCGATATGTCCCTTCACCTCCCGGGTTACACGAAGCAAGTGCGCTAACCACTCAGCTACTGTGCCGGTTCGCTGTCTCGCTCAGCCCGGTTCAGCCATATACAAATTATCCTAGTAATTGTATTTAAAACATTGAATTTTTCACTTTCATGTTTTAACACTATCTTTTACAGAAATGTGTCACTTGTTAAGTCTTCATTAGATTTATGTTCTTCAATTAGAGCTGATAATTTGATCTTAGAAAGCGATATAAGTTCTACAGTCAATAACCAATGACCCTCTAAGAGAAGATATAGCAGTAGATTAATAGTATATCAACATATTTGGTATTGGCATCACTAACATATACGGAAGGTAATGAATAATTGTTTATATATTAGCGTTCTATCTTAGATAGTCGAAACTGTGCTGATTTTGCGGTCATTCACAATGTTTTCAATATGATAATAAATGTAGAGGAATGTAAACAACATCAGTTTTAACTGAGAATATATTGTTCTGCTTTGCTTATTACAGCCCCCTCTCCCCAACCTTCTTCGTGAATAAGCATAACACAACTGAGACGAGTGGCCGAGGCCCGAGTGGTTAATACACTGAACCGTCATTCAGGAGACCGGGGTTCGATTCTCGCTATGGTGGACCATCCTGACAGGGGCTTTTCGTGGTTTCCCTCTGTCGTTCAGGTCAATACTGGGATGGTTCCTTATCGACAGACCACGACCGACTCCTCCCACCATCCAAAAACACCTAATGAAATAACCTCTCATCTCATCATCCTACCATCTCATAATCATTCAACGACGCCAATAGATCGTTCAGTAGAGTGCGTCGATGAACCCAATTATGAATGAAGTATAAATAAAACATAAGCATAACATACGATTTGTTTCGAGCATTTTTTTGAAATGATAGGTCCGAATACAATCGACGTGCAGTACAATACAAGCAAACTCATTAAGTTAGTCCTCCATTTCACATTCTCCTGAGCACTTGCAGAGAGCCGTATACATACCAAGTTGGACTTAAGACACTTCAATTTACCGGGCAATTACATTTAATTAGTTCCCTCATTGAATGTCGGGCGTCTTGCAAAGTTGACCAGAACGGCATCCAACTATTGTCTTACTTATTCCATCACCAGGCTTCAGGACTCGGATAACTTGGTATTTTGTGAAATAGCTGTCCCCACACGTGACCCCCTTGACATGAAACCCACATGATATGTTGATGTATGCAGTACTCGAGGGGGAATATTTTCAAGAGTTCTAAGTTTCTTGGTAAAAATTTCCAGTCTCGCTTCGTTTTGATTTCCATTTGAAATTTGCTCGATTTGATTTCCAATCAGAGATTCAGTAAGGTCTGGAAGGGTGCTTTCTTTTTGTCGACACCGAAGAATGATGAAACAGCGTCACAACCAGATAATGAATGAAACATTGGCAAAGCTGTCGACCGATGTGGACATATGGTCCTATAGAGCTAGCAATGAGATGTGCACCAATGTACCTATAACTCCTTCCAGTTCCAAAATCAATTCATAGCTCATCTGAACGAACTTTAGCAACTACTGATACAGCTAAAACCACGACGTCCGTATCTACAATTATTCTAATGATATACAGTCGGACCCGCATATAACGAATTTCAAGGGGAATGAAAATCTGTTCGTAAAAACAGAATTTCGTTATAGAGATTTATTGCTTTTTTTCATAACAGCACTTGAATTTTAGAGATTTATAAAGATAGGCCTACATTTACGACTTAGGCCCTAGTATAGTAATGTATAGGTGACATATTATCATCGCATCGTATCATCACTTAGTATGTTTGTAGAAAGTAATAGAAAACAACAATGTCCTTTCATAAAGAACTTATCATCTGCTATCACATTACACCACAACTCCCCACTTTTCGTGTTTTATTTCCTAGGTTACAGGACACTATCACGAATGGGGATGAAGGAATGTAAACAAAAATAGATAAACAAAGTCATTGAAGATGTCACCATCACGTTATTATTTAGTGCGCGTTGAGCGAATGTTTGTTTATGGGCCGTTCCACTGTGCTTGGGCCGGGTAGGGAGGGGGGTGCAGCAAGAGTTATGACCACGTGCTGTACGCTTCACCAGCTGCTACGATGTACAGTCCGTTCAAAATAAATGTAACCTGAAAATAAATTCACGCAAAATGCTCCGATTTTCGAACATTTTGTTGGAAATAGCTGAAAATAATGAGCAAAATATGCTGAAAAGTGACAAAAAATTCGTAATAACCGAATTTTGAAATATAAATCACTTCGTTATAGGTCTTTATTTAACATTGTAAGGATAGGAGCTTTGAAGGGGGATGGTAATTAATTGGTAAAAACCGAAATTTCGTTAAAACCGAGTTCGTTATATGTGGGTTCGACTGTATTTTGAAAATCCTCTCTGAATTGCATTCTGGATACGAAGAAAGATGTTCGTATCGGCTTCTTCATGAAAATAAGGTGATATATTATGAAGGCCCTCTGGTTCATCACTCACAACATAATCTTAGACGGTACCACATAACAATTTTGTAGCTGTAGCAGATTCTACCTATAGCAGATTCTACCTATAGCAGATTGTGAAATTGTGGGATTGTTATTATGGTATCTGCTATAGGTATCTCCTGCTATCTCCTGAGCACTCTGCAAGTGCTCAGGAGAATGTGAAATGAAGGACTAACTTAATGAGTTTGCTTGTATTGTACTGCACGTCGATTGTATTCGGACCTTTCATTTCAAAAAAATGCTCGAAACAAATCGTATGTTATGCTTATGTTTTATTTATACTTCATTCATAATTGGGTTCATCGACGCACTCTACTGAACGATCTATTGGCGTCGTTGAATGATTATGAGATGATAGGATGATGAGATGAGAGGTTATTTCATTAGGTGTTTTTGGATGGTGGGAGGAGTCGGTTGTAGTCTGTCGATAAGGAAACATCCCAGTATTGACCTGAACGACAGAGGGAAACCACGAAAAACCCCTGTTAGGATGGTCGACCATGGCGAGAATCGAACCCCGGTCTCCTGAATGACGGTTTAGTGTATTGACCACTCGGGCCTCGGCCACTCGTCTCAGTTGTGTTATGCTTATTCACGAAGAAGATTGGGGAGAGGGGGCTGTAATAAGCAAAGCAGAACAATATATTCTCAGTTAAAACTGATGTTGATAACATTCCTCTACATTTATTATCATATTGAAAACATTGTGAATGACCGCAAAATCAGCACAGTTTCGACTATCTAAGATAGAACGCTAATATATAAATAATTATTCATTACCTTCCGTATATGTTAGTGATGCCAATACCAAATATGTTGATATACTTTTAATTTACTGCTAAATCGTCTTTTAGAGGGTCATTAGTTATTGACTGTAGAACTTATATCGCTTTCTAAGATCAAATTATCAGCTCTATTTGAGGAACATAAATCTAATGAAGACTTAACAAGTGACACATTTCTGTAAAAGATAGTATTAAAACATGAAAGTGAAAAATTCAATGTTTTAAATACAATTACTAGGACAATTTGACTGGCTGAGCAAGACAGCGAGAACACGTCTAGAACGGGTTAGACGATAGACGGGAAGGGACGAGTGGTGGCGGACGCGCTCACGCGGCCGCACTTCAACATGTTCAATAATTATTTGTGTAACAACTAATTGCGTCAATGTAACATATCATATATATTATGATGTAAAAATAATGAGTTATATTGATAGTATTTTTTTTAATGATGAGTTATTATTGTTTCAACTTTTCTTGAGCAAAAACTGAAAATCTAAAATGCAGTAATTTTGTTTAACATTTTTTTTCTCCAACATAGTTGGCCCAATCCTCAAGAATCAAATATTTTTATGAAGAGTCACCCTTCTTCTTCCGTTTCATATCAATCATTCTCCTGTGACATATATAGTTGATGAGATAATAAATAAAAACCAAGCGCGCGCGTAGTGACAATTGGGGGCGGCGTACCGCCCCCCGGGGGCAGAACCCAGCCGACGTCCATATCCAAAATCATGTTTTTTTTATGTAAAGAACAAGTCCTGAAAGTTTCATGCTTTAGTCACAAAATGCACAATAAAAGCTTTATTACATATACTATTTACGGTTTCTATAATTAGATAAATAATGAATTCCAGATGTACGTTGTTACTTGTACTTTTTTTACAGCTCAGAAATCTGACTCTTCCTCTATCCCATTATCTTTCTACACCTCCCTGCTAGGACCGAGCTCCCGCACGTAGTCCAAGGTCAACCACTTGTCAATGAATCAATCAAAACAGCTGCTTAAACCGCAATTTGTAACATAATAATTACGATGTGATACGATATTTTGACATTCGATACGATTATCAATTAGGAGAAAAAATATCGATATAATACGATTAATAACCGATGTTATGTAAACGATAATCGATATGAGTTTTCAGATCGAACGCCAACTCTATTTAATTCCAATATGTTGAATGATAAAAAGATGGCAAGTTTATTTTTTCACTCTCGCTCGCTCAAAAACGTTCGTTCTGGGAAAAAATCTTTTGAGTGAGTTCGAGTCTCGATCTCGACTCGAACTCGCTCGAAAATTTTGAGTCTCGCACAGCCCTAGAAACCGGTGAGAGGTGCCTCAAGTGATTGTCATACGGCCGGTTTTTATTGGCGCTCGGCCGTCTCGAGTCAATATAACGAGTGTTTTTTCACGCTAAACAGTCTCGTGCTCGTCAACTTCAGACCACACACAGTACAGTAGCGCGTAGTAGGAAGACACACATCATGCAGCAAACAGCCCGACGTGCCTATGTCTATTACTGCGCGTCAAATAAAAATGATGGAAATTGAGAAAATGATGCTTCTTCATGATAAAACATTTATTAAACGTGTTTTTAGTGGAATATCTCGCAGTTCCTAGTCGATTCCGTTGTTATGAGTGTGTTGATGTAGTGCGTCCAATTAAAATGAGCAAAAAACGTACTTTTGACCGATTACAGGCAGAGATTCGCATATAAGCCGAGGGTGACTTTTGGGCTTGAGAAATTTTGAGAAAATCCCTCGGCTTGTATTCGGGACAATACGGTACATCATTTTCAATGTGGTGAAATTGACTGATAGAGGTTTCATTCTAAGTAGGCCTACGCAGAGTAATGTAACTTTTTATTGTTTTCACACAGGCTCAAGTTGAATAAACGTGTCATCTGGGCCTGTGGTGAGCCCTTGGCTAAAAAAGGAACGTATTTTACATGGTCAATGTTTTCAAGGTCTGGGCTCTAATAAGCAAATATTAAAGAAAACGATGAATGTGACGCTGAACCGTCTTTCAGGAGACCAGGATTCGATTTCTGGTTTTCTGTGGTTTCAGTCTGTTTTCAAAAGTGTCTAGGAAATTACCACTTCCATTAAACTGTCCAAACCCCTAATAAATCGACTTTTTCTCTGATCTTTCCTTGATCTCACTCGTCAATGCCCGTTTTTGTTAACAAAATGATATTTGACTGACCACTGGTGGTGCCAGTTTTGAGATGCGACGGGCTATACATTATGGTGAAATAATAGTAAAAGCCTGGTGTCTGATGTACCCCCGTGAAGTTGGCCCCGCACATGAGCCGGATTCGATTTGAGTGAATGGCAATCGTTAGTGCCTCGTTAGTGCAGGTTAGTGCCGCAAATTTTATCGTTAGTGCTATTTCAGTGCTGGCACTATCACACCGAATCTTTGTGCGGGGCCAACTTCACGCTGGCCCCGCACATGAATGGAAACCATTGATTTATGGTACAATCATCTTGATTGAGAATAGTGCTCGTTAGTGCCGTAAATTTTTTCGTTAGTGCTGTACTGGTTTAGTGCAGAAACGACATAAGCCATGTGCGGGGCAGCCCCGCACATGAGCAGTTATGGCGTTATCAAAACGTATAAACTTTAGTGTTCGTTAGTGCTGGTTAGTGCCACAAAAATTTTCGTTAATGCTAGCATAGTTTGGTCACAATTAAATATACAGTATCGAGATATAATTTAGCGACGGTGCTATCTATGTGCGGGGCCAAATTCACGCTGGCCCCGCACATGAACGGAAACTGTATATTTCTGATACGATCATCTCGATTGACGTTTGTGCTCGTTAGTTCCGTAAATTTTTTCGTTAGTGCTGTACTGGTTAAGTGCAGAGAGGACATAAGCCATGTGCGGGGCAGCCCCGCACATAAGCATATATGGCATTTTCATAACGTATAAAATTCAATGTTCGTAAGTGCTGGTTAGTGCCACAAAAATTTTCGTTAGTGCTAGCTTAGTTTGGTCACAATTAAATATACAGTATCGAGATATAATTTGGCTACTGTGCTATCTATGTGCGGGGCCAACTTCACGCTGGCCCGCACATGAATGGAAACTGTATATTTCTGATACAATCAGCTCGATTGACGTTAGTGCTCGTTAGTGCCGTGAATTTTTTCGGTAGTGCTGTATACTGGTTTAGTGCAGAAACGACATAAGCCATGTGCGGGGCAGCCCTGCACATGAGCATATATGGCGTTTTCATAACGTAGAAACTTCAATGTTCGTTAGTGCTGGTAAGTGCCATGAAAATATTTGTTTGTGCCAGCATGATTTGGTCACAATTGAATATAGAGTATCGAGATATAATTCAGCGACGGTGCTATCTACGTGAGAGACCTACTTCATGCTGGCCCCGCACATGAATGGAAACCATTGATTTATGGTACGATCATCTTGATTGACGTTATTGCTCTTTAGTGCCGTGAATTTTTTCCTTAGTGCTGTACTGGTTTGGTGCAGAAACAACATGAGCCATGTGCGGGGCAGCCCCGCACATGAGCAATTATGGCGTTTTCATAACTTATATACTTTGGTGTTCGTTAGTGCTTGTTAGTGCCACAAAGATTTTTGTTAGTGCTAACTTGGTTTGGTCACAATTAAATATACAGTATCGAGATTTAATTTAGCTACGTTAATATCTATGTGCAGGACCAACTTCACGCTGGCCCCGCACATGAACGGAAAGTGTATATTTCTGATACAATCATCTCGATTGACGTTAGTGCTTGTTAGTGCCATAAATTTTTTCGTTAGTGCTGTACTGGTTTAGTGCAGAGAGGACATAAGCCATGTGCGGGGCAGCCCCGGAAATGAGCAATTATGACGTTTTCATAAGGTATGAATTTCAATGTTTGTTGGTGCTGGTTAGCGCCATAAAAAAATTCGTCAGTGCTAGCATGGTTTGGTCACAATTAAATATACAGTATCAAGATATAAATCAGCGACGGTGCTTACTACGTGAGGCGCCTATTTCACGCTGGCCCCGCACATGGACGAAAACCATTGATTTATGGTATGATCATCTTGTTTTACGTTAGTGCTCGTTAGTGGCGCAAATTTTTTCGTTAGTGCTGTACTGGTTTGGGGCAGAAACGACAAACGCCATGTACGGGGCAGCCCCGCACATGAGCAATTATGGCGTTTTCAAAACGTATAAACTTTATTGTTCGTTAGTGCTGGTTAGTGCCACAAACATTTTCGTTAGAGCTAGCTTCGTTTGGTCACAATTAAATGTACAGTATCGAGATATAATTTAGCTACGGTGCTATCTATGTGCGGGGCCAACATTACGCTGGCCCCGCAGATGAACGGAAACTGTATATTTCTGATACGATCATCTCGATTTACGTTAGTGCTCGTTAGTGCCTAACATTTTTCGTTAGTGCTGTACTGGTTTAGTGCAGAAAGGACATAAGCCATGAGCGGGGCAGCCCCGCACTTGAGCATATATGGCGTTTTCATAAAATATAAACTTCAATGTTCGTTAGTGCTGGTTAGTGCCATGCAGATTTTTGTTAGTGCTAGCACAGTTTGGTCACAATTAAATGTACAGTATCGAGATATAATTCAGCGACGGTGCTATCTACGTGAGGGGCCTACTTCACGCTGGCCCCGCACATGTACAGGAACTGTATATTTCTGATGCGATCATCTCGATTGACGTTAGTGCTCGTTAGTGTCGTTAATTTTTCCGTTAGTGCTGTATACTGGTTTAGTGCTGAAACGACATAAGCCATGTGCGGGGCAGCCCCGCAAATGAGCAATTATGGTGTTTTCATGACTTATGAACTTCAGTGTTCGTTAGTGCTGGTTAGTGCCACAAAAATTTTTGTCAGTGCTAGCATGGTTTGGTCACAATTAAGTATACAGTATCGAGATATAATTCAGCGACGGTGCTATCCATGTGCGGGGCCAACTTGGCGTTGGCCCCGCACATGAACAGAAAATGTATATTTCTGATACGATTATCTCGATTGACGTTAGTGCTCGTTAGTGCCGTAAATTTTTCGTTAGTGCTGTACTGGTTTGGTGCAGAAAGGACATGAGCCATGTGTGGGGCAGCCCCGCACATGAGCATATATGGCGTTTTCATAACGTATAAACTTCAATGTTCGTTAGTGCTGGTTAGTGCCATGAAAGTTTTCGTTAGTGCTAGCATGGTTTGTCACAATTAAATATACAGTATCGAGATAAAATTCAGCGACGGTGCTATCTACGTGAGGGGCCTACTTCATGCTGGCCCTTCAAATGAACGGAAACCATTGATTCATGGTACGATCATCTTGATTGACGTTAGTGCTCGTTAGTGCCGGGAATCTTGTAGTTAGTGCTTTACTGGTTTAGTGCAGAAATGAAATAAGCCATGTGCGGGGCAGCCCCGCATATGAGCATATATGGCATTTTCATAATATATGAACTTGTGTGTTCGTTTGTGCTGGTTAGTGCCACACAAATGTTTGTTAGTGCAAGCATGTTTTGGTTACAGTTAAATATACAGTATCTAGATATAATCTAGCGACGGTGATATCTATGTGCGGGGCAGCCCCGCACATGAGCAATTATGGCATTTTCATCACGTTTAAACTTTACGGAAGTAACGAGCACTAACGTCAATCAAGATGATCGTATCAGAAATATACACTTTCCGCTTATGTGCGGGGCCAGCGTGAAGTTGGCCCCTCACGTAGATAGCACGGTCGCCGAATTAGATCTCGATACTGTATATTTAATTGTGACCAAACCATGCCAGCACTAACATAAATTTGCATGGCACTAATCAGCACTAACGAACATTGAAGTTTTAACTTTACGAAAACGCCATATATGCTTATGTGCGGGGCTGCCCCGCACATGGCTTATGTCCTTTCTGCACTAAACCAGTACAGCTCTAACGAAAAAATTAATTCAGGGCACTAACGAGCACTAACGTTAATCGAGATGATCGTATCAGAAATATACAGTTTCCGTTCATGTGAGGGGCCAGCGTGAAGTTGGCCCCGCATATGGATAGCACCGTAGCTAAATTATATCTTGATACTGTATATTTAATTGTGACCAAACTAAGCTAGCACCAACGGAAATTTTTGTGGCACTTACCAGCACTAACAAACTCTACTAAAGTTTATACCTTATGAAAACGCCCTAATTACTCATGTGCGGGGCTGCCCCGCACATGGCTTATGTCGTTTCTGCACCAAACCAGTACAGCACTAACGAAAAAATTTGCGGCACTAACGAGCACTTACGTCAGTCAAGATGATCGTACCATAAATCAATGGTTCCCGTCCATCTGCAGGGCCAGCGTGAAATAGGCCCCTCACGCAGATAGCACTGTCGCTGAATTATATCTTGATACTATATATTTAATTGTGACCAAACCATGCTAGCACTAACGAAAATTTTTATGGCTCTAACCAGCACTAACGAACATTGAATTTTATACGTTATGAAAATGCCATATAGGCTTATGTGCGGGGCTGTCCCGCACATGGCTTATGTCCTCTCTGCACTTAACCAGTACAGCACTAACGAAAAAATTTACGGCACTAACGAGCACTAATGTCAATCAAGATGATTGTATCAGAAATATACAGTTTCCGTTCATGTGCGGGGCCAGCGTAGAGTTGGCCCCGCACATAGATAGCACCATCGCCAAATTAAATCTCGATGCTGTATATTTATTTGTGACCAAACTATGCTAGCACTAACGAAAATATTTCTGGCACTAACCAGCACTAACGAACACTAAAGTTTATACGTTATGATATCGCCATAATTGCTCATGTGCGGGGCTGCCCCGCACATGGCTTATGTCGTTCCTGCACCAAACCAGTACAGCACTAACGAAAAAATTTGCGGCACTAACGAGCACTTACGTCAGTCAAGATGATCGTACCATAAATCAATGGTTCCCGTCCATCTGCAGGGCCAGCGTGAAATAGGCCCCTCACGCAGATAGCACTGTCGCTGAATTATATCTTGATACTATATATTTAATTGTGACCAAACCATGCTAGCACTAACGAAAATTTTTATGGCTCTAACCAGCACTAACGAACATTGAATTTTATAGGTTATGAAAATGCCATATAGGCTTATGTGCGGGGCTGTCCCGCTCATGGCTTATGTCCTCTCTGCACTTAACCAGTACAGCACTAACGAAAAAATTTACGGCACTAACGAGCACTAATGTCAATCAAGATGATTGTATCAGAAATATACAGTTTCCGTTCATGTGCGGGGCCAGCGTAGAGTTGGCCCCGCACATAGATAGCACCATCGCCAAATTAAATCTCGATGCTGTATATTTATTTGTGACCAAACTATGCTAGCACTAACGAAAATATTTCTGGCACTAACCAGCACTAACGAACACTAAAGTTTATACGTTATGATATCGCCATAATTGCTCATGTGCGGGGCTGCCCCGCACATGGCTTATGTCGTTCCTGCACTAAACCAGTACAGCACTAACGAAAAAATTTACGGCACTCACCAGCACTAACCTCAATCAAGATGATCGTATCATAATCAATGGTTTCCATTCATGTGGGGGGCCAGCGTGAAGTTGGCCCCGCACATAGATTCGGTGTGATAGTGCCAGCACTGAAATAGCACTAACGATAAAATTTGCAGCACCAACCTGCACTAACGAAGCACTAACGATTGCCATTCACTTAAATCGAATCCGGCTCATGTGCGGGGCCAACTTCACGGGGGGATCTGATGTTCCCCCTGATATAAATAAATGGTGGAAGTGTGCAATGTAAATGTGTTGTCTGTTAGTTGGAAGTAGTGGGACTACGAGGTACTCGATACTTATGTTGTTTTCCGTTTCTTTTTTTTGCAGTATTTGGGATTGGCTTCCCAGAGTTTCCAGACTATTCGTTCTCCGATTATGATGGAGATCAAATCTTGGTTATGCCGGATATTCGGATTACCTCGAGGTATTTATGGGTAGTACATTAGTTGATTGATTCATTGGATGCACCAAGTGACATCTTTCCACTTAAGACAATTTGCAACTTTTACATTCTTCTACAGGCCTATACGAACTGTACATTTGAAATTTAATATTTTAATAAAAACTTGTTATCGTTGAAGGGACCAGAGAAAATGAACATCCTTGCAGGAAAATTCAACTTTGCCATATGGGAGTATCGCAGGTAAAAATGAATAACAGAACCTCAGGGCTCTACGGATCATACCTTGAGTAGGGTTCGAGTCTCGGGTCAGGTATAAAAATTACCTCTGGGTCTCGGGTCGGGTCTTGAAAGCACACAAGCTGCTTTTACTCGAGATACATTCTTGTGGGGGGTCTTTTGGTCTTTTCTCTCAATAATGCCCCCAAAAATGGTAAGAACCGAGTAAAATGACATTTTTATTGAAATAATCCTAATATACACCGGAATTACTTAGTCAATTCCAGTGGGTATCCGTTTCCTTATTCGTTACCCGAAGGCATCACTACAGTGAAACCTCTATGCATCGTTCCTAGATCCATCGTTTTCCTGCTTGCATCATTCATTTTTTCTCACCCCCACTCCCATATAACCAATGTTGAATTTTCCTGTATGGATCATTTTCCTGCATGGATTGTTCAGTTTTCCTGGTCCCTTGAAAAACTATGGATAGAGGTTTCACTGTAATAGGTAATAAGAATACATGTTGATTTTCTGCAGTTGATTTATCCATGAATCATGAGTCACTGAAGACTGATCATGAAGCAAATAATTTTGAAATTTGTCAACAAATTTCAATGAAATCTTGAAAAAAAATGAAAAATATGAAATCTTACACTACCGGTATTCTCCCTTCAATGATTAATTCTGTCATAATTCAAAATGAGTTGCTTTGGGTCCGTTGAATTTAGAATAGAGAATGGTATTCTGTATGAAGACCTGTTTCTCATCCTGATCATCCATCAACTTGGTGTATAAGTGATGTATGAATGGACAGACGGATACATTGAAACCTCTATCTATCGTTTTTCAAGGGACAAGGAAAAATGAACCATCCATGCAGAAAAACAATCTATCCAGGAAAATTTAACATGGGTTATGTTATATGGGAGTAGGTCACAAAACATTGGATGATGAAAGCAGGAAAACGATGGATACGGATGCCTAGGGGTTTCACAGTAGGGCCTATGTATAGCTATTCAACTAATTCTGAACGATGTTGTCTAATTTACCATTCTTTCATTCCAGCGAGGATGAGAATGAGGCCAGCGCACGCCAATTTGTTCCCTCTTTGTGCACCCAGAAGACACGAGAGCTGTCTAGTCATAACTTGCATGGCTCTGCTCAGAGCCTGCCTTCGCGAGAAGTCCGTCGTGCACATGCAGCGTCGAAACGAAATCTTTGGCCGCGGCAGCAGACAAACGGTAACATAATAGATAGGTACCCAAATGGTACAGTACAGTTCAAAGAAGTCTCTAGCAGCTATTTTTTATGTAAAATGCCATGGAAAGGCTGAAAAAAAGTTTAAAATTACACAACTTTTTTTGAGGAGGAACTTTTTCCTTTTTTTTCAAATCGATTTTTAATTGATTGTGGAGCTTGGAGAATCGCTTCCCGATACAGTATTGAGAATCGATGTCATCACTAAAATGATCTCCCTTAGGCCTATATTTTTCGAATTATTTTTCTCATCTCCTTGAAGTGATACGCTGTTTTCACATATAGGCCCACTGTGGTAAGTGGCAACCGTTTTGGCGGCAGTGTTTTTAATAAACTGCTCTCTATATATTGTATATAAATATATGTTTGATATATTGCAGTCTTGTTGATAAATACTGTAAATCTGTAATGATCTCAAACATGGTTGAATTCTTTAATTTTGGAAGTTTCCATCTTCTCTCGTGGTGTACTGTTCCAATTCTGTTATTCTTTTTCACTGTGAAGTAGTACCTCTAGTTTGATTGTTCCTTTACCTCCTTGGTGAAGCGATATTTCGGTCCGTATCGTGTCAAATGTGAACATCAACAGTCATTTTTTTTTGTATTACCAGTATGTTATTGACGTTGACCATCGAATCATTTGTTTTCCAGCTGAGTTGTTGTCCTCTCCAGATGTGGCAACCTCTGATCTGAGATCGATGGCTTCTGAGAGTTGGTATACTGCCGAACTGAGCAAAGTAAGTACAGCCCCCAAATACTTAGCTGTTGGTGTGATTGTTGGGCAAACAGTTATCATCCTCAGTAGTACGAAAAACTAAACTAACCTTGAGAGAGACTCGTGAATTACATTGGACCGTTATAGTCTCGCTGGAGGCTATACAGATGTCGCAAAATAACGAGGTGTAATTTTAAACAAATGTTATATTTTAAAATATGATGGGATGTCCCTTCAGAAAAATATTTTTGTCATACATGCTACGTTCCTGTGGCCTACGCTTGTCGTAAAACCACACTTATGGTGTTCTCTTATTGTTTAACCAAATAGAATTGATCTGTCTTTTTAGTTTTCACCATTGATGTGGGCCTTCTGTTTCCGGAAAGATATATTTCTAAATATTTCCGAATCTCACAGTTTATCAGTAGGCATTCAAATATTGGATTTTGAGTCATTCCATAAATTATCGTCCAGACCTGGTTGCTGACCCATCTCTTATATTTTTTAATTTTTGTCCGTTTATAGCACCATATAGGAATAGCTCAAATATAAAATTTCTTGAGTTTTAAACTCGAAGCGTTTGGGAGTTGTGGACCTTTGAACATTTGCCGAAGTAGTGAAAATCATTGTTTTTTAGTTCTGCGTTGAATCCTATATCTCAAATCCAATCACCAAAATGCACTGAACATTTCTTGGTGTAAATGGTGTGTTCTTGTAATATGTGTCATTGAGAATCATGTTTCTGACGCCATAATTGTTCTTATTCAAAGTCAATTATTATTCATTAGTTATAGCCTATAGGCCCCTAAATCAATTCTTTTCCAATATCTATCATTTTATTTCTTAACCTTTTAACTGCTGTTTTCTGAAAGCAGCTGTACACCCTGTGCTGAGCTGTTTTTGGCATTGTATGTATGTATGTATTTTTCCAATGAGTTGGCATTGTATAGCATTGTAGTTCATACAAAAACGATAGTTGCGCTACGAGCAATCGGGACCCTGGAGTCGGATTCTGACCCATATATATTTCACTTTGAAGACGCGAGTCGGTATACCTTCTTTATATTATGATGAAGTATGTTATGTACCTAGCCAATATAGGCCTATTCATAGTAAATTTAGTATATTTTATTGATTCAATTAAGAGTAGGCCTACTAAATTACACTTCAATAGAATATTATCAATTTGAATTATCAATTGTATTGACAATTGATACTGTTGTTATTGTTAGGCCTATCAAATGATTATTGGGGGTCAGCTGTAGAGCTGTGCAAGCAGGCCTTTTATTAGTTCGAGCGAGCTGAGAGGTTTTTGCTTAAATTTCGAGCGAGCACACACTTTAAAAATAGATGTTCAAGCAGTTTTCTTCGAGCGAGTTTGAGCGAGCAAGTAAATTTGCTTGAATTTTAAGTAAAAATTCAAGCTATAAAATACATTATTTCAGCTCACAAAACTTTTATCAAGATTAGGCCTTGATTAATTTTTTTAATCAAATGTTTTGCAAGCCATGTAGGTCTATGTGTATAGATCTAAGTAAGTTGAGGAAGAAAGTAAGGTAAGTAACACATCAGCATAATAAACAAAAGGCAAGATCCTTTCCCATAAATATGTCCCCTTCTTCATCACTATTCATTCTTACTTGAAAATCGTAACTTATAATCTCAAAAAGCACAATAGAAAAATAACAAAAAATGCGACGAAAATGTGTTCTCCTGAAAAATCAAAAGTTCTTGGCGATTGGCGGAGTAGAAGTAAGACCAGAAATTCATAATTTATTACAGCCGATTCACTCGCTCACGAGCGATCAGAGCGCAAAATAATGTAAGGGATTTTTTTTCTTAGGTTGGTAGTATACAATGTGCATCATACCTCCAGGCAGGATCAACATCGCAACCTAACCTAAAGAGTTAAAACATCCCGAATTGTGAAGTTTAGTGATTTTATTCTCGAAAAACGTTCGAGATCCAAAATTTCGAACAGATCTCTCAGCTTATTCGAGTCGAGTTCGAGCACAATCTCTGCTCGAACTCGACTCGAATTTCGAGAATCGCACAGGCCTGGTCAGCTGATCCCCCTGACCCCCTGGCTCCACCGCCCATGTCTTGAATTGACATTCTCACAACACTAAAGTAGGCCTATATATACTAAATAGGGTTCTGTATAAATGAATAGGCCTACCACTTTATATAATGATGTGTTTTTTAATTTCAATGTGCTGGTGAAAATTGGGTGCCCCTTGAATATTTGGCAAGTTGGGCTCGTTGTACGGAACTTTTACCTCATATTTTTCTCCTTCCACTGTATTTAAATGGGCCCCACATATTTTATGGTGATAACTTGAACACCACTGGCTGTATTTTCCACGGGCTCTTGTGCAATTTACGCAACCTATATACCTAGTTGTATATACCTGTACATTCGACCCTAGATGTCATATCGTTGGGAATTGCATGCTATGAATCCCTATGATACACCAAGGTTGAATTTGCTGTTTTTTTACTGTCAGGGACACACCAAACCCTCCCCTAAGACCTGCAACTCCTGGTATCACTCATGCTAATAATTATTGATTGAAATAAATTTGAATTGAACATTTGAGAATCTGTCACCTAACAACACAGTGCATTGGCTTTCGCGTGCTTCAGTCATACATACATTCCACCAGTGACAGATAGACTCGCGCGTGCGCAGTTAGTTTTTTCTGTCGGCTATTAATTCCAAATTGGATGATATTGAATGAAATGACCCTCTTATGATTTCTTCATTTCTTATTTGCCCATTAACAACCATAAAATCACTGTGTATACTAGGGATAACATTGATTAAGAATCGATTCTGATGCCAAACAATTCTGAAGATGGAGAATCGATTCTTTCGTACTTTTTTTGTCGATAACTGTACTCTGCGCAACCGGCTACGGCGCAAGCACATGTCATTACTACTGTTGGATACGGTATGTACTCCCTTCACCGTATATCTCCCTCTACCTTGCCACGCTCGCCTATCAAATTCTATTTCACTCTGTATTTTTCCGATTGTTGTACCTTGATGTTTTGAAAATATGTCAATGGATTACATAGTGTAGCCGGCTCACGTGTTGCTATCCCCTCTCCCTCCCTATCCCATATTCCATGCTGCTGGCATGCCTATCTGTTAGAAGTTCTCAATGACTACAGCTTACATCGGAAGAGTATATTATCTCGTCAGAAAATACAAATGATTGAAGAAGCCAAATTGGATGAAGAAAAAAGGTAAAATTATTTAAATTACACAGAACCATTCATAAATGAATCATCATTTCATTCATTTATTCTGTGATCAACTGAAAGTAACAAAAATGTAAACAAAATATAACTCACTTTGCGTGTTATTAATTTAGGTATTGAATTTACATATATGCCTGTATAGGCCTAATCATAAAAAGGTTTACTTCAAAGCAATAATGTGACTTTCTATCCTTGTTCTTATCTTTCATACCCAGCAGTTTGTTACTTTGTTAGCAGTTTGAATTGAATCATTATGAATAGAATCATGGCTTCCATAGAGAACTGTGATTGAACTGAACCTTTTTCAACACAATTGACACAGTGAGAGATAGCATCACCTGCTTGATAGTGGGGGGGGGGGGGGGGGGGGGTAAAGAGAAGAGCGATACATAACTTGCATCGCTGAACACTCACGGTAAAACTCGAGATACTGGGCGAACAGTACAGTACACTTCAAAAGGACAAGCAACACAAGTTTATTACGTAAAACATGACCCACACAACTATTTTTTATCCAAATTTCTCAAAGAATGATTCTGATGTTTTGAGAATCGATTCTCAGTTTTCAGAGTTGATGTTATCCCTAGTATAATACCGATACACATTTTTTGCATGTTCAATAAGTCTTCACAGTCCTAGCCATTGTTACCGTTGACTGCGTGTACAAAACGAGACCTTTTTACATTTCAGCTTCGTACAGAGAACGCTCTACTTCGCCAGGAGAATCGTCGAATGGCCTACCGTCCAGAATTGCGGCCATCTTTCAGGTTTCATCGGGGGCAGTATCCGAACACGGGAATGCCCCTGCCTGAGACATACTGCCTGCGCACGATGTCGGGGTCTATCGAGAACTGCTCGCAAATGATTCTGCAGCAACACCGAGAAATGGCGACTCTCCGCGATATCATTGGAGATGTGAGTCCACTGCTACTAGTGTTGTAGTTTTTACCAAGTCGATTCAACATCATTCATCCAATTGTCCAGGAACTTTTGACAGGCTCTAAATGACCTCGCTGTCGATGCGCCTTAAAACTATAATATTCATTCATTCACCTTCTTAATTTCCCTCCAAAATGATGCCAAACCACTTAGGAGAAATCACATTGCATATATGGCAGTAGTTTTCCTTTCGAACATGACCTACGATTTTTCTGTTTCTTGCCAGCTGATGGATCAGATGTCCCGCAACGATCGGATTCTCCAGCAGCTGTTCCGTGAAGGGGTGGACAGTGGACAGCCGCTGTACGACAGCCACGCGCCTCGCCGTTCGAACCTGTCACGCAACCAGCCCCGTCCCCTGCCAAATCAACAACCTCCTCGAAAACTCTCGTTCAGCGGCGGGCTGCCCGTCTCCCAGGTCCCCGACATATCAAGCACACACTCCCTTCCCAATCTGACCCGAGATGTGGAGGGTGCCAATCCTCGGGCGAGCTGCTTGAACGACCCCCACTCTACTTATCCTTCTTTCTTTACCGTGCCGCCTTATCCCTCAAACAACCAAACAGTGCCAGTAATCCGATTTCCTCTGAATCGGCAGTGGGGACACGACATTACAGAGCAAGGACCCACCCCTGCGCTTAATAATCAAGTTCCTCCCGGAAATCGTACGAATAACTACCTTGATAATTTTCGCAGGTAAATCATGATATATCACTTAGTAGCTTATTGAAATGTTTTTGTATATCAGCAATCAAATTTCAAGTGAAGTTCACATTGGGTCAATGTTGATATCAGTAAGTTATGTTTCGTTGGTGTTTTACGCTCCAAGCTTTATTCAAGGTTAGCTGTACAGTAGACCCTCGTTATTTCGAACTCAAGTCAATTGAAAGCAAATTCGGTTCCCGACCCCAGGTATAGGGATGTTGAATATCTCGATGATTCAAAATTCGGATAATTTGATATCAAACTCTGCCCCAATTTTTATAACTGTATGCTTGTTTAATTTGAAGTGTTTTTCCGACACATACAGAATGAATGCATTGTTTACCATTTAAGTATTTCTTTTAACTTTGTGACAACATTTATATCTCGATTGTTCCAAACAGAGAACCATTGTTGCCGATAGCCCCACAACCCCACATCACTAGACCACCATTATAACATTGAAAATGAGAGTTGAAAAAAAATGCTGTACCAAGAATACTCTCCCTAAGATTACAAACTACTGTATGTGTTTCAAATTCAGTTTTCCCAACTTTCCATCTTCAGCCCATGTATGTTTTGTTTGCAATTTCTCAACGCCCAAATTACATAATAAAATGGTTGGTACAGTTTGTGGTCTATTGACTTAGTATCTTTCACATCGCGACTTTGGCTCACTTTGGTTACGTTCGGCACTGTGTATCAGCCGATTAGACACCTGGGCAACACAAGGAAGCTATGAAGCACACTTCAGCGTGTACTACCCATTCTAATAACAATTGCTGTCATTTTTTCAATTTTTTGGCTTTGATTGAATTTTCAAAATTCAAAGTCTTTTTTCATACTTCCCTGAGTTTCCAATCAACGAGTGTTCACTGTACTATAATGATATTTTGTTATCTATATTGCCAGCAAGAGGCGGAGGGATGGTACTAATGAATTAGCTGAAATTAGCTGCTCTAATAATAAATTAATGAGAGCAGAGAAGGGAAGGGGTGGTAGTGCAGTACTACAGTACCGTAGTAGTAATTTTTTCAGTGTCCAAGTAGCTTCTTGTAATTTTGTATTGAATTACAGATCAGATCAGAAAATTAGTCCTTTTCTTGGCTTTATGTTCAGCAAACTCACAATGCATAACGCATAGGTAGAGGTAGCTACTAGCTAATGTAATAGCAGTATTCTCGTACATGTACGCTTACGAGCCCTTTAGGCTTTGTTACGTAAGGATCGGGCTAATATTGATTGACGACCTAATGTAATACACTTCTTGAACCTAATACCTTAATGAACCAATAGACCCTAGACAGTAGAACCTAATTAATAGCAGAATCCATATTTTGTGCAGTTTCACCAAAAATTGAACCGTAATTGAAATTGTGATTTTTTTTCATGATTTCCAATGATCTAATACATTTTGATGATTGGTAAAGATAAATTTTAATGATAATTTTCAATGATCCAGTCAATAAGAGTACTTGAATGAATCTTTTATGTTCATCTTTGGCCTTCTGCCTTTTCTATGATGTCTTCATATTGCATTTGCTTTACCGAAAGCACTCTTGCTACAGGTCCACAAGTACTGGTACTTCTTGAGAAATTATGAAAGGGAAACGAAATGTTCAGCAGAAGTATGAAGCAGGCCTACCAGCTATACTAAAAAAAATGTATACATAATGCCTTTGTTATCGGTGTTAAATTGTGGTAGGCTAATAGTATTAAGTGATGATAACTTGATTGCCTATTCCAATCGAGTTAAAATGATGTGTGATCGATTGTTACAAAAGCAGTGCCGGTATGCAATTGTGTACAAACTACAAACAAATTTGTTTGAAGTAAAATGTTAAAACCTTGTTTCCCTTTAGGCTAGCTTTGTACATAGGCGTTGCGTAACTATTACTGTATGGGCATTTGACATTTAACTCCAGGTTACAAATAATATAATAGGCTTTTTGGAACTGAATCTTGTTATTAACTTCTGATTCTCGTAATTTGTCGAACGATTTCAATTTTTTCCAAGTCGTCATTTTCTCTTGTCTCTTGGGCTATGTTTTTTTTTATCGTATGCTGTACCGTACTGTATTTTCTCTTGTATTTTCTCATTTCCAGTATGTAATTGTACTGATAATCATGGTTAGATGTCCGTAAATTTTAACAAAAGTTGTCGATTTCCGCTTGGAGGTTCAACCCTTTTGATGCCAGCCTGTGAGAGGTTATATTTGAAAATTGCCATAGTTATTCTGATGAAATAACGATCTTGTACTTGAATCTCTGCCATTCATTCATTTTTCGTTCAGTGATGTTCAGAAAAATACCCTAGAACAGAAATTGATGAAAAATAAATGAATACCGTCCAGAAAATACTTTTCGTTTTCGATTTTTTTCATTTACAGTTATTACAAATATCAAATACTGAAATAAGATGTCCCAACATTTTTCAAGATTCATTCCCATAGTAATTCTGAGTGGAACATTCATTTTTCATCAAATCGTGAGTTTTCCTCTGTAACATCTTTAGTTTAGGAGTTACGCAGTGAAATACACATTACATTACATACAGAACACACGAAATAGCGTAGGCCTAGGCAAGTTGGCGCGCGAGAGGGATCTTCTGAATCGCTCTTTAATCATATGATCTTATTTGACCTGTTGGTCCATTACTGTTGCCTGCATAATCTTCTTCGTTCATAGATAGGTCACTTGCCTGCCTCGAACTCACTGTTATCATTGTCTAGAATATCGACAAAAACTGTCAAATTATCATTTATGCGCGTGGCCATTTTGATACAAATTACGTGCTATCTTGATCACTTGAAGTACAGCACTTTTGATTTCGGAGGTACGTGCCTCGCAAGTCGAAACTACAATCGATATGAACATATCGCTAACTCCAGAGAAAAATAAGCATTCCAATGGTATAACTCAAATCAACGAGAGACGACAGATACATAAACAGCACACAACAAGAAATAGCCAAGCCGACATTTCGGCTCTGGCATTTCTCGGGCGAGTATTAAAAGCTGATGAATCACCATTGGCATCAAAAGGGTTAATTTAATTCTGATTTTACAACTTGCTTTACCTGATATTCAGTTTTCTATGGAAGTCGAAAACCCTTTTTAACAATGAACTCGAAATAGTTTGCCAAGCTGCTATCGTGCTAGGAAAGGTATTGTGCCAGTTTTGTCCAGAAGCCGTTTCCTTCCTCTCAATCTCAACTATTAGATCCCTTGTCAACCTGTGCAGTGGAATTTAGACAATTTCTGTGCATATACGGTATTACTATGCCAGATGAAAACGTCGATTCAACTTGTTTGGGTGCCTATTCTATATCTTGTGAGTAAAGCCTTGAACACTTCTTTACTAGCATGCCTGTGTTATTTTCTGTGTATATTGTACATTGATTCCTAACTTCACTTGGCTTCTATTCATGTATGTAATTAATAGCCTAATAAATTATTATAAGACTGAGCCTTGGTTTAAAAGCACCAAAACAAGGTAAACAGTATAGGCAACTTGGTTTCTTGGCCCATTTTACCTATCACCTAACTATATACTAACAAAATCTAGTGTTGTTTGTCTGTTTGACATATATTTCAATTATTTATTTTATTGTCATTGATTAAATAATTTTAAATGCTTCACTATCTCGCCTAACCCTCTACTCACAAGATTTCCCCGTCTTATGTGAGCTGTTTTAACTGGACTGGTTCATTAACATAGAAAGTGACAGTTTCCTTATTTTTTCTGCAGCCCAATACTTGCCTGATTATTATCAGTATCACTTCAAAATCTTTCTAATAAACAGCTTTGAAAGTACCCGTAGTGAACTGTCACTTGTCCCAGTTACATTTCGTAAGTACTTGATTTTCACGGCCAGGTTGACAATATCATATGAAATACGATAGCCCCACTAATTTTCATCAACTGGAACGTTTGGAATATTTGGTTTTCAGTTTTCAGGGTGAGTTCCAATACAGTGTGTACACTGTCATGCTTCAGTGAAACTGCACGAAGTGAACATGTAGACTGAATGCACCATGGAATACTGCTTGTTAAATTCGTCTTTGTTAATTAATGTCAATCGTGGCTAGCAAACTTTCACAAAAGTGTTCGATTATACAAATATTGTTTTCCAACTGATCATATTTTTGCATTCACTGCGTTGACTCTTCAAAGTAACCTGCATCTGTCTAACCATCTCTCTTGTAGTCTATTTGGTTACCGTTGATACAACGATCTGTGCAAGTATTTTAGCTGCATTTAACTAAATCAAACCCTTTAATCTATTTGACCTCCTAGAGATGTACTCTCAGGTTTCAGATCATTTGTCTTCCAAAATTGGTGGTAAATTGACCTCATTAACCTTAGTAACTTGAATGATATGCAGAAGTACTTTGGATGATACTATTTACACAAATATAAACAAAATAATGTTTGATATTCTTTAAAAATCATGTGTTGAAACTTAATTTTTTTTAGTACTATTCTTGTTCTTAGTATTTCTCATGAGTTGGGTTGCTTGCTAGTTGCTAGGTACATTTTATCATTGTAGCTCGACTAAACTAGTATTTGGGAATTTTACACGAACTTTCAGTAAGCCTATGCCAACAACTTATTAGATGTGGACAGACTAGTAAAATTCTAGTGTGTCGTATAGTTCTTAATGAACATGGGTTTGTCTCGCAATCACTAACCAGTTTCATTGAACAGTTGCAAATTTTTACAATATGAATAAACCTAGACAATTACTGTGGGCCTATTACATAGTTTTGTTTTTCTTGAAATACTCTTACCACTTACCAGTAATATTTTGAATTTGTTTTGGTTGATGAAATGTTTTTACCAACACTACTGAAATGTTAAGTGCTAGATATGTGCAGTACTACTTGTTTTGTATTTCAGTTTAAATATGAGAATAACTTATGGTTATGATCACTTTTCCTGGCATCATAGCCTATTGCCCATAGACACACAAACAAACACTTACTTTGTTTTGTTTTTAATTTCAGTTATTCCCGACAGAACTTATTGTCGACTGCAGCAAATCACCGCAAACCCAGGGGCGATCCCCGTCCGAACACATTTGTGTCAAATTTCCATAACGCCTTCCAAAGCCATCCTCCAGATGAAGGAAGCCAGAATGTGAACAGTCTGGACGATTACCAGCCCTACGCAAGTGATCAGTCGAGGTCACGTTTTATCGACATACCTTCCTCCGCTCAATTTGGCTCCTTCGATTGGCCACAGTTGAATCCATCACATCTACCATATAGCAATTACCCGCAGAGCAATAGAATCGATGGCACCACATTGAACGTAAGCCCATCAGTTGGTGCCGTTGGCGATAGGCGACCTTATGCATTGGGCCAGACTGCAAGCGTACCAGTTCTTCCACCCGAATCTTCTTACGAAAGGGATCGTATGCTGAGGGATCGCTGGAATCCGGTTAATTGGTCCGGATTGCCGTGTCCTCACAATTGTGTTAATGATGTGACTGAAAGAAACCTTCATGCCGTACCTTCAAATCTGGAAAATCAGCCGACCCTTGCCAGCATCCCAATCCATCACATTATGTAAGTGTACCACCTGTTGAACCACCTCACTTCTGTCAGGTATACACTGTATAATACACTGGTGTACAGGTGTATACTGGCAGTCCGTCATAATGATTGACTTAGTGTCTTATTCAACTTCTGAATCGTTTTTAGGTCGCCGCGCAATCCTTCTCATCGTGAAAGTCAGCCGAGTTTGTACTTGGACTATCTGCCGCCAATGGACCTGAATAATATGGAATCGTCAGGATCACTTGCTGCTCTTCAGGTAAATTTATCTAGATCGTCATATTTATAGCTACAAGAGAACCTTATATTTTCCATTAAGATACCTGTGCTATGGAATCATGTCAATGAGAGTGAGGTGTTTGGATAGTGGGAAGGAAACCGTTCTTCCATGTTATGAGAATAACCGAACAATCCCAGTATACACTGAGGAAAACTACTTGATCGTATGTCACTAAGCCTTGGCTGGAATCGAGCCCCTGGCTACAGAATGATCCTCCAGTGCACTAGAAACTAATCGATCTAGCTTGATTAGATCATATTATAAGAAATGTTGCAAGTGATATGGGCAATTGTGGGTTAAATAATAAATAGAAAGAGTATATGTACTTTGTAGGTAAAATAGTAGGACCATTCCCAGCTACATATATATAAAATTAATAATAAAATGAATATAATGGTCAATTATAACTTGAGAATAACAATCATGTACTGGGAAAGCTTGTATTTTTTTCTCTCCTTGCAAAATGCACATGTGTACTGTACCTTGCTAGTTGCTATGCACTATTTCATCTTGCTACGTGT
>OZ023327.1:42171321-42213821 GCA_964007535.1 Brachyptera risi
ATATACATATACATATACATATACATATACATATATATGAATTTATATATATATATATATATATATATATATATATATATATATATATATAAATATGTATATATATATATAAATATGTATATATATATATATATAATATATATATATATATATATATATATATATATATATATATATATATATATATATATATATATATATATACATATATATATACATATATATATATATATATATATATATATATATATATATATATATATATATATATATATATATATATATATATATATATATATATATATATATATACATATATATATATATAAATATATATATATATATATATATATATATATATATATATATATATATATATATATATATATATATATATATATAAATATATATAAATATATATACATATATATATATATATATATATATATATATATATATATATATATATATAATATATATATATATATATATATATATAAATATATATACATATTTATATATATATATATATATATATATATATATATATATATATATATATATATATATATATATATAAATATATATATATATATATATATATATATAAATATATATACATATTTATATATATATATATATACATATTATATATATATATATATATATATATATATATATATATATATATATATATATATACATATTTATATATATATATATATATATATATATATATATATATATATATATATATATATACATATTTATATATATATATATATATACATATTTATATATATATATATATATATATATATATATATATATATATATATATATATATATATATATATATATATACATATTTATATATATATATATATATATACATATTTATATATATATATATATATACATATTTATATATATATATATATATATATATATATATATATATATATATATATATATATATATATATATATATATATATATATATACATATTTATATATATATATATATATATATATATATATATATATATATATATATATATATATATATATATATACATATTTATATATATATATATATATATATATATATATATATATATATATATATATATATATATATATATATATATATATATATATATATATATACATATTTATATATATATATTTTTTTTTTTCTGAGATTTTGAAAAAGGTAGCGATGACAATTATGACAATATGACAATTTTACCAAGTTAGCCAGAATATGATTAGAGTCGAATTTATAACATAACAGTAATTCCACGGTTCAAACTTCACTAAACGTAAATAGACCGTATCACCATCCACCACCTTCTTACATAACCTTAAAAATACCAAGTCACACATAAGGCATATTTACCAAATAAAGTTTGGAATGCAGATTGTATGTTTATTTTTTTTAAAGTGAGAAGTTTACACTGAATAGAAAATTCAATGATATCATGTTCACAGTTTGAATAGGCCTGCCCAATTAAAGCAAGAGGCATTGGCTTATTATTTGGAGTCACTGGTGAAAAAATGCCAATGACAAAATTTGATAACTAGGAAGCTGGCTAACCCACTAGATTGTCTTCTCCACTACTAGCTCCTCTCACACATCTAAAGCAGCTCTTTGTTCACTCCAGGCCACTATGTAAACATAATCAAAATGAAATCAATATTTGGTTAAAGCACCTTGACAGAAACGTTGCCATGACAGTTCGAATAGATCCACACCCTTTGAGATTAAGATTTAGTAGAGCCACCATGGTGGATTCACGTAAAATTTGAAAATTTGCTGGAAAGTTCGAAAAAGTTTGTTTTCATACATATTGTGTCAATTTCGAACTAGTAACAAAGGTTCGAGTTTGTTTTCGAACTTGTCGCACTACCCTAATATTTCTTTATATATTATGATATAATTATATTAATTATATGTTATTATTCATTCAATAACATTAATTATGTTATGAACATTCTGTTGACTGTATGATTATTCCAAATTTTCAACTCTATGTTTTTCATTCAATCTTTCTATTTGAAGTATATCTGAACTGATTTTCTGCTTGCTTGCATGGGTGTGTTATTTATGGTGTTGAGCACACAGGATCTAGGTTCTCTGGAATGAAAGTGCATGCCGCCTGGGTATGGTCAGGAGTTTTGCTTCGTGTCGTTCATTACTAGATCAATGTGTAGAATCGTGTTTCGTGCACGAACCGTCCTTGCTGTTTATTCACCGTTGAACCCCAATCCATTTGTTCAGAACCTGGTCACATTCCAGGCAGTAATGGAACAATTGTTCCGTTGATTCATTATATTTGGTTTAACGACACAATGTAAGATCTATTGGTGTCGAAGAATGAGATAATGGGAAGATGAGATAAAAGGTCACTTTGTTTTTTGGACAGTGGAAAGGAAGTGGTCATGGCCTGCTCTTGAGTAGCTATCCTGGTATCCACTTGAACAACAAATGAAACCGAAAGAAATCTAATCCAGGATGGTCGAACTATTAAGCTAGTGACGGTATTAAATCCCAGACTATTCAGCTCGCTAGCGTCTGATATAGGGCCTACCTGCCCCATTTCTGTGCATTTACGTATTAGGTTTCAATTTGAGTTATAAGTAACTATTATCATTTCAATTCATGTTTTACACTTCATATTAAATTTGTTTGAAGTTTCCTAATTTATTTTTGGTAAGATCACCTCGATCGTACAGCTGCAGCTAGTTGGTGCGACCGTTATACACATATATATAGTAGTACCCATTACCTAGTTAAATCATGAATGTACATGGTAACTTACACAGACTTACCAAATTATTATTACTGTAGTATCGTTTGTCTATATCCATCACAAAACTAATTTCAGACACAATCTTGTGTTCCAACTTCACCATTCTGCATTAAAATTTTGTTTGTTAAGTGTAAAACTCTTGTGAGAGTATACTTATACTGTGCATGAGGGGTGAAGGCTCCAGTCAACTAATTTTCAATATCTGCACCGCTGGCTTTTGGCCTTGGTCTCTCATGATTGCAAATGGGTATATGAACTGTGGCGTCATCAAATGCATTGAAAATGTCTATGCATTAACAATTTAAAATTAATTGAGGGTCATTCCATATCAAATCAACTCAGCCGAGTACCAAAATTGACCTGACCATCTTCGATTTTTATGAAACGTGGTGAATCTATGTAGACTTACATCCAGAACAATCGTGGAAAATTTTGTGTTTCTAGCGTTCTTAGTTTCCGAGTTACAGCCCGCCCAAAAAACCAAATTTTGTTACACCCCGCAGGTTACCAAATTTTCCAACTTTTGCATTGTGTAACATAGAAGTCTGATTTTTTTCTCAAATGCAGAGATTCCAATGGGCCTTTTGAAAATGTTGCCAAGATTCCATTCCTACAAGAGAATCATGTCAAAAAAACAAGAAAAAAGAATAATTCTACCTAACTCAAAAGACAGTATTTTTTCCAAAAAAAAAATACATATTTTTATACGCATGTGGTTTCCACATATACAAACTTTCATTGTGGGATTGCAATGGGATCATGAGATATCACAGGGTCTGATTATTCACATATTCAAATATTTCACACTCAAATATGCAGCACATTTGAGCGAGAAATATTCAAATATGTGAAAAGTCAGGCAAATAACGTGCATTGGATGCATGACCCTGTGATATCTCATGATCCCATTGCGATCCCATCATGAGAGTTTGTATATGTGGAAATAACATGTGTATAAAAATATGTAATTTTTTTTGGAAAAAAAAAATACCATTTTTTGAGTGAGGTGGAATCAAAATTTTGTTTTCATTTTTTCAGCATGATACTCTCATAGGAATGGACTCTTGGTAACATTTTTGAAAGGTCTATTGAAATCTCTGCATTTGAGAGAAAAAATCCGGCCTCTATGTCGCACGGTGCAAAAGTTGACACATTTTGTACCTCGCGGGGCGTAACAAAATTTGATTTTTGGGGCGGGCTGTAACTCGAAAACTAAGAATGCTAGAAATACAAAATTTTCTACAATTGTTCTAGATGCAAGTCTCCATAGATATACCAAGTTTGATCAAAATCGAAGATGGTCACGGAAATGACCATGTTGATTTGAGATGGAATGACCCTTGAATGAAATAATTATTTCTGTACTGGATAACCTTGCATGTGGTTTGAAAATGCACGCTTGATGATCTTGGAACTGATACCGAAATGTGCCATATCGAAAATTGATCGGAATTTTAGGAATTCCATTTGATATCAAATCGAAATGATAACGAATATCGATCGAAATTATTGATTTTTTTTTTTCAGGTCTGAATGTTTTTTGTTTGTTCATCTTCTGGAATACAGTTTGAGGGTGATGAAAAAAATGTGAATATCACACTTGCATTATTTTCATGTTTCACCATGCAATACATTGTACGCGGCACATGGGACGTACCACTGTTTGTCTTCATTGTCCAACTCCGTTCTCGCTCGAGTCGTACGGGGTAGGTTGGTGCGTATCGGGCGAGGGGAGAGGGGTACGTGAATAGTAGTCGTTCCGAATACATAGACTCAATTGCTTTCACCTCGGGGTCTAATTATTCTCATCATTCTTATCGACGATATTATTTGAACAATTAATTTACGTTCATGAATGGTTGTCATTTTATAATTTTATTGAATCATCAATAAATAACTCATGATCATTTATTAAACAAACTAAAATGAACAAGTCACCAGCACAGTAGCTGAGTGGTTAGCGCACTTGCTTCGTGTGACCCGGGAGGTGAAGGGACATATCGGACCCGGTTCGATCCCCGCCACCGTCCATCTTTACAGGGGTTTTTCGTGACTTCCCTCTGTATTCTAGGCTAATGCCGGGATGGTTCCCACAATATAGGCCACGACCGCTTCCCTCCCTCTATCCTTCCCATTACCCATAAAACCTTCATATCATCATCCCATCATCTCATTAATCATTCATCCGACGCCAATAGATCTCAAGTCATCATTACAGTGCGTCGTTAAAACCCAATATAAAAACAAAAAAATGAACAAGTCCAATCCACCCAATCGTCCGAATTGAGCATGAGACGCTCGCATCATTCAATGATACAACAAACAGTCAAATACTGGTGATTGAAACAAACTTCTAAGCCTTTGCCAACGTGTCCAGTGATGAGTTCACGTAGAAATGAAAGCGTTCAGTACCCAACGCTGTAATTAGGTATAGATCTATAGGCCTAGGCATTTATTGAAAAATTTGTGCTGATTGATATGCAGTTTATTTGAGGCATGCCATTAAAATACAGAAAGCTACATCCTATGATGAGATGGGAAAGAAGTCTCATACCAAAGAACATTACAATTCCATTATCAATTATTTCTTCCGTTCGCATTACTGCGCAGAAGGCCACAAGTGAGTTGGCATCACTGTTTTCAGCTATTCACCAATGAATGCTGTCATGACAATACACACATTTTTTTCTATTATTTGATTTACCTGCATACTTTTATGTTCCCTGTTAGCACTCCACAGTTGGCATGCAGTACGGTATTTAGAAATTTCATGAACCTTATAAATTTAATTTCACATAAAGGGTCAGAATGGTTCACAATAAAACAAATTAAATAATGGAATCCACAAATATGACCTATTCTCGTGGTAGTAAGAACAGCTGATTCCAGATTGGCCCCAACTTGAAAGAACAAACCAAGCGGTCGCTTTAATTTATGTTATTTTCTTATATTGCGTTTAATGGCGCACTATAATGATAACTAAGATCTATTGGTGTTGGATGAATGACTAATGAGATGAAGGTTTCTTAGGTAATGGGAAGGAAGCAGTCGTGGCTTATATTGTAGGACCATCCCAGCATTAGCCCAGTCTCTGGATCACATGAAGTGAGCGCGTTAACCACTGCGCTGCATGTGCCGGTGGTCGCTTTTAGAAATCCAATTCACAATGCAGGCAGGCTCCAACTGTGTGCTGTTTATGTAACTTTCTTGTGCTTGATTTATTAATAGCATTCAACATATTTCAATTATTATTATTCATTTCTTTCATTATTTTTTTCAGTATAATGTGGAAAATCATTGCTTATCCCTCATCAATAATCTTCCCCACTCGGTATTAATGGTCATCATAAAATTCCTGCTGTAAACAAAATATAGTGGAATTATTATATGTTTTTGTATTTGTAGGCAAGCAGGGGTCAACAATACGACCAATATAGTAGTGCGATTGTCAACAGCGTTGTATCTCAGTTGACTGAAATGGACCCGGAAATGTTCAGGTGAGTGAAAGCATCAGTCTTCCTATTTTGGTGCAATATTCCAATGAACTAATGTAAGCATTGTGAAGACTTGACCGTAGCATCGACCATCGATTCCAACAGCTATAAATGGTAATTTAAATGCGTACCAAACTTTTGATTATACTGTACTTGAATCAGTTGCTTTTTGTTGTGGCCAAACTTGAACAAATTACTACTTACTAAACCTAGCTTCAAGGTAAGCTCTACTAGCCTAGAATTGCTAGAATTCCTCAACCTTGGATAGGATTGCTATTGTGAAATATTTCAGATCTTTATTTCGTTATTTCAAGTTCTAAATTATTTCAGACATTTGATTTTCAATAGGCCTACTATATATAGGCCTACTTTTTGTGAGTTTTTAATCTTGATCATAAACATCAGTTTATATCAAGGCGTATTGCGTCTGTGAGTTTTAATGTTCCATTCAATTGGATGTAAATGTGTTTTTATATCAATATATTATTTAAACCATTTGATTGTCGACTTCATGTAGAATATTCAGTTCCTATCAGTTTTTTGGGGGGATATGTTTCAAAGTTCTGTCTATCATATGGTTTTAAATTAATCAGTACTCTAATCCTTTTTCTAGTAGAGTCTACTTGAGTTGAAAGTTTGATGAAATGACATTTTTTATTTTCGTTTCAATAATCTCAATTATCAATTTTTGAGCTCAGCACAGCACATACATTACCAAGTCTTTTTGATAACTTGGACTTATTTACACTGCCCCAGTCTATAAATCCTTATTGATCGATAGACATGGGCAGCTAATGACTAGTGAAGTTTGATAAACATCTCTGTTTAGTGTTTAGCTTGTGAAGCGTAGGGAGGGTAGGTAACTGAGTTGGCAAGTAACCCCCCAGCTCAATAAAACCCGCTCAATGTTATTTTTTGGGATATTACCTACCTTGAAAAACCCCACTTCTGATACTCACTTTGAATTGGGTTTTTACTTTTTAATTCATCCTATTTTAATTTCTACTAATTTTGATTTCAATTTTGATTCCAACTTTTACTGATCTAGATGACAAGACATTTTAGAGCAAAATGATCTAAATGACAACGTGCCATAAAACCTGTACATTCATTCATTAACAGTTAGCTGCTCATTTTCACCTGAAAATAGTTTGATACCTATATTACTGCATACCTAATTTCACAATCTTCAACAATAATTTTTTACCATATGCAGCTTAGTCCTATCTGATGTTTCATTATTATTCTATAGTACTTGATCTTGTTTTTCTATGGCTAATGCATGTGGAATCGAAAATGAGAACGAACATTCCAATTGGCATACATTTATTGAACAATTGAATTGGCATACGTATTTGTATTGCATTTTGTACTACTATTTTTCCAAGATTATTCTTGAGCCCCAAAAAACTTTGCTGGGCTGAGTTTTTGCCAATCCTGTAAGGTACATTATGGATGAAAGAGTAGCCTTTACAACGTGGTCTTTTGCTTTCGCCTCTGTAGGTCGACCGATGTGAACGTGAATGTGGAGATCGTAACGAACCCAGGCCTGAATACAGGTGCTGGGATGCATGCGGCAAACGAGCCGCCACAGTCTGGTGGGTCTACACGCGAGGTACGTCATCTCTTGTAGTTTTAATGTACTGTATCAGCACTTTCATATTTTACGATTGGCGAGTGCACCAAGGGGAAAATAACTTGGGATCAATCCTGGTGGAACAAATTTCCAAAACAAATTTTGAGTTTTATCGCATTTTGAAATTCATGCATCACACTTGATTGGAACTTCAATAATACCAGTGATATATTCGTTCATTAATTTGTGTAGAATTATTGAAAAGCTTGGTTTTTAAGCCTTTTTGTCGTAAAAATTGGGGGGGGGGGGGGGGGGAAACCCTAGGTTGATAGCAGATGTTGCCACTTTGTTGAGATTTCCAGAAATTATTTTGTGGCATACGTTGGTGGTGAAAATAAATGCTACATCGTACATCAAAATGGGTACTAATATAACAAAATGTTTTTACATCTTGAATATAAGAACTTGGATAAAACATTGTGTCAATCTTGCGGTACAAATATTACAACGCATCTCAAATCATTGTATTGCATCTCAAACTGTGATGCAATACCATTCAATTTTGCCATGGCCCATGGTGGTGTGTACCATGGTAGCCATATTTCTGGTTTCATTTATTTATTCATATTGGGTTCAACTACGCACTGTCTTGATAGCCAAGATCTGTTGGCGTCCAATGAAAGATTAATGAGATGGTGAGATGAAGGTATTTTACGTATTAGGAGGGATAGTGGGAGTGAAGCGGTCGTGGCCTATATTGTAAGAACACATCCCGGCATTAGCCTAGACTATAGAGGAAAACCACGAAAAAAAACCTGGAAAGATGTACGGTGTTGGGGATCGAACGAAGGTTTGATATGCCCGTGACCTCCCAGATCACATGAGGCGAGCATGTTAGCTACTGAACTACAAGTGCCAGTTTCTGTTTCTTTTTGGACAACTGCTAGCACTAGTGAATTATTATCTATTACAGATTGAGTTGTAGCTCTAAAGCATACTGAATTACCACCTAAGACCTGTTCAAATTTCAATGCTATCTGAGTTACTTACACTCCTGCATTTGTGCTTGCAACTGACTTTGTGCATTTGAACTTGCATTTTGGACAGTCAAGCAAGTTTTGTGCTGAGGTAACACCATCTGATAACAATCAAAATGCTGATACAAAAAGTGAAACGATCGAGTGGGATAACTTCTATTTTCCTTATTTATTAGAATAGAACGGTGACATTTTCTATAATATGTGAAAGATTTGCTACTACATAGATCGAAAACTGCTACTTGATTACTGAAATTAAAGATCAACCTTTCGCTGTTTTCTGTTATCAACGTAAACAAAAATGTAATGCTGATTTAAGTGAATAAAAAAGTTAACAAGAAAGGTTCATAAGAACATATGGCTTGTACACTTGTGAACCACCATTCTTAACTCTGGTAAAAGTACGAAAGTGATGTCATAATGAGCGTTTGAAATTAACAAAATACGTAATACATATATTTACATAGGCCTACATATATACTGTACATGGTAATTCAAACACGTTCCTACTTCAATCACAGAATCTTTTCAACCGATACTTTGTTCTACCCAATATACATACAGTGTGTTTAGGCTATGCAGACCCCACTTTTTGAGTTTGGCTTGTGTATTAAAATCACCTCGTAATGGGTCTTGAAAGCACACATAATGATACCGGTACATAATACAGTGAAATCTTGATCTATCATTCCCGGATCGATTGTTTTCTCGCATCTATCGTTTGTTTTGTGTGGTCCCAACAAACCGCCATATAAACAATTGTTAAATTTTCCCGCATTCATCGTTTTCCCGCTTCTATCGCTTGTTATTTTCGGTCCCTCGCCACTTAAAACCTCGAACGATCGTTTTGAAATGGAGAAAAATTGAAAACAAGATACTCCACAACAAGACTCATCAGTCACCATAGCACACTTCCAGATGAGCATTGTTGATTGATGTTGAACAGATGTGTCAAAGTGTTCGTCTTGTTATTCAGTGTAACATGGGACTTCAAAATCCACTCTGAACTCCTGTGCATCAACACTGACAGCCAGCAGTCTTAAATAGCAATCAGTGACCTTGCCTTAAAAACAGCAGCCATGTAGCTTACTCATGGAGAGAGAAGGAGAGAGGAAAGGTTGTACCAAACGCGCAACCAATTTGCGCAGCAGCGCATTGACGACTGTTCGATTATCAAATCTGACGACGATTGGGAGTTCGCCGTATGCTTCAACATTGGATGACCGGCAGTGTTTCACAGGAAACGATTTTATCGCAAAATGTGACGTTTTTTCTCTTACCTTTATAAGACGCATGTGACTTTTTGATGACTTGAAAATGGGGTATGCGTGTTAATACTGTATTTATATGGGCCCGGATTCACGAAGCGGGGTTTTGAAAACGGGGATTCTACGAAAACTCCCTCTTTTATTCTCCACGTAAAACCCTCGTTTTCTCAGAGCTAAAAGCCCGTATTCACGAACGAGGATTTTGATTGGGATATTGAGGGGAGAATGTAGAGTGATGATGTCATCAATATTGGTGACGTCACTAATGATGTACCAATCAGAACACTTGAAATACAGGCTGTAAACAATTCACCAATAAAAAGATGGAGCAGGATTTCCAACATCCCATCAATGACTTGATCAAAAACATATTTAAGCATATTATTTTTTTCGAAATATCAATGTTATATTATTGTTATCATCACCTTAATTGCCATATTCATCATCATTACCATTATTATCATTATTATTATCATCACGATTATTATCATCATTATGAATTCATGATCAAAGAATTGATTTATTTTATCAGCAAATTAATTTATTTTCCAGTCTAACTAATCTCATTTGAATCGTATTTAGATATTGAAAAGAAATAATTGTTGATGTTATCATTGCACGGACTGCATACTTTCCGAAAATATGTTCTATTTGATAGTGACGCAAGGTTATTCAATTCCACATCTAAGAGTTTATTGTGAACCGTATGTAATTGTACACGTCTACAAGATGTGAGAAGTTGAGAAGTTCAGAAATATATATATATATAATATATAGGCCTATATATGCCATATATAAATCTATATTGATGAATATTTATATATTTATAGTATATAGGCCTAGTATATACTATATAGTATCATATAGTATAAACAGCCATATATGAAGAATATGGAAACAATTAATAATGATGCTATAAATGTGTGTATCAATGATATCTATGGATGCCAACAGACCATTCCAATGCTAAAAACTGAAGAGCCCATCACATTTTTTGTAACAACAGTTTTTATAATATATAATGTCTCTTCAAATATATTTAATTTTCATCAATTCATATGAATGATAGTTGAATAAAGAAAAATCATCAACGTTATTTATCACTGTGCATAAATATTAAACGTGACTGTAACAGTTTGTATGATCTCTTTTTGAGCGGTCAGCTGTTTCACGGCAGCGTTACAGTCCACACTCAATAGCACTGAAATTGCTTACATTCTAAGGAAATAAACAAGGGATAATATATTTTTTCTTTGCACAATATAACTAATTGCCTCACCTCAGTCAATTTCTCTAAGCAAAATACCTTGAGAAACCATTCAAGGAGACAAAGCAAAACCCAACTAGGACCTTACCATGAACAGTCATCCAAAATTGTAGTTCTTACGGCAATATCACTCGAAATTATAATTTATAATTTCAGAAAATGACATGATATAACAGTATATTCTAAAAAACATTGTTTTATGAAAACAAAAATGATCGACCGTGGTGAGATTTGAACCAGGAACTTTTTCTCTTAAAGTCAGTCACACTACCACCATTAAGTAAAACCTCTATACTTGATGCTACCACTATGCTACCGGACCGACTGGTTATTTTTTTAAAAATAACAACATATGGAATTAGTACAAGCAAGATAAGTGAGCAATATATTTGTTGTCAACACGGAAAATAACTTATTATTATTATGAATATACATTTTTTTAAAGACGAATAGCGTCTCTCAATATTAATATAATTTGCTAATTGTTCAGATAATAATCATCCAATTCTTCTAGTGAGAGCAAGCCGCCATTTTTCTGAAATATTTCCTGGGGTTTTGCAATTCTCCCTGCTACGTAGGAGGGATTCTGTTTGGGAGTTTAGAACCTCCGAAAATCCAACTCTCCCGCTTTGTGAATACCGATTCTGGGGGAATTGGTGAAAAACCCCACAATTACCCCGGGGTAATTGAAACTCCCTCTTTGTGAATCCAGGCCATGGTGTTTTCTTATTTTATATTCAGCAGTGATCAGGGGTTATGCAGGGGCGGTTTTAGACAAAAAAAGTTTGGGGGGCCCATCCAAGTTTGCAATATTATATATTCACTTTTTTCATTGAGGGAAGGAATGGGAGGCAGTGTTCGTTTTTTCATGTTTACAGGATCCAAATAGAATATTTGTAGAGCCTAAGTGTATGTTGTACAAATGCTATGTTTCACTACTCACAGACATTTAGCATGAATTGCGTGCGCCGCTCCTTCATCAACCCTCTTCCTTCATCCTTCTCCTTCATGCCACACTCAGTATAGTTATCGAAAAAAAAGCCGTAAAAACACTTTGAAACATCAATTTCTACACAGTTACACTCTACACTTAGCAATGAGCACTGAGTTCACAAAATACTCCAATAGACAAGCGAACTGTTCCATAGACTCATACACACTGACTAATGATTCTGGTGCTAAAATGCGATTTTTATTATCATTATTATTTCACTCACAGTCCTATGCGCATAATTTCACGGTTTTGGAAAAGGTTAATGTTGGTTTTCCCAAACACATGTATTCTTGTAGGCCTATCTCAGACACTCGGATGTCGACATAAATCATAATCTGTCTGTCACACTACCTGCAACAATGTCTCAGAGTCTATATTGTCTAATTCTGAGAACTGTTTCTAACTTTTATCCTAGATCAGATCGAGTGGCTGATCATTTTACAGTCAAGTATTGTAGAGTTTTACTTCAGACAAGCTACTAGTCTTTCTAGAGTTTATGTTGGTTATAGTTTTTGAATAATTGGCATCCCAATTTCCAACCACTAAAATCTGAGCAATTTACTAATTCTACTTTCTTATTGGAAACAAATCACTCATATATGCGGCCGAGAGACGTTGATTCGAGCAGATGAATAAAAATCACTCCCACAAACATATCGACGTATCTCGGCCGCATATGAGTAAGTTTCTTTCAATAAAAAAGAAAACTACTTGGATTTTCATTTCCAATGCATATGTCCAGAATATTATGATCCTAATTCTTCGACGGCGATTTTAGATCATCTCTGTAATGATTCTTCAACTTCTATTGTTCCTTCCGGCGCAGGCAATAGACCCTTCTGGCTACTATCCCGTCAGAGCTTCGGACCTCTCACCCCAACAAAGTCAGTAGAGGAGTAACGTACCGTAGTGCGGAAAAAAGCTCTGACGTCATAGTCGACTCTCCCTGACAACTTCTGACACATTTAACAATATTAGAAATTTGAAAAATTAGCTCCCGCGTTTTTTTATGATGAAAGGAGTAAAAAGTCAGGGGGGCCCTGGCCCGCCCTGTAGAACCGCCCCTGGGGTTATTCCATCGTTCATCAGTGAGGACATTGAGTAAACAAAGGATAAATCGTAAATAAAGGTAGGAAAGATGACACTTCAGCATTTTTAATTACTTGAAGACGAAATTATAAGTGATTCCAGTATTAATTACATTGAAAGGAATAATGTTCAAAATAATGTTTTTTTAGTGTTTTTTAACGTTTTTCTTTTTTTAATGATTTCTCGCTTTGATCATTTTCCTGCGTTCATCGTTTTTTTCCCCCGGTCCCTTCAAAAACGATAGATCGAGGTTTCACTGTACTAATAAAATGTACATGAATTAGAATTAGCTTTCAGTCTTCATGTTGCATAATTTCGGGATACAGTTTGAGTCAGACTATCATATATGCCTTTCTGTAGTACCAAAAAGAATTTTCTGAGAATAGGCCATAGGCCATTGAATTTCAATGCCTAGGCCTATGTGTAGGCATAGAGCTAGTTTAATCTTGTGATACATGTTAGAAAGGAATTACAGGCTTGACGTGACATAGTTGACTTGAATGGATGTTTTTTTCTAAATTCCTCATCACTTTGCAATCAATTTCTATTTGGATACTACCTTCAATACAATAGCAACAAGTTAATAAAGTAGGCCTAATCCTGTCAGCCGAATACGGTATAGTATACTGTAGCTTCAAAGAGTTTGAAACCGGCACAGTAGCTGAGTGGTTAGCTCACTTGCTTCGTGATCCGGGAGGTGAAGGGACATATCGGACCCGGTTCGATCCCCGCCACCGTCCATCTTTACAGGGGCTTTTCGTGGTTTCCCTCTGTAGTCTAGGCTAATGCCGGGATGGTTCCCACAACATAGGCCACGACCGCTTCCTTCCCACTACCCATAAAAAACCTTCATCTCAACATCCCATCATCTCATTAATCATTCATCCGACGCCAATAGATCTTAGTAATCATTACAGTGCGTCGCTAAAACCCAATTAAAAAAAAAAAAAAAAAAAAAAAAAAAGAGTTTGAACACGCCATTGCTATTAAAAGGAAGGTTGAACTACCGGTACTTTATTGCCTCTTTGAGTCCTGTACTCTAGTATCTAATCATGAGGAACTAGCGCCTGATGCGTGCTTCGGTGGCTCAGTCGGTGCGTTTATAGAGCAGGCTCGTTCATCCAAAAATGTCATGAAATGTTCAAAATACGAAATACCCGAAAAAGTGGACTTTTCGGGTGATGAATTTTTTGGAGGCTTGATTTCGGGGCAGGTGTTGGAGACCCGACCCAAAATTTTGAAGCCCTGCAGAGCACTATAAAAATGTTCTTTATTCTAGTGCCAAAAATTGGTGAAATTTATAGATCTGAAATAATTAGGGATGTGCGAATCTGCGTTTTTGATTTCGAACCCAAATCCGAATCAAATCATTGAAAGATGTTTGCGAATCCAAATCTTTTTCAAATCTCCGACAAAATTAGCGAGTCAAATTTGATTGCATGTAGATGTTTCAAACTTGCTCTTGTATAAACAATTTCTGAGAAACTTGGCTGAAATAGAATGAGTAATAAGTAAAAGATCAAAGTAAGTAGACCTAACCTTAAATAGAGTAGATAAACAGCGATAATACATTATGCTACAGTACAGTACGTACATTTATTTAATTTGAATGCTTAGGACACCTTGAAGTTGAATGAAAGTTAAACGATGAAAATCAAGCAATATTGATATTGGATGTGAAATTCACAGAACTTACATTTTTACATGATAATATTATTATCCTGTAAAAATATAAGATCTTCCACATGCCCAGGAGATTCGAGCGGGATTTGATTCAAGATTAGAGTTGGAGATTCAAGCGGGATTCGAAATTTCAAATGGTTCGAAATTGCTAATCTTACATTTCCAGGCAAATCGAATCCAAATCTTGACCAAAGATTCGGATTTGATTCGAAATAACAGAGATTCGCCCATCCCTAAAAATAATGTATAATGAAGCTTAAAATTGAAGTGTTTGTGTACAATTTGTGGTCCACATACTCAAGAAAGATGTGAGGACATATCTAAGATAACATTATTATTTTCAGACACAGCCATCTCCGCAAGAGCTATTGGAGATGGACTTGGATCGTGTTCCCACACGTCTGTCCATGAATGAGAGATAAGTCCACCAAAGAAGCCACCTGAAGGCTGATTCAGCAGTTTGCCAGTTGAGCCAACCATTATGTATTAGACTGTTCACGCTATTTATCAAAACTTCCCAGCGTCTGCGTGCTTCCTTCACAAATTGTTTTTTGCGTTGTGTTCGCTGTTTTGGGCGACGGTTGCCTATAATTGTTCCTTGAATATGTTCCGTGATAGTCGAGGGAAGGTTCAAACACTGGATAGTCGCCCATACTATGTAATATGCAGTGCGGTAAAATGGGGTCAAAGCCTTGTCGGCAAGCACATTGGTAGAATATGGAGCTCTAAGCTCCACAGCTTTTTGGTCAGTTGAAGCAAAGGAAATCTCGTACTTCACAAGAATCTAAGCTTTGTTTTGTATTTCATAGTGTTTGTAGCAGGCCTATTAAGTCGTTGATCTTGTTTACCGGTATTTAGAACGATGGATAGAAATGCTGGGTGCATTTTATTCTTCGTGTTTGTTGAAAGAGTGTAAACTAGTCTACGAAGTGTTCCAAATACATCTTCAGTTGTTTTATTTTACATAGGTTGAGAGTGTATTGATTGCGAGTTTTTTGTATTGCCCTCTGAAGTGTTTGAAATTAAGGTGCATTTTCCGCCTCTTTATTTGTTTTTGGAAGATGCATCTTCTCAGTGGAATCATGTTGACATGCTATTTTTCAACTTTGGAGGATAGTTTGACATGTGCAATTTATTTTCCATGTCTTTGTTTTGTGTTTGGAAAATGTAGCCAGGTTTTTGTTGTTCTATTTTGAATTGTTGATCTGATAGGTGTGTTGATTTTCTTGGAAACTGAAAGTCATTTATCGTACGATAATTCCACAAGATTGATGAGAGTTCAACTCATTATCTTCTTGATTGGAAAATTTTGCTCGTGGAGTCATCGGCTTCGTTTTAAATAATATTGTTTCGCCCCACCTGCTCAGTGTATAGGAAGTGAAATAGTCAGATATGTTGCAATAAACTTGAGTATTTTACATTTTACTGAATGATATTATAATCAGTAGTCCGTCCAAGAATGATCGTACGTGTGTGTTTGATTATCAATTGGGCTAGCTCAAGTTTTTTTTGCTGGGTGAATTAAGAGGTTGAAACGAATTTTAACTTTTCCGATTAATATTTAATCCGTACTAGAGTAAACCCTCGTAAATTCATAATATAACAATTCAAATTTTGCTGTAATTCAGTCAATAGTCTTACTGCCTACAGAGTTTCGACTCATGGCCATAAGCTCATGCTGAATATTCCGATTACTCAAACTTTTATTGTTCAAAATGATATTTTTGGGTCCATTGTATTTACAGTGAAACCTCTATGCATAGTTCCCAGATCCACCGTTTTCCTGCTTCTATCATTCATTTTTTCTCACCCCACTCCCATATAACCAATGTTAAATTTTCCTGGATAGATGGTTTTATTTTCCTGGTCCCGTGAGAAATGATGGATAGAGGTTTCATTCACTGTATATAAAATTGAAGAGGGTTTACTGTTCCTATTCATCACCATTGATGTAGTTGCCGATACATTATACTGTTGATTTTTTTACCAATAATTGCATCATTTAAAATTGTTTTATGTAAACTATATGTATTTTACTTTTTCAAGTTGCTGACTAGGCTTACCCATTATAATTTGATTGTTATGTACACTTTTGTTTCAAGTACATATAAATATGTTTTATGAAACATACCGTATTACAGTGAGATAGCAGAATATCTTCCAATATTGGGTATGTATATTGAATTTGGATATTATATGCTATAATTGAACATGTTATAACATATTGGCCCAACACGATTGAGCTCTGTAATCTCGTTTGTTTTTAAATGTTCAACCTAAGCTATCTTTCTGTCGAAAAGCATATTTTGCTTCAGGGCACATTGAAGTCAATTTAGTGTAATACTGCCAGATTTTTTGGAATACCGGTACCTTAAACATTGTGACTTGGAGAGCAAATTGATATCAAAATTCTAGAGGGTTCTAAAGAGAAACATATTTTCAACTATCCCAAGTAAAATGAAACAATACATTTACTCATTTACATTAGGCAAGAGCGGAGAAAATTACTTTTTGTCAAGCATGTACCTAATTCACAGACAATTTCAAGTCATTTTTGTTGCTGTTGACTCCTTTTTTGCTCTAAATTTCCCAAACAAAATTAATTGCTGATTATTATTTCCTAATAATATGATGATCCATTACTGGTAACCCATTTCCAAGGCTTCATATTCATACCATACATACTGTACAACAACTTTTCATATAATAAATCCAATAATAATGGTTATAAGTTATAACATATTGTATCAATATTATCAAGGCCTATGGTACTTCGGAAAAATAGAAAATGAGAAGGGTATTAGTATACCAAATTGACTTTCATTTTGAAAACTTCAGGAGATAAGAAACTTCATCGTATTATATACATTATTTTTGTCGCGAGCAAATTTATGAAATTATTCTCAACATTGGGATTAAAGTGTCTAGGCCAGTGGTGACCAACCCATGGCCCGCGGACCACATGTGGGCCGCGGGCGTTATTTCAGTGGCCCGCTGAGGAATTGTATGAATTATTTTACTATTTAGCCACTACTAGGCCTACATTGATAAAAATAATAATCAACGTTATGACGTGTAAATCAAAACAAAACATTGTATCAAAAACAGTAACACATGCGGGACCGAACACGCGCAAAAGGCTAGCTCGCTACCACTATATGCTACCGGTGAGATTGGAACTTGAAGCACAAAATCACATTCACAGTGAGTGAGTGAGTCCCTTGATCACTTTTAGTTTCATCATGTGTTGTGATGGCAATTAAATAAAGACGTGTTTCGGAGCGAAATTAACATTATGTCAAAACGCAAAGCAACCATGCAATAATGAATGTCGATTATTTCAGGAAAAGTGGACAAATATGTACTTTTTTTACCTATTTCCAAGGAAAATCGGTGTGTTGTCAGTGATTTTGCATTTAAAAAAATTAAAATACTTTGAGCAAAGGCATACCATAAAAAATGTAATGTTTTTCTTTTTTTACTTTGTTTTCCCATCTGAATCCATTCATACGTCCCATCAGAAGTCAACTAAATACACCTGAAATTATGGTTTGAAAAAAATTTCCTGCGGGGCTAAAATGGGGGGCCTTGCCCCCCGAACCCCTCGCGGGTCACCGGCTTCGCACATTCTACCCTGTATGTGCTAATCGTTCTTATTAAGACTAGCATACCCAGCAAAATAATCACCGCACGCCGCTGATATATATGATACATACATTTTTTTTAGTGAACTTGTGTGGCCCGCAGTGATATTTGGAAAATTTGAATGGCCCCCTGCCCAAAAAGGTTGGTCACCTCTGGTCTAGGCCAGAGGTGACCAACCTATAATCCCATTAGACTGAGGTATTCAGCTTAATTCAGAGTAACACCCATAAACAGTAGTTATGATATTGATATGCATAACATTGCACCAATGTGGTTTCTAGTTCCTAGTTTCTTGGTTTATGCCTAGTACATATACAGATTATACATGGTCACCAAAGAGAAACATACCATAGGCACAGATTTTAGTGTGAGGACAGACGAGTATGATAACAACTTCTAAACTTCAACTAATGGCTTTGTGTGTTTGTTCACTATGTTCAGCAACATGAGCTTAATTTATAATTATCACTGTAATTGCTAGGATCGAGCTACTAGACTATTCTCATTTTGAATAGCTAGCTTGTAAATGTCTAATCCTGATGCTTAGAGAACGAATAGAGTAATTATAAAAAAGGTTATGCAACTTGCAAAACAAAGTCGTGTTCAAGTTTATGTTGCATTAGAAAACTCAAAACTGCCAATGTGTTCCAGTTAATCAACAGCTAATATTAACTTTACATTTTTGGCAGCATTGACATTATACAAGCCAGTATTTCCTGGAGTGTTTGCAATGGTAAAAATTGTAAAATGATTACTTCATTTGTTACTTTACTTTATGTAAATTTATGAGAAATAAAACAAAACTTGTGATCAACAACTTGTCTTCACTTCTTGCCTTGGATATGTCAATAATTTCACTTGATTAATTGTATTAGTTCCTTGTTTAATACTAACTGTTTAACCAAAGTAATAAGTTGACTAGAACAGTAATCAGTGAGAAAAATATTTTATTACAGTCAAGAACTAAATTAATGTGTATCAAAGTACCATCCAGGACCTGATTACAGTGATTAGTGATTAGTACACTATCATTTTAATATAAAAGTGCAACACACATTTTGTGTTGAAAACTGGATGAGGATATGCATAGAATCCACCTGACTTCAAATAATTGGGCTCTAGTGATATGGTATACAAATTGAGTGATCGTCATGAAAGTTTTTAACAACCTATCCAGAGTTTTGGGTTGTAACCTCATGGTATGATAGTTGATTTAGCTCTAATCCGAGTTGAAATTCAGAATAGAATGATTCTTTTTTATTAGGCTTCCTGATATTTTTGGATCAGCCATTATACTTTATTCATCTAATCAAAATTGATAAAATATCACACATAAGACTGAAAACGGGAGAAAACATTTCTATTCACTATTAAACTGCTTTTTATATGAATTAGTTGCACCAATATCAACCAAGTTTTTTAATGAATAAATCTGATCAGGCATACCCAGCTATTTACAATTGAGGAACCAGTGTAGAAGTCAATCTGTATTACACATGTATGTTGCACCAAGCTCGTCCATCAATGTGTCAATAATTGTAGTATAAGATATCCTTGTGATATTAATGTAGTTATCTCCATCATAACTTGGCATCTTTTCAGATTAATTGTTGGCTTGGGGAAGGCAAAGACCGTAAGGTGACCATCCATCCCGTCGTTTTATACTCTCCCATATTATTTTGAAACTCAAATGGGATGCCAAAATATGTCCCATAGTTTGGGAAGAAATAGATATTCAAATGTTTGATGAAGATTACTTTATTATTCATGTCAAGTAATCGGCCTTTACTTCTATTAGTGTGTTAACAGTTGGGCCTAAGGTTTCATCAAATTTAAGATTGAATCCTACAATACATCATGGATTTAGGTACGGTAGGTGATACGTACCGGTAAATTGATTTTTGTTTAATTGCAAGAAAAATACTTTTCTCAGAATACATGATTTGAACTAAATGCGCTTGTGAATGGGCATATCAATAACAATAAGAGATGCAGAAATTTTGGCCATGGTTACTAGAATTCTGCCCTAGACCCCATATGCATGGGAGTCATTTTTTGATTTACGTACAAGTATAATTCCACTTCCCTCTCTAGAATGAAAATATCTATGCAAGCTTAAACAAATTCTGATAAATTCAATTTGGAGTGGAGAGCAATCCCAAGAAACTTGTCTTCTGCTGAAAATACTTCTGGTGTTTCCTTTCCTGTGGGATTGCAAGTGGTACTTATGTATTTAATATCCTTTTCTTCCTTTTAATAACCACGTCCTGTATTTTCATATAAGAAATATGGTCACCTTCCTTATAATGTCAGGATTATATTGTGTTTTGCTGGAAAGTAGTACGTGGCTGATTTTACTATATTAATCAATAAAAATGTTGATAATATCATGAATAACAATGTAATTTGATGAAAAAATACTTGAGAACACTTGCTTGAAGGCAATAGGTGATAACATACCGCACTGACTACCGCTAGTGCAGTTTGACATATCTTCAACCATACACAATAATGTGGGGCGAGAATACCACCATTGCCAAGTGGTCTACCGGTATATACATACTTACAACACAACAATACAATAGTAAATAGACCTACAACATAAACTATGGTAAATATGAATAATGTATTGGTGTAATTTAAAATAGTGGACAGTATGAAGGGGAATTCCCCTCTTAAGATTCAAATTTAGATGGTATAATAGTAGGCCTACCGGTAGGTATACTCTATATATAGTGACCTATTAAGCAACGAGGATAATTGTCCAAGTTTTGGTGGGCAGTCACATCGTCTGTAGGCACAGCAGGTATCTCTGAAAAGGATAGAAACAGACATTCATAACCTAATCAACGGAAGTCAATTTTCAACAGATATTTTTTGGGAAAATTGGAGTAGAGCCTACTTGACCTGCCTTATTTAGATAAAGAAAAATGCAGGAACACATCAAGGCCACTGTTTTCAAAACAAGGAAGTTACATATTTCCAAAATGAGTATATTTATGAAATGTATTCAACTGATAGGCCTAATGGAAGAAAACAAAAAATATTGTCTATTCTGTTAATGGTCGACATACTTGTATTCCCGAAAGATGATGTATAGTAAACCATCTGCGCACAGTGCGGTGGTGAGACAGTAAAACGGAACCCTAATTCGTGAATACAAGTTTAGCTGTCATGTTGCACGTTTGCCAACTAAAATTGAAATAAATATAGCATTTACTTGACCCACTGTCCCAACCAAACAAGAACCAGTAATTATGGCAGTTGGCACAACTGAATACGGTACTAACTGGAGTTGCCGCAGACTATTGATATTTTGCAAAATCTTTTATTCTGCTTTCAATACAATGATTTCATAATTGATACAAAACAAAGGGTTTCGATACATTGCTGTTCAATGTTTTCACAGATTTGATTTTTGATGTCAAACTGTAATGTTGAATTTGTTAATTATAGGACCTACCGCAATGTGTTTTAGAAGTTTGTATGAGTATAATATTATAATAATATAAAATAATATACACAATAAGAATATATATAATAATAATGAAGGGCCTACAAAAACAATTTATAAAAATGAAGTTCGTAAAAACATTCATTTGTTATTACTTCAACAACTTTCAATTACATAGTTTGAACTCATATCGTGCATTTGTGGGCCTACATACAATCATTTAGTGTGTAGTTAGTTATTATAAAGTCAATGATACAATCATCATTCCCAATTATCAGTGTCATGAATTTTGAATTCATTTAAAAGAGAGTGTATATTTTTGAGATGTGTATAGTTTGAACTCATATCGTGCATTTGTGGGCCTACATACAATCATTGAGTGTGTAGTTAGTTATTATAAAGTCAATGATACAATTATCATTCCCAATTATCAGTGTCATGAATTTTGAATTCATTTAAAAGAGAGTGTATATTCCACTAGGCTTACCTTCTGATCGTTGCTTTTTTAAACTCTGATAACCATTATCGCCGTTATGATTTCTTTTCCGTCTCCAAGATTGATCCGCATTGATGATTTCGTCCTGAAATACACATCTCACATGCCCGTTCATTTCACGATTTGAGAGGGTGCCAAAACAATGTTGCACCTCTGCAATAGTTGTGTCACTTGTATCCATAATATCATGATCTGTGGTATGTTGAAGCGACGATAACTGCAGGTTAAGTGCAGGAGAAAAGCCGTAATATCCATTAGCGGAAATAGAAGGCTCAGGTTCCCTGCTGGTGTCAATATTGTTAATTGTTTGTACAATTTGTGTTGCAAATTCTTCACGTTGCCCATTACTATAAGTATTGTTACCGGTCACTCGATTATTTTCATTGAGGTTGCACCATGAAAATGGATTACTTTGATCCAAGGGGACCAGCCCGTATTTAACAATTGGATGCATTGGCATTTTTAAATCAATACGACAAATATATGAACTGAGGAAATGACTAAGTTTACTTTCACCGATGTTCGTTTTCGTATCTGTACAGTAACAGTTTGCCGCTTTTAGAAGGACAATGCTCTTTTCTATTTTGCTTGCTTTGAAATTGTTACATTTACAGTTGAAGTGGAGGTGACTTACAAATCTGTAACTTAGTATCAATCCCGAATACACATCACAACATTTACATAAACTGAGAAACAATTACAATAGAATTAAATTGCTGGGTGTTTCTTTCTCTCTAATTTTGTATATAATTCAAAACTTGATCATTGCGGACAATAAATACTTCGACCTACTAAGTTCCCATACACTGGAGTCCATGCTCTTGTAATTTTCCACAATTACTACAGAAATCGTTGTATCGATTTTGAACACGATTATAATCGAAGTTTATAAGAGTTTTACAATTTTGCGATAGATGTCACCACATTTCTGCAGCACTTGTTGACTGAACTACCGAACACCAGTCGAATAGCTACGATTAATTGTTACATAAGCGCCAGCTCCGCGCCATGCTCGGCGGGAAGTATACGACACCGCTAAAGAAATGACAGTCGCTCCTTTAACCTCGCGTCGCGTAACTATGTAAAACATTTCTTACAGTGCAAGAGGAAAATCTCTCATTTATCAGAATAATATAAAGTACACCCAGATTCATTTATAAAATCTGTAGCCGTCATGTACAATTGAAAAAGTTTCTCTTAATGGTAAGTACCGTACTGCTTTTATGAACTACTGCTCATTTAATCGAAACGGGACATGCATACTTGAAACTTTTCAAGAAACTTACCAAAGGAATGTATCGAGTAACTAACACTGAATCGTTATTCAGGAGACTAGGGTTCGATTCCCGCCATAGTCGACCATACTGACAGTTTTTTTTTGTGGTTTTCCTCTGTCGTTCATGTCAATACTAGGATGGTTCCTTAACAACATGCCACGACCGACTTCTACCCACTATCCAAAAACACATAATGAAATAACCTTAATCTCATCATCTCATATATATCATTCACCGACGTCAATATATATTAGATTAGCAATCAGTACTGTGCGTCGTTAAAACCAATATAAAAAAAAATACGAGAGGAATGTGTATAGGCCCTAACGTGATAGCACCAAGAGCAAGCTACTAGTCTAGCTGTTTTATTATTAAAACTGGCGTTTATTGCAAATTTTTTGTTTGTTTAAAATGAAAATGCATTTCTAAAAAATTGATCTGAAGATAATGAATGCAATAATAATATTTTCGATAAAACAGTGTTGAGTGAACAGCGCAATAATTATACGGTATTATAGTGTATGTTGAAGTTGAAAGATGAAAGATGTGTTGTTTAATTTCCATTTTTTCATATTTCTTCAATCCCTATACTTTTCATATTACATTATTGATTATTATTCATTATGATATTTTATTTTGGATCACTAGTTCAAATACAACTGTGTACGTACGGCAACTGCTCTTCTTGCCGGTGAATATATTGCCGAGTACTGACCTTTCGGTCTTTATTGTTGCATGGCGCATGACCTGCCAACGTACCCTACTCGCATATAAACAAACAGATGAACTTGTTCACAAATGCAATAGTTGGTTTCCTATACACGTATTTACAATACAGGTCTTGTTTTTTTAGATACATTCTCTGATTACTAAAATGACCTAAAGGACTGAAAACAAAATACGGCTGAAACAACAAGACAAGGTAATTGTCATAAATTGTATGACTAATAATAATTTACCAACTACTATATCATATAGGCCAATGAACGATAAGTAATTTAAGGTACAGTTTATTATTTGTATAAAAACGTTGCAATTTTTTATGATAGGTAGTGTATAATAATATCTTTTTTAAGCGCAATTATTGTCGGCAGTTCGATTTAATCATTTTACATTATAAACCATGCTAGCATATTCATTAATAATTACACATAAAATCAGTAACAAAGCGAAATTGATAAAATAGAATTGAGAAATTCACTCATCACATTTAGACCCTATATTATACTTTATATTAGAATCCTCTTTATTTTATCTGCTATCATTAAATATTGGAGATTATGTGTTTCATGTATAAACTAAACGATGGTACATATAGTGAAATACTATTGTTCGAGCATTTCAATAGAACTTATACGGCACTCTAAACTCTGGTATTATATTGGATATTTACTATTGTCCATCGCGTTTCATTTGTATGGGTTCTCTAATAAGCCCCAAAGATCTATTATACCCAGTCTGTCACATCTCGTATGATTGTGTACCGAAAGTTTCTATTTGGTTCAAATCAAATGTTACAAGGTTGCTATCTATGTTCCATTGCTTGTGATCTTTTTTTGTCTCGTATTGCTTGGTGTATTGCCATTTCTCTCTCCTATCCCACACTACCCACAAAAAAAGCCCAAACAGTATGTCGTATTGCTTTGACTATATGTGCTGAACAACCCTTCCCCATGTATCGCGCGCTGTCTACAATACCTCTTGACCTACTATTTTGTCTTTTACCGAGTCGGTAGACTAACCTTTCGAATTTCCATGAGTCTCCAATCCTATCAATGTTTGGCACCTACTGAAAATTAAATAGAGGCTAATTCAACACTAATTGAACACCAAACTAATTGAAGGGGTTGCAGAAAGCGTAGACAGAAATAAAAGAACGAGAATAAAATACGAGAAATGAAAAAGCAATATTCTGTACAGGCAGGCAATACGAGACAGCACAGGGAAGGTTGGTGTAATAAGCAGTGTAGGCAATGCGTGGATTTTTTTTGGCTGGAAGTGCTGATGGGAAGGGGGGGGGGGAGGAGTGGAATGATGTTGTAGGCAACACACGGAACTAAAAAGTGCCACAGGTAATGTGTGGGCAGTTATGGAACACAACTTTCAACGCATATACAATATACATATACATGTATAGGTGGAAACAGTTTTGGCCCGAGTTTTTGGGAATGCTTTTCAGGACAACATATGGAGAACAGGAAGACGTAGATAGATCTTCTGATCAAAAGGCCTTGATCTTTTTGAACGAAAAGTCAGAATGATTTTGTTTGTTTGGTGCAGGCTACTGTTCAATGAAGTGCTATCTGTGTTGATAAACGGAGCAACATATGCTGCAACGTATTTACCCCATACCAATCACGTAAATAGCGAGAGTGAGAATCTGCTCAAAGAATACAATATTATAATCGCGTCTTCATCTTTACTCGAAGAGGGGATCGTTGGAAAATTGAGCAGTTGCATTCTCTCACAATTTAATGAAATATAATCGATACCTTAATAGGATATTATTTGCATCCTTGAAATAGAAATCCAGGGAACATATTATTAATGCCAATGCAATATTGAATTGAAATCTATCCACAGGTAATGTGTGAATCGTTTTAAAATACGCTCATTCTGAAATGTGATTTATGAATAACTCATCTATTTTCTTTAAACGTTTCAAATGTATAAGTGGGACTCAACAAAACAACTTCAAACTATACTTAGAAAGAGATTTTTTGGAATATTGAATGTTTTCATCAAGTAGGCTATTTTAAATCTTCGTAAAAATGTGTAAGCTTTTTAATTCCCCAACTTTGAGGTGATGTTTGAAAACTTGGAGCTACATGATATAAATGAATCACAGAATGTTTTCAACTGTAGAGCGCACCAGTAAAGAATCTCTCGACTTGCATGGAATGCATGGAATGTTCGAGTATTACTATTATCTTTGAACACTGTTTATTAGTACCTATCTCAATCTGTCACATCGTTGATACTGTTCAGTAACAGTACGGAATAAATACGTCCCTTCCAGTCGACTTAACCAACATAGAGAGGAGGTACTGAGACCGAAATAAGCTGAATCAATGATAGGGCCCACACTGTGATCAAAGGCCATGCAACCACTATTGTTAGATTAGCAAGAGAGGTGTGAAAATATTAGATTCGATTGTTTGATAATTGTTTGATTGAATACCTCACCAACAGTTGGGTTATTTTGGGGTACGAATGAGCGAGTGATATACGAATATTTTTTCATAAACTTAAACCATTGGCGAAAGTGGGACTCGAACTCAAACCCGAATTTACACCAGTTTTCAAGGTGATGCCCTGACTATTTATAAAAAAGATGAAAGGCTTAATTGAAATTAGATTTGCCATGATAATTTGTTGCCTGAAACATGTTTGACTGCAGAACGGGTTGTCTTTCGACTTTCGAGGTCTACTATTATCCTCAACGCTACTGTACACTCGAAGTCACAAAAAGTGGTCGATTAATCCGCAATAAAATGCTTCATGAAGAAAATGTATAATGTAGACCTATACTGACACTGTGCATCAAAAGTAGAAGCTGACAATGAATGTACCGGAATGTACTTGCATACACAATAGTTCCACTTGTATAGTCTATGAAGAAAATAATTGTAGACTATAGCGTAGATTTTATTTAAATACAAAATAAAATTCTGGTAGATCAAATTTATGACGAGCGTAAGTTTCGTTCACAAAATGGAAATTATTTTTCAAATTATCTTTTTATGTTTCTTCCTTGTTGGTCAGTATTACCGTGATTTTTGACAATTCATTCATTTTTTTGTTCTCGCTTTCACACTATACGGACTGTCAGTCACAACCATATATAGTTTCTATATTATTACATTGGAACTATAGTTTGTGAAATATCAAATTGATTTTTATTTCATCATGTGAGGCTCTACTGAATAAAAAATTTAAAATTATGCCAATACAGAATTTTGATAAAACACTCGTTCTGAACTCGGTGCTTGATTGAGTATACGATGGTTTGAGTTCGTCTCGAACGCCTGTCCGCTCGTAATGTTGTGTTCACAAGGATTGCAATGCCAATCATACAGAGTTGAATCTTCAATTACCAGTGTTAGGTTGTTCGGACACAGATGACTTCGCGGCAATGTAGTGTTGAAGTCAAGTACTTGTTTTTTTTTTTTAACGACGCACTGTAATGATTACTAAGATTTATTGGCGACGGATGAATGATTAATGAGATGATGGGATCATGAGATGAGGGTTTTATGGGTAATGGGAAGAATATAGTGGGAAGGAAGCGGTCGTGGCCTATATTGTGGGAACCATCCCGGCATTAGTCCAGACTTCAGAGGGAAACCACGAAAAACCCCTGTAAAGATGGACGGTAGCGGCGGTCGAACTGGGTCCGACATGCCCACTACCTGCCGGGTCACCTGAAGCAACTGCGTTAACCACTCAGCTACTGTGCCAGTCAAGTATTTGTATTCATCAACTTCATCTAGTTCAGTGGTTCTCAACCTTTTGGGTTCCGCGACCCACCTTATGATATGAAATAATACCACGACCTGATAAATTCAAAATTAAATTTGAATGTCCTGGTTATGTCAAGTTAGGATCAAATTGTTTGTTATGGTGAATTTTGCAATATAATAATTCATATGGGCGATGGTGAGTACTCAAGGCAGTGAGCTAACTAAAAGGTATAGGCCTACAAATTGTTTTGATTGAAAACCAAAAACTAGTCAAAATCATTGAAAAATAGTTCAATCACAGACCTTTCAGTGCGATCCTTGTGCTTGACTTTCTCTAACAAGAACGTCAAAATTTGAAACTATTTTGGACACAGCAATTCGAAGTGGTGCAGAAATAGCCTATTCAGGCGATTCCGGTACTTCGTTTTGATTGACGCCATTGCGGAAAATGCTGTTTCACACAAATAGGACGAAGGGAATGGCAGAAGTTTTTTGATGGCTATTTCACTCAGTGTGGGATATTCACTCTTAACATTGAACCAAAACTGTGACAATGAATGATTTTTAAACTGAATTTTAATACACTTGATACACTTAATATGATAGTAACCCAAGTATTGTTCACTATTAATATGAATAAAATTCTATTGTTTTTGTAGTCAAAACTTATAATTAATAAACCACTTGAAAAACATATAATTATATAGTGTTTGGGAGTTCTTTTTAGCGCTCTACACTCGTCAACTGCAATGGAGACACTAAAACTAGAATTTAGAGATGGTAATTTCCAAATTCACAGGCCAAAATACCCTCCATTTCTTGGAACAACACATAATACATACACTTGTCTCATCTTGAGAGTGGGAAAAAATCCTCCTTTAGTATTGACGCTCGGGTGTTTTTGTTAGTATTCAGGCAGAAGAGAGTGACACACGACATAACTTTAGGAAGAACTCTGATGGACGTTGAGTTAATTGGAAATACATTAGGCTAGCTGCGTGAGGGTGTGTGAGGATGGACACTCAGAACAAGTTCGGTCGAACCCATGCAGGACCGGAACTGCCCAGCAAGCAAATATTGATTAAATTTGACTATTTTTTCATTGTTATTTTCCGAGACGACGCGACCCACGTCGAACCCCCTTGCGACCCACTCTTGGGTCGCGACCCATAGGTTGAGAACCACTGATCTAGTTGGTGTCATCTGTTATAGCACATGAATTATATACATGCTCAAATCTCTATTTTGATGATAGGGACAGTGGGAATCTCGTTAATCCATTCATGCGCGTCACTAATTAGATGACGAGGCATTTGGCTACCTTAAGAGAGTAACAATAGCTTAATAGCAATAACTTCTCAAATTGTTCATGAAGCTTCGAAGTGGCTATATTCATCGAACCGGAAGTAGGTTTTGGATTGGTCTTAGTTTACATTAAATTAGTTTAGGATGTTTGTTTGGTTCGGTTAGGCATAGATAGGCGTAGGCCCTATATATTACCGAGATATGTTACTCAACGAGGGAAGGCGACATATTTGTGTCTCGGCAGTTACTTCACACCGCTTTGCAAACTGGGAAGTTTCCGTCATATTGACATATATTCGTGGTAATGTAGAATGCCTTGCTCAGATTTTATTTGTGAATGCACAATATGGCCGCCGAGATAGAAACGAGCAGATGTCGCTATCGGCTGCAGGATCAGTGACATATCTATAGGCAAGGTAATATACATATATATATATATATATATATATATATATATATATATATATATATATGAATATATATATATATATATATATATATATATATATATATATATATAAATATATATATATATATTTATATATATATATATATATATATATATATATATATATATATATATATATATATATATATATATATATATGTATATATATATATTGTATGATACAGTGCCTCATCTGAACAGGCCCTAAAACATTTTGACATATGGCGAGCGAGCCAGTCCAAGACTCCAAGTCATCAGGTCACGTAAACTTCCAATTAAGCAGAAAGAGTATTATTGATGCTGATTATTGCTTTGTTTACGACTCCAGCTACAGCTAGATTATTTGGTGGTATGAAAGAACTGCATGGTGATATATGAATGTTGTTACCAAAAACTTATGCTTTATGCAGGACTCGAACTCAGGCCACGTCCGACTTGACTGCAGTTTATGAAGCAGTATATTAGTTGATTGAGTTGGATGCCTACTTTTCAATTAAAAATTGTAAACGCAAATGGTTTGCACAAGTAACGACGTAAACAGCAATAGTAATTTTTATCTCTGTACTAATTGCCGGTCATAGTGTCAGTTATCAGTTACTGGCCCTTGATTCCTGTGGGTAATGAACAATTCAAACGGATACGAATATTGACAATACGCATAGCGTAAGCCAAGTCTTCCATTCGTTCAAATCGGGTACTTCTGTGTAATTTTATCTGTTCGCTCTCCACAGGGCGCTAAGCAAAACAGATCAACATACAACATTTTTTATACACATCCTACACATCTTGAAATGTGAAACTGCGTATTGAGTACCGTAACTATCGGCCTAGTAGTTTTTGACTTTTTGAGAAATTGACGGTTGATAGGCCTATTCATAAATCAACCGTAAGATCACCATGGCGAAAAAAAAGAGGAAAATATGTATATTTAAACCAAAAATTGATATGTTTTATGTTTGATGTCAATTGAATGAGTTTCAAAACCACGGTGTGCAGATTTCGAGAGTACATTTTATACTATATAATATCTCGCGGATCTTATACAATGCATGCACATGCTGCGCTTGCCGTTCATATGGTTTACCTATAGTCATTTCAATATAGTCGTATACGACCTATAGTCGTTTACGTACAATAAATACTGCTCGGGTGGTATAATGCATTACTGTTAGATATAGGTATATTCAACAAAGCCAGATTATTGAGCGAACCTAATCGAGTAACTCATTTGGACCATTATGACACTTCCTGAATGAATGAATATTAGGTTTATAAGGCGCATCGACAGCGAGTTCATTTATCGCACATGCATTTAGCATTCTTCCTCCACGGGCTATAGTTCGTATACGCGCTACAAAAGCCGGCAGGTTTTTTGATCAACATGGAATCTTTTGTAGTTATAGAGAGTTTCCAGCATTGCACTGTACAGATTTAGGGCGAAATAGGTTTCATTTTTATTTTTTAGAAGTACAATTATTCATTTATTCATTGTAACATCGAAAACGTGATGCAGTCGTTGTTAATTTTCAGAGACTTGATCGAACCTAACAATTTGTAAGCTTTGTGAACCTTATTTCTATCGAGACATTAATTGAGTGATGAATCTACATGTACCTTACTTAATGGCATGTGTAATACGAAATACCTTCATAATAGTTTAACTTCAATAAAGATTTTAGTTCTGTCATTGTGTCAGTGTTTTATCGAAACGTTGCCTATGAAAAGGTATTATATTATAGCAGAATATATTGAGCCTACACCCTGAATTTGTGAGTAATAAGTGTCATTGTCTTTTAAAACAAATTCTTCTTTTGACTGAGATTTTCAACAACCCAGTCAAAGAATTCACTACTGAATGAAATATTGTTCGGCCTTTCTCCACATTTTTCCCTACTGCTTTTCAATAGCACAAAACAACTGACAAGTCAAAACCAACTCAATATTTCCAGATCCTCATGAAATTCAACGACCTTAGAACCCAATGACGATCGATTAAAGGAATATTATACGTTAAGGTCCGACTGGTCTTAGAACGGCTGCAGGTCAATTAGGACTGCATCAAGTACATTGCCAAAAGTCAAAACTTTTTGATTGTTTTTCCAAGAAATTTCCTATTTAATGTCAAAAATATTCTCCAAATAGTATTCCAAGTGATAGACTTCTGGTAGGCCTACGGGTACACAGGGCAAGGCCTACATATAAAGACTCATTGCATAAAGCTTGTGTGGCTCAACAACGTGGGACATACGTTTTCCCTAGTAAAAATATCTAGGCCATGCCAAGAATGGTATTCAATTTTCGTGTTCCTATATAAAATCATATTTTGGATCTTTTTTATGATTTTTTCAAGACATCACTTACAACTGGAAATGTACACTCAAATAATTGCTGCTTGAAGACCCTTACAACAGCTAGGTTATGTGGGAGTATGAGCTAATCAGTGTTATTAAATACACCGGAAATTTATGTTACCAAAAGTTTCTCCACTGAAAAGATGAAGCATTAAAACTGAGAGTGTTCAAAAGACGCAAGTCATTTTTGCTTATTTTGTTGGTTCTCCATTCAATAAAAATAGTTCAATCGATGGAAATGTTTGTAATATACTTTTATTTCCCAATTCGGCAGCTTTTGCCACATATGGAGATAGGCCTACAAACATTATCAAACATTCGTGTAGGCGGATGAAGATTAGAGAATTAAGATTGAATTGACCCATAAAGATGAATGAATATAAATATAGAAATAAACAGTTATAAATACTATTATCTGAACGTTATTTACATGTCGGAAACATGATTTTTTAGCAGAATAACATTAATTATGATTGTACAATTAGGTTCAAATTGTACTCGTTGGTGATTATAATCTCTCGAAAGTAAGCAATTTCAAAAATAGTTGCCGAATATTGGTAAACATTTTTAATGATAATTGTTCATCATTTATAAATTTTATCGATTTTCGCTCAATCGTCTATTTATTAAAATAGACTCACCACTCACTTATTCATCAATATTAGGATTATTCAGCTTTCAGAATTATCTAGTCATGCTATGTCTTTGAACAACGCTTTTCTTGTTGATGTTGTTGTTTGTGTACGATCTAAAAGACTGCCACACAGCCACTATTCGGAATTTTTATAAAATTCTCTGCATCAACCCGTATGTTAGTAAAATATTAGCCTATATTGAATATATTTGCTGAATTATTGAATATATGCTACATCCCTACATATTATTATACGAAAGTGTGGTACAGATTGGTGTGACCCAGTGTGAGGGTATGCCAGCTCGTCAAATGTCTTGAGATTGGTAATACATTGTTAACATCTGCTTACGATAGACGTACAGACACCGACTCTCCCCTCACTTGCCTTGTCTACATGTGTTTTGCATGAAAAAAACATAGAAGCGTATCAATAAATGAAAAGAGCAAAGAAATAGGTAATCGTTTTATCGAAGGTTCTCGAATTTGTATTAGTGCACACTTTTTGTTCATCACTCAACAGTATCTCCACCTGATTTACACGATTGAGTAAAAAAATCTTCGCTATAATGTAAACGCACTTCTGCAACCGGATGTAAACTGTTTGGAAACGCGTTGATATTTTTGGACTAGATATCTCTTGCTTCTATTCTATTATAATGCTTATCGCGAACATTGAAGAATGTGAGTAATGGGATAACAGTTTTATTGGTAGCAGGAATGATATTCTATAACGTCGAAGACATGACATCGTGACAATCTAGAGGTGTAGTGCGTGGTTCCTTCTTTGTCATTGAAATGCACCGTTTATTTTTAGCACGGTCATCTAAGACGATATATTTTTAATTGGACTCGACTTTGCTTTCTCTTCCAGTCTTCCTCATCTTATAAATTACTCTTATTTTCCACCCACTGAACTTGAAACGTTAGATGTGATAATGATGCGTTATGCATGTTTTTTTGTGCAGCTTACACGTCTGCTCTTACAGTACAGCTTCTGATATAACCTACTTCGGTTATCATGTATATTGCTATTATAGCGGAAGTCGTATTTTGAAATAATGCAGTGTGTGATAGCTACAGATGCTGCATTGCAATGTGATGAATAACAATCAACATTTCGATTTCAATTATGGTGAATAAGTATTTTTTTAGGCGATTGTCAATGGTGATTGTGATTTTTCGATTGTTTTTTTCTCCTTTTAACTTATTCTCTTCTGTTCTTGTTTTCTTCAAATGTTTAAATATCTTTACGCGTTATAATGGTGTGACAAGAGGATATGTGAGGGGTCAACTTCACGGACTTCTAAAGAAAGAAGGTCTCGTGAAATAAATTAAATGAATGAATGATAGAAATCGGGCTAAAATTATGTCATTGTTGGTTGAGAATAAATAATTTCGTAATCTCGCACACATAGTCATTTTCAAAATATCATACCAACATTTCGTTGAAATTTCAGCAAAATCCGTATGAATCCTTTAAAATAAGTGTAAAATGACATTACTTCCGGTTTCCAAAAGTCACTTCCGGTTGAAACATAAAAAAGCACATCTCCATATCGGTGCACATAAGTCAGAGAAATCCTACTGTTCGTTTGGCCTGTAGCCGATTTCTTAGGTGGCGACGCAAGGAGAAGGAGAAGTACTCTTCTTACAGTGAGCTATAACTTCCAAATGCCTGGTCCAATATGACTCAACTTTGATATATTGTGTCATTCATATCGCATCATTATACTACAACAAACCTGAGTAATTATAGTTTTTCAGTTCCGGAGATAGGCCTACAGTATGCTCACGTTCAAACAGTGTGGCTTGCTATACGCGCAGGACTTGGCTGCCGTCGAGTTGCCGCTTGACTAAATAGTCTGTTGAATAATGAAAAAGCATGCAATTTGAAGGTTGAAAGACGAAAAATATCCGAAACTTGCATTGGTTCGATACATCTAAAAATTCATCTTGGTTAGCCTACTGTTTGTTTTGATATTGTTATTTAGCACATTAAAACGAATCGACTGATGAAGATTCACCATAATTTCACTCCTAACAAGGTATGGTCAAAAGACTTGCAATGCACTGTGATCAAAAATTATCTTCATTAAGTTTCGCATCACTGTTCTTGATTGTCCCATTCACTAACTTTTTTTTTTTTTTAATAATATCGAAACTTGATACAAAATCATTGTTCCCCAATTGAGGCTAAGGATGAAAAGCTTAAGGATAAGTTGTACGGAATTGTCCCGGGGTTTTAAGAGCCCGCATCTTAGACAGATTTCATGTTGAGTACAGGGTGCACTTCCATCACATATATCTCAAGAACTACAAACACTACGGATTTGCGATAAAAAGCAATTGATAAACGATACTCTCACAATTGGATATGCCTAGTTGAATATTGAAGAATAATTTTAATATGGAGCAATTTTTGAATCAAAAAGTGCCAATTTGATGGTTTTCATTGCCTAATTCCCGGTTACCGAATATAACTAGAAAAAAATTACAAACGCACATCTTTAAGTTCAACCTTTCTCATCAATATTCAAAATCTTGATTTGCCTATAATTCAACAGTCTTCCCGTTTTCCTTGATCAAAATGTGTCATGTAACTTACAGTAACTAGATTTTGTCCAAATTATAAGTTGGAAAACTCCTCCATCTAGCGGTGACACTGGAACTCTTTGAAAATCATCCCCTTTCCACTTGTCAACCTAGGTAGGAAGTGGACCCGAGCCATGAGTGCTGTCACTCCAAATGAACCTTTCTTGGAACGGAATAAAAGTGATTAGCTGAAAACCAATATACCGATATATCACACCAATCAATTGTATTTAGTTGTAAGTGTCTTCACATTCTCATTACAACAAGAATACATTTTTTATTTTAGTCCTAGGTGCATTTCTCACCGATTCAGTGAAAATAATTCCAGTTGACTTCATACCCAAGTAGAAACTCATTTTTTGAGTCAATGCTCAAAATCAGAATTAAAACTATTACAATTACATTTATTATCGTTTGATGAATTATGGAGTGTTGAAATTCGACTTCTCGAGTTGTTTTTAACACATTGTTAGTAGCCCATCATTATATTCTACAGTGAAACATAACATGAGAAACATAACGTGAAAAACGACACAAAATATAACAAACACGATTTATCACATTTCATGTTTCCACATTGATTGAGTGATTTCACAATTGAAATTTGAAATTTGATCGCTGAATCATTCCAAGAAATGGTCACAATATAATTAATATAATTCCTAATCAGTTTCAAATATGCTATGATCATTTATTGTAGACAGAAACGAATATAGGAAAAAACTACGGTAAGATTTAATATTGAAACGAATTTTAAAATCATCATCTTTGATACAAAATTGATTACTTTCCACATTGTTAGGGTTCTGATGATGTGAATATATATATATATATATATATATATATATATATATATATATATATATATATATACATATATATATATATATACATATATATATATATATATATATATATATATATATATATATATATATATATATATATATGAATATATATATATATATAGATATATATATATATATATATATATATATATATATATATATATATGTATATATATATATATATATATATATATATATATATATATATATATATATATATATATATATATATATATATATATATATATATATATAAATATATATATGGATCATCTTTCAAATTTGATCACACGCATATTCGAATAGTTTGAAAAATGCCCAGTTTTGTTTGATCCCGCGATCATTTGTTCACGATCTTATTACCTCCACGGTATTTTTACCCGCGCTCACTTGGCTCGCGATATTTTCTTCTCCGCGACCTTATGTACGTGCGGTCATTTCACCCTACTCGATATTATTGCCGCGAGATAAAATTGTTCGCGGTCTTTTTGCCGGCTACCTTAGATTTCGACCTCACCAACAGCTAGGTTATTAGGGGGTACGAGTGAGCTCGCAGAAGAGAGACGGATGATGTTCACAAAAACTCATGTCATATGCGAGGCTCGAACCTAAGCCCCGCTTGACTGGAATGTATGAAGCAGTGCCTTAGCTGGGCCTGGATCAGTCAAGGTTCAAATAGGTGAAGTTGACCTATACATGCACACATATTTTCAGTGTAGGCAGCTACGACTGATCTGTGTGAATTTTTTCACGATCATCTTATCTTATTCTCTTCGGAAAATGTGTCCTGAGAAAACTTCCACTAATGAGTTGCTTGATTGGCCTGACACTTGCGTTCACTTGTTTTGAAAATAAATATATTTCCTCTCTATTCTCTCAGAATATTGGGTTGTACAATTTTCCGCTCACAGTTCATTGTTGTCAGATTTTGTGAAAAAAGAACACATATGTGCCTATACGAAGCGAAAACAATTATTCTTGAAATATGTACAAAGATCATATACAAATACATGCTGTATTGGCAGTTGTCTTCATCACTTTGCCATTCCATTTAAAAAAACTAAACCAATAATAAATCACTGTGATTGATGGCTAAAATTGTGTGAATTTGTTTATTATTTTAGAATTAGTCTCCGATTGACCATTGAACTATTATGTAAATACTACATATTGTGATAATTTAATCAATGAAATATTAAATATATGCATGAAATAATTCTGAAAGCGATCCTAGTATGGGCATAATAACTGAAAATAAGCTTACACAAAATCTATAATCGACATAACATTGTACTTTTGACGCATTCATTTATGTTTTTATGTTGGGTTCAACTAAGCACAGTAATGAATGATGACTAAGACCTATTGGCGTCGGTGAATGATGAATAAGGTGATGACTGATGAGAAGATTAGATGGAAGGTTACTTTATTATGTGTTTTTGTATAGTAAAAAGGAGTCGGTCGTGGTCTGTTGCAAAGGAATCATCCCAGTATGAACCTAAACGACAGAGGGACACCACGAAAAAACTCTTTTTGGAGGTCTCTGTCCAGAATCGAACCCCGGTCTCCTGAATGCCGGTTCAGCCACCGATCCACTAGTCTCACTACTCATTTTGCACTCATCTTATCATTTGTTTATGACTAGGAAAACGCTATATACGCGTTGTTAGACGAGCGGAAAGTAATAGTATGTCGACTTCATTGCCAAACTTTTGCCTAAATTCGCCAATTGGGTAACATTTTAGTTATAAATGGGTAAAAACGGCTTCGAGTGGTACCAATTTAGCACATTTCGTGTTTTTTCTTCAAAATGGCTAACTTGATCAAGCTAAGAATTCCCAGAAATGTGTATCAAGATGTTATTCAAGTCCACACAAAATTTCAATTTTTTGGAAAATAAAAATTTTAAAATTTTAATTTTTCTAAATGTTTAAGGGTATTTTTGAAATTTCTGAAATTCATAAAAAAAAGGTTGATATCCGATAATGCCACAAAACTATACAGATCTGAGTTAGATAAGGAACCATGATGAAAAAAAGTTTGAAATTGATAGCTGTAGCCTTTTGACCTGTGGAGAACCGACAAATGAACATAAAAAAAATATATATAAAAACGAACACCAATTTTTTTCAGTATGTGAAATTGAATCCTCGCTAAAGCTCGTCTAATAATTGATCACTCATCATTTGTTATGATATTTTCCTACGAATTATACTTAGTTATTATCAGCATGATTATTTGTAAATTTGCATCTACTTCCTTGTGGTCAACATAATCTCCGTATACCCCTACTTTCGAATACAAGTAGCAATTGTGACTAACCAATATAAGTATCAATGAAATACATAGCTTGTGGTATATATTTTCTCATTGGGGAACAATGATTTTGTATCCAGTATCAATGTTATGAGGAAAAAAATTGTGAATATTACTTTCCTCGATTTCAGAAATAACAGCATATTGTATGGAATCACAGCTCGATTATCTGTGATGGAATCTGAATGAGTTTATTGTGAGAGCCATAGCTAAAACGTTTACCAAATATCTCTTCAAAATACTACCTGCTATTCAGATGGCTTTTGTGACAACCTAGTGACAACACGCAGAATGACGGTCTAGGACCCCCGAGTGTATTTGTTAACTTATAGAGAAGGCGGTAAATCGGAACGGTCAAATGTTGTTTCCAAAGTGCACGTCTTTTTTGATGAACACTTCAAGTTACAAGAGAGAGAGATAGCCATAGGAAACTGAGAGAGATAGCTGTCCACTACCGAGTTCCAAAATCGCACACCAAACTTGGGTCGCGCATGTCGAAGAGAAATATTCTCAGCTAGGATACGGGCTCTTAATGAAGGAGCGAGCCGAATTTCCCGAAATGTTAGAGAGAGCGAGCCATGCAGATAGAGAGAGAGAGAGCGAGAGAGAACGTAGTGGAAAGAGAGAGTGAGGTAGTGCGCACGCACTCGTTTGTGAACAAGGGTAGCGAAGTGGAATACATTTTATGTTAATGTTTTATTTACGTCATTTTATTACGTGTTTTATTATTCACTAACTCGCCCATTTGTTATTTCGGGTCAAGACAGAGTTGGAAGCATCAAATGGCGTCATTCCATAAACTGGGAATGGTGGTCAACAATGGTTGGTAATTGGAATAAGCTATTCTTGTTGCATAGGGTGAGAAATTGAGACCGTGAAAAATAGTTGCCAACACGATTGGGTCGGGAATCAATTGCCACGATGGTAATAATGTAATTTAGCCTTCGTTGGTAAATTAACTTCTGTTTTTTGAATCATAGAATAACAACCATCCAATTAACTTGTTGATCAAACACTATTTTCATACGCTCAATTCAATAAAACAAGTTTCCCTCAGAAGGATTTGATCCACGGAGTAAACCTCACTAGCGTAAAAATACAGTGGCCAAAACCACTGCACCAATGAGACAATCTACACTCAACTTGACATGACCCATTGACGCAACCAACCCACCAAGTACGAAGCATGGCCAAGCACACCTGAAAGCATCCAAGCAATTGGTAGCCGACTCACTCGTCAACCAACTCCTTCAGTTTCCTGTATTGACGAAGCGTCTAAATAGTTTTTGCTCCTCTCTTATTACGATACACATGTGCATAAATAATTAATGATATTTATACAAGTCTTCAATAACCAAAGGTTTTAACCCCAATGTATCGCTCAGTCGCTATACCTCCTTGCCATAAACCTCCCCCCCCAACACTGATGCCCTCTCTTCCGCACGCATTTTCTAACACATACTTTCCGAACGCCCACTATCTCAGAGACCAGCCGCATCCCCCCTGAACACCTATCCCACATACATGGACACTCTTTCTTACGTCATCTTACACTCTATTGACCAGCAATATATACGCCGCTGTAAGTGGGAGGGACAATGTGAATAATGATCTGCGCTGAGGGCGAGGGGAGGGGGATGGGGGGGGGGGTGAATGATAATGATTAGTAAATGATTTCAATATCATTGCTCGACCTCCTGATAATATTCATAGAGTATTTATTAGAGCTTTGCAACTTTAAAAATAGAAGAGACAGCAATAGATAGGTGTGTGTGGGTGAATCATATACATATTGAACCACGTCTGACTTGATGAGGTTCGTAATTACTGCATGGTGACAGTATTTGTATCGGATGTTCCTGTACTGAATTATGATCATATATGCCTACTTACTTTTATACCAGCCCAACTTACGTTTTACTGTTATTAGGGCTATTAATCTTTGCCTATGATTACATTATGTATCTACATGATTGGTAAAGGTAGTTAAAACTAGCAAGAAACCATTGCAATTTACATTCAAGTGTTTAATAGTCAATAGTCAGAATCTTGATACATGTACTGTACGTATATACGTAGTTTTTATGCATTAGCTTCACAACAATATTTCGAGACGTTGTGGTTGTAGACGAATGAGTCAATTGGAGTCGATTTAGCGAAATATCAGTTTCTTGGTGATAACTTTTGAACGGTATGAGATATCAAAATTCTAATACGCGAGGAACACAGATAATTATGATAGCTTCAAGATGATATAAGCTATGACTATTTAAGTCATGTCGCATAACTTTCAAGCGTCGACAGCTAAAAAATGTGTTTTTTAGCTGTCGACGCTTCACAGTTATGCAACGGAACTCAAATAGTCATAACTTATATCATCTTGAAGCTATTATAATTATCTGTGTTTCTCGCGTATTAGAATTTTGATATCTCATACTGTTCAAAAGTTATCACCAAGAAACTGATATTCCGATAAATCTACTCCCGTGGACTCGCAAGATGTGTGTTTTCTTAAAAATAATTAAAAATCTTAATAATCTAAGAATAATAATGTTTTCTGAAAAATTAACTTTGCCAACATATGTCTATCTTGACTTGTGGACCTATAAATATGCGTATTATAATAGCATTGCATGTATATTCATTGATATGAATGGCACATGTGTTTTTGTAACTTCGAAAGTGCCGAATTTGAAATTTGAATTTGAATTGCTCGAATCATGTCTCACAAATGCTATAGGGCTACTAACTTCATAGGCCTATGTAGGTCCTGATTCAATTATCGAAAGATGAATTATATATTTAAGATTGATAATAATTGAAGCTATATAGTTTCATAACTTTTATTGCTTTCTAGAATTTGTTATCTTCCTCCACTATAGATTCAAGTTTTGTTAATTTTAAGTTTGAAACAAGAAGTAAACACATCTTCTTTTTAGCTAGCACAAAATGTTAGTGAAATGTGAAAATCGGACATATGGGCTGGCTTGAAGTATGCCTTTAACGTGGACAGCACGTTATAACTGCGAAAACAGAGGAGATTCTAACAAAAATGTTCACGGTACCAACGGGTATAGGCCTACCAACGAAGTACAATAACGAATGGTAACATATTTTCATATTCAGATATGTGAGAGGCCAACGTCATGGATGTTGAGAGATCTTACTTTCTATAGTACAAAGAATAATTTACGCGTAATATTCTTATAGGTAATGCAAAATTTGACACTTCCAAATTAAATGTGTTGATGATTTGTATTTTGTAATTGACTACAAGATATGTGCTCTCGGAAGCTGTATAGGAGACATCGAAGTATTGGTGTACATTCTCAAGAATTTCTGGTATGTTGGTACTAGCCAGACTAGTTCTAGTGATGCAACTAAATGGAATTGGAATTTAAGACCATATTGAATATTAAAAAAAAAATCGTTTTGAAAACTCTTCAA
>OZ023327.1:42217752-42247752 GCA_964007535.1 Brachyptera risi
GTGATTGGCTCTGGTGTCCGTCCAATCACGGTGCGCACTGGACCGTTTGCCCTGCGGTCCGCGTGGCCGCCTTGGTCAGTGCTCCGTTCCTGGTTCCGCTGCTCGCTGTGGGATTCTCTATGCGGTCTGGCTGAGATGCAAGCATGTTGCGAGTGGATGCCCTGGTGGTCGGCCTTGTCACGCTGCTGGCATCGTCCGGTGGTCTGACTTTCCTTCTCTTGTCAGTGCGTGCTGTTGGCTGTTGGTCTCGTGTCCTAGTTGGTGGAGATGTAGGTACGACTCGGCAGTTGTTCAGGGCTGGTTTCCATGTGTCCGGGAGTCTTCGGGCGTCGTCCCGAGTGTTCAGACAGTGGCTGCGCCTCTCAATTTCGATGGCCCTAGCCAAACACGTGATAGATGAAGGCCACTGGATTGACTTCGATAAAGCCAAGACTCTGGCTCGCATTGACCATGAGCTCCCGCGCATTTTCCGGGAGGCCATCGAAATTGAGAGGCGCAGCCACTGTCTGAACACTCGGGACGACGCCCGAAGACTCCCGGACACATGGAAACCAGCCCTGAACAACTGCCGAGTCGTACCTACATCTCCACCAACTAGGACACGAGACCAACAGCCAACAGCACGCACTGACAAGAGAAGGAAAGTCAGACCACCGGACGATGCCAGCAGCGTGACAAGGCCGACCACCAGGGCATCCACTCGCAACATGCTTGCATCTCAGCCAGACCGCATAGAGAATCCCACAGCGAGCAGCGGAACCAGGAACGGAGCACTGACCAAGGCGGCCACGCGGACCGCAGGGCAAACGGTCCAGTGCGCACCGTGATTGGACGGACACCAGAGCCAATCACAGACGACCCTTTTCCATAAAGGGTATATAAACACCGGCCGATGAGCTTCGAGTCATTCGATCTACGCACGCCGAAGACTACGGATCCCCTGAAGATGGCAAGTCACATCTTGCCGAAACGTTGGAGAGACAAAGGATCTTTTAAGATCCAGCAGTTCTCTTCTAAAGAGCATACGCGGTCAACCCGAGAGCACGGTACAACATATATATATATATATATATATATATATATATATATATGTATATATATATATATATATATATATATATATATATATATATATATATATATATATATATATATATATATATATATATATATATATACATATATATGTGTGTGTGTGTGTGTGTCTGACAATTATTTGCAGTGAGTAGGCTCATCTCATTTCCCATTACCTCGAAAACAATTCAATGCAATGTGTTCAAATCTGTTTTTCAGGTTCATCCACCAACAACAACCGCAATCACTTGAGTGTCACCATCGAATTAAGTCCAACATGTAATGTAAATTCCGGTGACAAGTTATCGCCAACCTCAGCGGTGGCGGGTAGCTTGGACTGTCTCGAACCACCCATGGACTACAACGTCTCGCGTTGCAATACACTTCAAATGTATGACAGACAAGGCAGACAGGATGTCGGCGGACCTCAGGGCAGTGCCAGTGGCAATGGTTGTTTTGATACTTACGGGGTCGGAGGTGAGTCTTTTCATTTTTATTATCAATAATTTTTTCAATTCTTAATTTCAACGACTCCCACTAGAGCTAGGTTTTAGGCCTTAAGGTGCAAATGAGCGGTCAATAATGAAATTATGAAGTGATGATAGGTGGAAGGATGCTTACAAAACCCCATGCCACATGTGGGACTCGTAGTTGATCGAGCAACGGCGGGCAGGGAGGGGGAGGGGGGGAGACTCCAATAATTGAACCCGATCCCTACTGCATATAGTATAGAAAGAAGCAATTATGTGCCTATTTTGTATTTTTAAATAACTAGGCAAACGCGTTATGTGTTTCCGCGTTGATGGATGAGCTGGAACATATCAACTTATCTTTGGATTGGTTATTATATATATATATACACCTTGAGATCCAAACCATTACATCACTGCCATCTTATTTTCCATTAATAATCTATATGATAATCAAGAAGGCTTTGTTTTAATCATTTACAATCAAGTGGTGACACTTGTTGCTTTGATTCAATAGCTATCTTAATAGCTTTGAATAATTAACACAAATAACATTATATATTTTTTTACATCGAAACGGCTGATCCGATTTGAGTGAAAGTTCGGAATAATGTGTATCATTCATTATCAGATTGAAATTCTCTGAGAATTTGAATCCTCTCAGATGAAATATTTTTCACGAATGTTTTCCTCTGGGTTATTCTAATGGGATTTTTGAAAACTTTGGAATGAGTTTTCTCATAAGTGGTTTAACCGATCACGCCTCAAAACTATACAGCATCAAGTCAGATAGGGGTTCATGTGTGTACCAAGTTTCATCATGATCTGAATTTCTGTTTGACCTGTAGAGCACGAACAAAAAAACAAAAAAACAAAAAAACAAAAAAACATTCGATTTTTCAAGTACAGTGAAATTGAGTCTTCGCTACGCTCATCCAATTACGGCTTCATATTGAAGCATTATACAGGCATTTTAGATACCGTATACGTTACCTCATTCATATACCGGTAATTCAAGTTAAAACACATGAATTGAATGAAGTAGCATGAAATATCAATATAAATAAATAATAAATGAATAGTACCGGTACGTAGTTACATTTCAACGTCCAATTTTGCAACAGCAACATTGTTCAACTGCCTCTGATCGAATGCCTGATGATTGATGATGATGAAATGATTGATCGTTGTAGTTATACAAACTCAAGAATTAGAGAAGCTAAGCATGAAAAATTTCAGCTAGATCCCGAGCGATTTTTTAAAATGTGTTTTTGGTTAATATTTGTAACAGTTATAGCTGTGATATTAAATTTGTGTTTCGTGTAATAATATTGTCATATTTGTGAGCTAATGTACTGTAGTCATCATTTGTATCGTTATCCAACAAATTCACCTGGACGTACTTGTTATGTGTAGCTCTAGTTCTAGATGAGCCGGTTGTGGGCTGCGGTTAGGTGAAGGGGGGGGGGGGGGGGGGTGACATGCGAGCTATACCATAAATGGTGTAATTATACTCGAGATGCCATCACATTGTGTAATTGTCTGAAATGTAGTATAAAGTCTAGTGCTAAACAGAGCTGGAGTGTTGGTAAAGGCATCAATAACTTTCAGTAGTGGCGTGAGGAAATGCCTTTACTACTTTATTAGTATTATGGTGAGAAGGTAATAATATATCGGTAATAGTCCAATGTACCGTAATGAAATGCTAGCAATAGTTTACTCTGCCTTTTGAATATATCGGTAAATGAATACGTATAGACTAGAATATCATCATAGCACGATTCATAATATCGTTGTAATAAAATACTCGTATTTATTTATTTATTTATTTATTTTCATCCAATTAGGAATTAAAATATCTCACATAATACATAGTAGAGATATATTAGTATACCATGTGTAATATCGGTATATAGTCCCACACCGTCATATCAATGTATCACAAAATAGGAAATAGTTATCGATCAGTCATTTTTTCATCAGAATAATATTATATGACATAGTTTTATATGTGATTCTTTGATGCACATATTATGTCTACAAACTGTGTGGGGTACTTGAATATGTAACTTCTTCATTTCGATACATTACGGCAACATAACCAACCATGCATTCATCAACATACTGATTCATAAAATGCAATATTATTTGAGATATATTATGATCCAATCACTAGGTGTTATATAATTATGAGATATACGATCTAACCACAGAAACCATTGTGTGAAATATGCATAGGAAAACTAAAAAAAATAGCTCCAAGGAACTTGACTATAATGTGCATGCATGGTTACAGTTATCGTCACCGGAATGATATTATATTCAATGGAATGCATGATCTAACCATAAGTTTATTGAATGAAAATATACTCATCATGTGATTCAAATTTCAAATGTTTCAGCAAAGGCTGAAACTAAATTTTAGCATTTGCCAGATATCTGATCGCTCTTTTTTGAAGCAGAAAAAGTTTATTCACTCTGGAGGAGTGCGTGGGCCGTCACATGAAATAATGGCGTATTATAAATGAGAGCTAATATGTGCAAATTAAACAAGCTTTGTCACAAAGCATCCTGATGCTACTTTCTGAGAATCATCTTTTATTTGACGTCGAATGATTATAAGATTGATGCCTATGAAATTTAGTTTCTTTTTTCTTCTATAGCCTACTTTTACGTTCAAGGTAAATTAGTGGTATTGAGAAAAGTGGTCGAGTGGTTATTACACTGAACTGTCTATCAGGAGACCGAAGTTCGATTCCTACCATGGTCGACCAGCCTTAAAGGGTTTTTTCGTGGTTTCCTTCCGTCGTTCAGGTCAATACTGGGATGGTCCCTTAACAATAGGCCGCGACAGACTCCAACCCACTATCCAAAAAAACACCTAGTAAAATAACCTCTCATATCTCCATCTCATGTATCATTCTTCGACGCCAATAGATCTCAATCATCAGTACAATACGTCGTTAAACCCAATATAAATAAATGAATAAATTAGTGGTGATGACATATCGATGAGAGTTTGTGAATTTATATCCAATAGACAAATTAGTCATATAGTTTGGCCATAATTATACCATATCCAGTTGGCATAGAGCTAGATGACCAGTATATAGAGTCAAGTTTTGGAAAGCAGGCTCATACTTTTTCAGACAGTAAGGGGGCAGTAATGGGATACATCAATCGCTTATTGAGATTATACAATGTATACTCATGTATTACACTCCTATGTTATGTTGAACTGCTCCTCACTCCTCCAAATGGCAATACTGAAGAATGCCGTGGGCTCTTGCAAATGCAACCTGGATTATAGGTGGGGAGTATTTGTCTCGATGTTATCCATTTTTTCTGAATATTATGTGCTAGAAACCTGCATATTTGCTTCATTTCACGCCGCAGCGCATTAAGTTGTCTAGAGCGGAGGGTCGATTTCATTTACCCCAGGCTATACTGATAATTACATATACCCCATTACGTACTGCATTCAATATGATATTATATGCTAGTAATTAAGCTTCTGCATAATTGTGGTTAGAACTTAGAACCTACATATGATATAAATTTAATATGATATTAATATGCGTTACATGATTACGTTGGCACTCGACACAAAGTATTGTGATACGGAATTTATCTCCAAGTGATACATTCTACACACAAGTTTTCAGATCTAGCATCTCATAATGTCGTGAAATTCAAGTGTTCTGGTGAAGTATGAGCACATACGTACGAATGCACGTAGCACAAAAACGAACACAAAATGTGAATGTCTTCGTACCGTGCTGTAAACACAATGAATCGAAATACAGATTTTTGTTTTTGAATTATTTTGGAAAATAATATCTTTTTTTCCTGTCAGTCGCAAAGTAATTCAATGTGGGAAGTCTTCCAATCTTGAAGTATATTTAAGCGAGTTTTGCAAGTTGTTTCTGAACATGGTATATATATATTTTTTTGGAGATGTATTTACAATTGAATGAGAACATAATTTTGGTGAATCTTTCATGAATTGAAGGAACACTTCAGTCATATGAATTTAAGAATATCCCAAGATGACCACGTACTTAATCAGAATAATATATTGGTTTTGAAACATTTTATATATATTGAATATGATATGATTCTTGGATTCTGAAAAATTTAATTTTTCTATATTTGATTATTGTTTGCTTAACGACCCCACCAACAGCTAGATTATACGGGGGCTTTGTTTTGTATGACCAAGGCATAATCATATTTACTTTTTAAACAGTGTACATATGACACTGTTATCGTTGACGGTAGATATACTACCAAGACATATGTTACGCAATGCTAAAATAAAACTGATCTCCACTTTCACTCCTATTACTTTAACCCCATTCTTTTATAATCTCCTCACCTGTAACGCCTGTAGTATCTAAGCAGACCTCTTGAACGTGCCACCGTTCTACGTGGGCCGTTCCGTCAGTGGCAAGCATAGATACTAATTGAAGATACAGGCGAGGCGAATGGAGGTGTGCACAGAGATTAGCCATAACAGTCAACTGTCCTGGTAGTATCTTTCGTCTATGCTGTTATTCAAGTTTTTGAAAACAAACCATGAGAAATCCAAACCATAAAAATTCATCGACTTCTTATCAGCCTAATGTGTTTGCAATATAACATTGAATTCCAAGTACAAATGGGATACAGCTATTGCAATTAAATCTTATCAATTGGCAATTTGTCTTGCCACTCACTTGTTATTATAGCGTATAGATCTAGCTATGGGTGAACCATCGTTTGTAAACATTGAACATGTCATGTGATGTTGTTTAAATCAATTGAATTTCACTTTTGTTATAATGATAATAATATATATTTTTTTTCTATTCATTCACACATGAACCAAATTAAACTCATTTTTACAAATTTGGTCACGTCCAGTGTGCCGCGCGTATCACCATAGTAAACGCTATAGACCCCCACATATTTTAATGATTTTGGATGAGACTGATAAAAAATATACCACACGTATATAGCATCAATTGCACATTTGTTTGAGAGTATACTCGTCGATTATTCAACACAAACATTTTTAATGATTTACTTGGTATCTATATATATATATATATATATATATATATATATATATATATATATATATATATATATATATATATATATATATATATATATATATATATATATAGATATAGATATAGATATAGATATAGATATAGATATATATATATATATATATATATAAATATATATATATATATATATATATATATATATATATATATATATATATATATATATATAACTATAGAGATGTATTTAAATTGATCTCAGTGCTGATTTGAATTCAGTCATGATCATTTCGTATAGCATATGATATATGATTATCATAATGCTTATTTCCACGACATTATATAGATGTAATTAGACCAGACGTATGCCTACTAATCTAGGCTAAACCCTGTAAGTCATGACTTTAATGTATTCTGTAGTATCCATTAGTACAACGGTATTTTAGTAATTTTACTGAATTTTAAAAATAGTATAAACTTTCCCGAGTCCTAGAGATTGCAGCCAAGCGCACCCGACTGATATGTGGGGTGCTAACTTCACGGACGTGTAATACTGATCGATGGTTTTACTGCGTATTATATTGGTTATTGCTGTGAGGAGAATTATGTTTCATTTATGTACTATGATGTGAAGCAAAGGCTGGTGCGAGCTTTACCATCACTTTTGTTATGATTTTGTAGATTTTCTGCTGGGGCCTGATGTTCTGGTTTTCTTTTGACTAACTAGGGATTGTTTTTCTGTTTTCCCTGTAGATAGAACAGGGCGTTTTCTTGGTTCGTACAGTAGAGCTTGAATGCCTAATAATACTATGAAATTTGAAAGGAGTATTAGTATATGGTTTATATATATATATATATATATATATATATATGTATATATATATATATATATATATATATATATATATATATTGAATTCATATCGGCTTTAACGACGCATTGTACTGATGACTAAGACCTATTGGCGTCGGTGAATGAAAGGCCTATATGAGGTGATGAGATGGTGAAATGAGAGGTTATTCTATTACGTGTGCAGGAGTATGAAGGAGTCGGTCGGGTCCTGTTTTTAATCCCAGTATTGACCTGGACGACAGAGGGAAACCACAAAAAAAACTGTCGTGGATGGTCGACCATTGCGGGAATCGGACCCTGGTCTCTTCAATGACCGTTCAGTGTGCTTGTCACTCGACCACTCGTCTCAGTTCAATTCTTATTATTATATGAACGTAGCGAACACTTCCATTCCATATACAGAAAAAATCAGGCTTCGCTTTTATGTTATTATTTTATTTTCGTCAGTAGTTTTGTACGTGGCATACCAAATCAGGCAGAGAAACTGCCGGCACTTAATTGTTGGGTTCAGTTGAGCAAGATGGGGTTAAATGAAGGGAAGTGTAAGTTAGTCACCTTTGGTAGGAGGAGAGTGAGGGCTGATGTAGTGTATGATGTAGGAGGGAAGTCACTTGAGTCAGTGGAAAATTACAAGTACTTAGGGGTGGTATTTGATAGACGTCTAGGGTGGGGGAGTCAGATTGAGAGAATAGTAAAAAAGAGTATAAATGCACTAAACTTTGTAATGAGGCAGCTTAGGGGGACAAGTATGGAGATAAAGGAAAAGGCTTATTTCTCGTTAGTGCGTCCCATGGTGGAATATGCTAGTTCAGTTTGGGATCCTTATAGATTAGGTGGGATAAGGGATGTGGAAAGGGTGCAAAGGATTGCAGCTAGAAGGGTTACAGGTAGGGTTAGGAGGTGGAAATGGGGGGAGAATGAAAGGGGGGAGAGGGTGAGAATATTGGAGAGTCCATCTGAGATGATCCGAGACTTGGGATGGCGGGAATTGGAAATACGGAGAAAGGAGGATCGGATCTGTAATTTCTTCAGGGTAATGGAAGGAGAAGGGGGCTGGGGAGAGTTGAATAGGTTGATTGAAAGGAATGAGTCAGGGTATGGGGGTAGGCGAAGTCATGATAGAGCAGTAGTTATAAAGGGGGCTAGATTAGATGTCGGTAAGTTCTCTTTCTTGAATAGGACAAGTAGGGATTGGAATGGGCTTAGTAGAAGTATACTTGAGGAGGATGAAATAGGGTTGAAGCTATTCCGTCAGAAGGTTAGGGAGGCGATATGATAGGATTGATAGGGAACTTGCCACCGCGCATTTATGTGCAACTGCAATAGTTAATAATAATAATAAATAATAATAATAATAATAATAATAATAAAAACTAATGGATCCTAAATATTTTGACCATGTTAGGTTTGGATTGATGTTGAGTAATACAAATTGTGAATTTGGTAAAATCCCCATAAGAGTAGCACTGGGGAAAATTTTTGAAGATTTCTAAATTTCATCCGTAACACTTGAAATTCCCACAGAATGTTGATATCATTCATTCTGATACATATTTCTATCAAGATTTAAAAGATTTCAATAATTCGCTTACGTAAAATTAATCAGAATTGAGATTTAAGTTTGTCAATGAAAATCAACAGGTATAACAATGAGTTAGAAGAATGGAATATTGTATGAATGAATGCATAAACAGGCGCTAAATGACCTCGCTGTCGATGCGCCTTAAAACCCTAATATTCATTCATTCAATGAATAAAGAAGGCTGACCGTATAATTATTTGAAAATCAAGATATAGGCTATGTAACTTTTATGTATACATTCTATATACATATCTGCTTTCCTGGCTTGAAACATTTTGTCCACTGTGAAGTTTCAATCATTGGAATAAGTTTACAAATCAACAAGATAAGAAAGTACCATGTGATAAATAATGTTCAATAGACTGCGATTAAACTTGTATTGTCGATATTTCTCCCTGCACGACCAACATTTTACTTTCGCAGTTGATATGATGATTTGTCGATAAATTATATATATATATTCATATATATATATATATATATATATATATATATATATATATATATATATATATATATATATGCATTCATACGTGTGTGTGTGGGTGTGTGTGGGGTTGGCGTTGTGGCGGGGAGGGGGACTGTGTGGGCGATGTTTGCGTGCGAAGCCATAATATTGAACCACTCGTCTTCATCGCTTGTCACTCAATCACCTATAGCTTTGTCTACAAGCTGACTGAATAAACACAGTATTATTATTTATCAACTGAATTGGAAAAACTATATGGCAGTATGATGGCGTTATTTCCATTTTGTAAGTTCTGTAGTCTCAACTGTCCATATGTATGCACTTGGGTGAAATTACAATGAGGTATGGATAATGTCTAAATGTCGAGTCGAGTTTCAAAGTGAATTATTGACTTGAGTGAAGGTAAAGTTTAAACTGAGAACAGGTCACAGGTCTTACGACCGTGAGATTGATTAAAACATTCTTCTTAGCACTGGTTTTGGATTTTGCCTCGGATTTTGCACACCTTTCTCAAAAATGCAACATACATTTTATCGCGCATTTTATATATATATATATATATATATATATATATATATATATATATATATATATATATATATATATATATATATAATATATATATATATATATATATATATATATATATATATATATATATATACATATATATAATATTTATATATATATATATATATATATATATATATATATATATATATATATATATATATAATATTTATATATATATATATATATATATATATATATATAATATATATATATATATATATATATATATATATATATATATATATATATATATATTAAATATATATGTATGTATGTATAAATATATATTTTTTATTATTCATATTGGGTTCAACGACGTCGTCTACTGATGACTACGATGAGGGGATCTATTTTATGAGATGATGGGATGACGAGATGAAAGCCTTTTTTGTGACATGTTTTTGAATAGTGGGAAGGAGTCGGTCGTGGTCTGTTGTTTAGGAATCATCCCAGAATTGACCTGAACGACAGAGGGAAACCACGAAAAAAACCTGTTAGGATGATCCATCATTTAGGGAATCGAAATGGTCTCCTAAATTTTGGGTCTCCTAAATGACGGTTCAGTGTGTTACCACTCGACCACTCGTCTAAATATATATATATATATATATATTTTTTTTTTTCCTGTCAAAAGGGAATTACCAATGCCCGATGAGCGGTATTCTTCGATGATGTTATACTATTTCTTGAGGAATTTATACAGTGTTCACTATTGTGATGACCTTGATGATACCAACTACATATTTCAATCTTGATTCTTGTCAATGAAATATACACGGAAAATCTTGGCTTTTGCCTCACGCAACCCTCATAAATATTAACTTCGATTAAAGCTATCCACATAACTATAAGATGTAGAAGATATTTTCTTCATCAGAATATGTTCGCGTATCACTCATGTATTTTGTAAACTGATAAAAAATCAGAAATGATCTTATCTCATACCGATTTAGTTAAATGCTGTAGGCCTATGGTTGGGCTTATTTTATCAATACAATTTCCATGTTGCTATCGCGAGTGCTATCGTCACTTTATTAGTAAGCTATACGGTGTGTCCATTGAAGCATAACCTATCATAAGAGAGAAAATGTAATTATTAGGTGATGTCTGTTTGTCTTCATGACCATTCTCTTGAATAATCATCTTAAATAAGATAACCATGAAGATCCACTTTCATAGAAGGAAATTCGGAATTATTTCTGTTATAATTGCTAATGAAGGTGATCAAATAAAAACATAAAATGAAAAATAGTGTGTAATGTGATGATGAATAAGATATGATAAGAGATTGCTACGTTGGTTGAGAGTTAGTTATCTGACATTGACACGTGATATTGTCATTATTATCTGTTACTTTTCACTTGCAAGCTATAACGCTTTGGGATTTTCAATTGGCTTCCAACAAGCTTTGTTATTAGCGCCCAATTTAATTTGACTTGTCATATATTCTCATTTCGCAAGTGACAATCCTCTGGATCGATGCAAATCTCACCTCAACTCATTATCTGAAAACTGGACGTATTTGTTTTCATATTGATTTGTACAATAATAATTCTTGAAAAATAAATTGTAGAAATTAGAAGGTATTTACCGTCGCACTCAGACTTTTGGATGGCAGCTAAAATTTCACGGCTTATGTAAATAAAATATATACTTCATTTTAGTAGGGCCTACTTAAAATCCATAATCAATCAATCATGTTGGTATAAATACAATCAAGCATTATAAGATTTCAACTTTGCCTCACACTTGCACTTGTTTCTGTTTCTGAAAGTATAGACATTTCCAATACCTGATCAAGGAAAATATTAATTAATTATATGCTACGATGTCTTTCTGTTTACCTATAGTTGAATCAAATAGATTCACGATAATGATATAATATAATACGATAATAACTTTTCACGTTGAGAGAATGAAATTACAAGTATTGCTGTCAGGTTGAGACCATATTATTTTGGTATCCATTTTTTTCAATTATTCTTGTTGTTATTTTCGAATCCTTTTTTCTATGGTGGTCCACGAGCTGTCAACATTTATACTATCATGAGATACAAAGGAGCAGGTGAAAATAAAACGATGAAGTGATGACAAGTGAACGGACGTTTACAATAATGATCATGTGTGGACTCGAACTCGCTCGCACCCGTGGACTTCAGATTTCGAATCAGTGCCTCAATTGTCCAGTGTTGGATGAGTTCCTAAAATGAAGGAACTAGACCAATTCTTGTTACTCGATCCAAAAAGGAACTAGTTACCGTGACAGTTCGGTAGGAAAAAAATGAACTAGTTCCCCCCCCCAAAATAAGTTCCTTTAAAGTTCCTTTGAAATTCACCAGAGCGGGTTAGGTATTTCGTTTGCATTTCATGGGTTTCAATATGTTATACAAAGCAAAAGATTTCTACGTTGCCCTCCCCCCCACCCATGTTGATTAAAACAGTGATTTATCATAATCAATTCAATACTTATTCGATCATTATTCATAAAACACTATCAACACTATTACAACAATATAACACAATTTTTTTCAAAAAATAATAATTAGATGATCTCATCACGAGCACTAATAGTATATGTAATAAAGCTTTTATTGTGCATTTTGTGACTAAAGCATGCAACTTTCAGGACTTGTTCTTGACATAAAAAGACATGATTCTGGATATGGACGTCGGCTAAGTTCTGCCCCCGGGGGGCGGTACGCCGCCCCCAATTGTCACTACGCGCGCGCTTGGTTTTTATTTATTATCTCATCAACTATATATGCTACAGACAAATGTTTGATATGAAACGAAAGGAGAAAAGTGGTTCTTCATAACAATATTCAATTTGTGAGGATTAGGCCAACTATGTTGGAGAAAAAAAATGTTGAACAAAATTACTGCATCTCAGATTTTCAGTTTTTGCTCAAGAAAAGTTGAAACAATAAGAACTCATCATTTAAAAAAAAAAAAACTATTTAGATCCCTCATTATTTTTGCATGATAATGTATATGATATGTTACATTGACGCAATTAGTTGTTACACAAATAATTATTCAACATGTGGAAGTGCGGCCGTGAGCGCGTCCGCCGCCGCTCGTCCCTTTCCGTCTATCGTCTAACCCATGCTATACGTGTTCTCGCTGTCTCGCTCAGTCAGTCATATTATCCTAGTAATTGTATTTAAAACATTGAATTTTTCACTTTCATGTTTTAATACTATTTTTTACAGAAATGTGTCACTTGTTAAGTCTTCATTAGATTTATGTTCCTCAATTAGAGCTGATAATTTGATCTTAGAAAGCGATGTAAGTTCTACAGTCAATAACCAATTATACCTTCTAAAAGTAGATTTAGCAGTGAATTAAAAGTATATCAACATATTTGGTATTGGCAGCACTAACATATACGGAAGGTAATGAATAATTGTTTATATATTAGCGTTCTATCTTAGATAGTCGAAACTGTGCTGATTTTGCGGTCATTCACAATGTTTTTAATATGATAATAAATGTAGAGAAATGTAAACAACATCAGTTTTAACTGAGAATATATTTTTCTGCTTTGCTTATTACAGCCCCCCTCTCCCCCCAACCTTCTTCGTAAATAAGCATAACACAATTGAGACGAGTGGCCGAGGCCCGAGTGGTTAATACACTGAACCGTCATTCGGGAGACCGGGGTTCGATTCTCGCCATGGTCGACCATCCTGACAGGGGTTTTTCGTGGCTTCCCTAGCTCTGTCGTTCAGGTCAATACTGGGATGGTTCCTTATCGACAGACCACGACCGACTCCTTCCTACCATCCAAAAACACCTAATGAAATAACCTCTCATCTCATATCCTACCATCTCATAATCATTCAAGGACGCCAATAGATCGTAGTCATCAGTAGAGTGCGTCGATGAACCCAATTATGAATTAAGTATAAATAAAACATGAGCATAACATACGATTTGTTTCGAGCACTTTTTTGAAATGATAGGCCCGAATACAATCGACGTGCAGTACAATACAAGCAAACTAACCAAGTTAGTCCTTCATTTCACATTCTCCTGAGCACTTGCAGAGTGCTCAGGAGATAGCATATCAGGAGATAGCATATCAGGAGATAGCAGGAGATACCTATAGCGGATACTATGATAACAATTCCACAATTTCAAAATCTGCTATAGGTACAATCTGCTATAGCTACAAAATTGTCATGTGGTGCCGTCGAAGATTATGTTTTGAGTGATGAACCAGAGGGCCTTCATAACATATCACCTTATTTTCATGAAGAAGCCGATACGAGCATCTTTCTACGTATCCAGAATGCAATTCAGAAAGGATTTTCAAAATATATTATTAGAATAATTGTAGATACAGACGTCGTGGTTTTAGCTGTATCAGCAGTTGCTAAACTTCGTTCAGTTGAGTTGTGGATTGATTTTGGAAGTGGAAGGAATTATAGGTACATTGGTGCACATCTGATAGCTAGCTCTATATATAGGACCACATCGGTCGACAACTTTGCCAATGTTTCATTCATTATCTGGTTGTGACGCTGTTTCATCATTCTTCGGTGTCGGCAAGAAGGAAGCACCCTTCCAGACCTTACTGAATCTCTGATTGGATATCAAATCGAGCAAATTTCAAATGAAAATCAAAACGAAGCGAGACTGAAAATTTTTACCAAGAAACTTAGAACTCTTGAAAATATTCCCCCTCGAGTGCTGCATACATCAACATATCATGTGGGCTTCATACCAAGGGGGTCACGTGTGGGGACAGCTATTTCACAAAATACCAAGTTATCCGAGTCCTGAAGACTGGTGATGGAATAAGTAAGACAATAGTTGGGTGCCGTTCTGGTCAACTTTGCAAGACGCCCGACATTCATTGAGGGAACTAATTAAATGTAACTGCTCAATTAAATGAAGTCTCTTAAGTCCAACTTGGTATACGGCTCTCTGCAAGTGCTCAGGAGAATGTGAAATGAAGGACTAACTTGGTTAGTTTGCTTGTATTGTACTGCACGTCGATTGTATTCGGGCCTATCATTTCAAAAAAGTGCTCGAAACAAATCGTATGTTATGCTTATGTTTTATTTATACTTAATTCATAATTGGGTTCATCGACACACTCTACTGATGACTACGATCTATTGGCGTCCTTGAATGATTATTAGATGGTAGGATATGAGATGAGAGGTTATTTCATTAGGTGTTTTTGGATGGTAGGAAGGAGTCGGTCGTGGTCTGTCGATAAGGAACCATCCCAGTATTGACCTGAACGACAGAGCTAGGGAAGCCACGAAAAACCCCTGTCAGTATGGTCGACCATGCCGAGAATCGAACCCCGGTCTCCCGAATGACGGTTCAGTGTATTAACCACTCGGGCCTCGGCCACTCGTCTCAATTGTGTTATGCTTATTTACGAAGAAGGTTGGGGGGAGAGGGGGGCTGTAATAAGCAAAGCAGAAAAATATATTCTTAGTTAAAACTGATGTTGTTTACATTTCTCTACATTTATTATCATATTAAAAACATTGTGAATGACCGCAAAATCAGCACAGTTTCGACTATCTAAGATAGAACGCTAATATATAAACAATTATTCTTTACCTTCCGTATATGTTAGTGCTGCCAATACCAAATATGTTGATATACTTTTAATTCACTGCTAAATCTACTTTTAGAGGGTAATTGGTTATTGACTGTAGAACTTACATCGCTTTCTAAGATCAAATTATCAGCTCTAATTGAGGAACATAAATCTAATGAAGACTTAACAAGTGACACATTTCTGTAAAAGATGGTATTAAAACATGAAAGTGAAAAATTCAATGTTTTAAATACAATTACTAGGATAATATGACTGACTGAGCAAGACAGCGAGAACACGTATAGCACGGGCTAGACGATAGACGGGAAGGGACGAGCGGCGGCGGACGCGCTCACGGCCGCACTTCCACATGTTGAATAATTATTTGTGTAACAACTAATTGCGTCAATGTAACATATCATATTTATTATCATGCAAAATAATGAGGGATCTGAATAGAATTTTTTTTTAAATGATGAGTTCTTATTGTTTCAACTTTTCTTGAGCAAAAACTGAAAATCTGAGATGCAGTAATTTTGTTTAACATTTTTTTTCTCCAACATAGTTGGCCTAATCCTCACAAATTGAATATTGTTATGAAGAACCACTCTTCTCCTTTCGTTTCATATCAAACATTTTTCTGTAGCATATATAGTTGATGAGATAATAAATAAAAACCAAGCGCGCGCGTAGTGACAATTGGGGGCGGCGTACCGCCCCCCGGGGGCAGAACTTAGCCGACGTCCATATCCAGAATCATGTTTTTTTATGTCAAGAACAAGTCCTGAAAGTTTCATGCTTCAGTCACAAAATGCACAATTATGCCCTTTTCTTGATTTTAAAACATATACTATAGCAGGATTAGATGGAACACTGAAATAGGATAGGCTTCTTGTGTTTACACAAATCTCCCTATATGCGTTTTGAAAATAATGTCATTTCATTGGCTATTGGTGATGTCACCAGACACTATAGGTAGTGATGATTATCTTGGAATGCATTACGCGTATTTTCATTTTTTCTCAACCCCTTTCCCCCACCCTTACACAAACTGCCTAAACCTAGGACAATGTACGAAAAGATCGTGTATGATAAGAAGCTAGTAGACAGGGAAATACAATGAAATTCATCTGGAAATAATAATATACAGGATGGACGGCAAGGATGATTAGGCTGAGTCAATAGCTTGTGAGACAAAGGGTCACAGACAAAATCCTCGATACTTACCAGACCCCTCATGTTTCAAACATGAGGGCCAATTCACCACTATGCCCTCCACTTCTACGCGTGATCATTTTTACACCTCAATAGTCACTCTGTTGTGTGAACGCAATCACGTATCAACTCTCCTCCCCCCCCCCCCTTCAACCACCTCCACCCCTTCCTTCTTCTCTTGTCATACTTTCGAGAAGCACAGCGTGACGGACAGACAGAAAGAAATACAGACAGGCAGATTTGGAAGACTGTTAGGATAATGCTCAAATACCTTATTATCTAATTTCGTTTAGATAATAGGGTCTTTGATATGCCATCATTCAAATGGGCAATCTTTTGCGCGTTGCATATGAATTCTTGAGGTAAAATCTCTCCAAATGAAACTTTAAGGAGAACATAAATTTCGTTCCTAGTTACCGATTTTTTATTGACCGATTGATGTTCCATATAATTATGTTACATTATGAATCATCAAATGTATATGTTCTTTGGAATAGAATATACAATATATATATATCTCAAACCCAGATAACCAATTAAATTAGGCCAGGGGGTGTTTCCACCAGTTTTTCTAGGGCAGACTTCTCATATCAATCGGTTCCTGCCAGTTCCGACTTATTCCTCCTCTTCTTCACTACTGCTAGGCCTATCCTCTATTTCTTCTTCTCTTCCTACGAGTTCCCTCCATCGTTCTCTATTCTCCCACCATCTCTCGTCTTCCACTTCATCCCATTTTTCTCCTCGGTTGACTACCCCGAACTTGACTCCCTCTTGCCACCTTTCTCTTGGTCTTCCAACTCTTCTCTTAGCTCCATTGTTTTCCGCTATCTCAAACATTGCTCTCGGTATTCTCTCCATTTCCATTCTCCGCATATGCCCGTACCATCTAAGTCTCTCCCTTTCCAATTTAAATGATAACCTTTCCACTCCCACTTCCTTATATTACTGCTTCTCTTCTTCTCCAACTTTGACACTCCTGCTACGCTCCTTACAAACTTCATTTCTGCTGCCTCTATTTTCTTTTCTTCTCTCCAGTTGATTGACCATGTAACTGCTCCATATGTCAAGATAGGCAAGTAGTACCCATTATAAATGAGTATCTTCCCACTCCTTGGAAAATCTTGGTTCCAAATCAGCTTCCTTACTTTTTGAAATAGCCCGTCCGCCTTAGCTATTCTCTTATTCACTTCTAGCTCTACTTTTGCCGTATTACTGACAATACTTCCCAAGTATGAGAACTCTTCTACTTCTTCCAGTTCTTGACCTTGCAGCTGTACTTTTTTTCAATCTTTCTCTTCTCTCTGCTCTTCACCATTGTTCTGCTCTTTTCCACGCTAATTCTCATCCCAAACTCCTCTGTAATTTCTTCCCATCTTTCTACTTTCTCTTGCACCTCGTCTCTACTGTCTCCCCATAACAAGATATCATCAGCATATATCATTGTCTTTGACCCTGGGCCTTCCTTCTCTGGTTCCACTTTTCTGATCATCTCATCCATCACCATTACAAACAACATAGGTGATAGGACACTGCCCTGCCTAACTCCACTCCTTACCTCAAACCATTCCGTCCTGTCTCCATTTGTTTGCACTGAAGCCTTGCATTCTCGGTATAAACTTTTCACACGGTCTATCATCCCCACATCCCCTTTGCCCTGAGACTCTCCCACACCCTTTCTCTGGGAAGATGGTCGTATGCTTTCTCCAAATCTAGAAAAGCCATGTACACTCTTCTTCCCTCCTCCCACCTTGTCTCTACCAGTTGCTTGACAGCAAATATCAAATCGACTGTTGATCGGCCTGTTCTGAACCCATAGTGCTCTTCCCTTAACATGGGTTCCACTAGCACTCGCATCCTTCTTTCAATAATTCGTTCATACAGCTTGGCTGCCTGGCTCATCAGCGTCACTCCTCTGTAATTCTTACTTCTTTTTCTGTCTCCTTTCTTGAATATTACTGTTATTACCCCTTTCACCTAATCTTCCGGCACTCTTTTCTGTTGCCATGCTGCCGCCATCACACGAAACATCCACTCCGCCCCCCACTGCCCTGCTGCCTTCATCATCTCTACCACGATCTCATCTGCTCCTGCTGCTTTACCATTCTTCATCTTTTTTATTGCCTGTGCTACCTCCTCTCTTGACACCATCTCCACACAGTCCTCTCCTTCCATCTCTGCTTCCTTCACTTCTTCTACCCGTGTATGTTTTGCATTCAATAGCTCTTCGAAATGTTCTTTCCACATTCTCTTAATTCCTCTGGGTTCTCGAATCAGTTTATTATTCTTATCATACATGATCTTCTGCTCCTCTTTGTCTCTCCTCTTTTCTTTCATAATTCCATACAACATTTTCTTATTTCCCTGCCCATCTTTCTCCAGCTTCTTGGCAAGCTCTACCATTGTCCTCTTTTTCTCCTTCTCAATTATGCTCTTAACCTCTCTCTTCCTCTCTAAGTACTTGAATATATTTCTTGCCGATCTATTTTTCTCCTTCCTAGTCCAAGCTTCCTGTTTTTGTTTTACTGCACATCTCACCTCCTCGCTCCACCATACCGTCTCCTTTGCCTTTCTCTTCCCACTTGACCTTCCACACACTTCGTTTGTTACTTGTACCATTACTTCTTTGAATTCTCTCCATTCTTCTTCTACGTCCCTTATTTCACCTTCTGGTACTCTCACCTTGATCAATTTTTGAAATTCCCTTTTCACACTCACTTCTTGCAGTCTCCATATTTTCAACTTGGTTTGCTTTCTCCCTGCTTTTCTTCTGACCTGCTCTTTTTTCCACTCCTGTCCGCCTCTTATTGTAGCCACTATGAGTTGGTGGTCTCCATCCAATACCACTGTTGGGTTCACAGCTGTGTCACTCACCCATCTTCTTAATTCCCTGCTTGCAATGATGTAGTCGATCACCGTTTTCTTTTCTCCATCCCAGCTGACTCGTGTTATCTTCTTCTCCGCTCCTTTTTCGAACAGTGTGTTACATATGGTCAATTCATTTCTTACACACATTTCTATCAAATTAATTCCGTCTCGATCTCTACTCCCGTATCCAAACTTACCCAATACCCCTTCATAGCCTTTCCACTCCTTTCCCACTTTCGCATTCAAGTCCCCTATAATTAGCACTCTTTCTGCCGTGATGGTATTTTCTAGTTCTTTCAGGAAATTTTCCTTCTCTGCCATCGGTCTTCCTGTTTGAGGGGCATACACTTGAATACTCTCAGTTGTCTTCTTTTCCATCTGCACCGTCATCTTTATTATCCTATCGTTTGTGTTTTCCACGCTGATTACTTCTTCTTTCATCTTCTCACTTACAATAATTCCTACTCCGTTTCTTCCTTCTGTTCCTCCTGACCACCAAAGTTTATATCCTTCTCTGAGCTCCTTCGTCCCTTTTCCCTTCCACTTAGTCTCACTTAGACCTAAAACCTCCAGTTTCTGATCTTTCATCATGTCGATCAATTCCTCCATTTTTCCATTTAGCGTCATAATGTTCAGTGTACCAATTCAATTCAATTTTTAAATCATTTTATTCATGTTTTGTACCTCTGAATTTGTAACACTTTCACATTTTCATATAATAAACCAAAACAAGAAGCCCGCGTAAGACAAAGTCTTGTGTGCGGGCTGTCCTATAAAAATATAATAAGAGTAAGTCGGTACAAAAACTATATAACTTATATATGATTAAACCTAAAAAAAGAAAAACAAATGCAAAAAATAATGTATCGGCCACTATTACAATATTGGACACAAAACAAACTCCTCCGGGGAAATCCCAATCAAATCAAAGCGTATAAACCTTTCGACACACCTACACACCTACAGCAAAAAAACAAACAAACAAACGAAAAAAAACAAAAAACAAACACAGCTATTAAATTTTTAAAAATCCATCAGTTTTAATATATAGGAATTTTCAGTGATTTCTAGCCACCTGCTGAGTGCCTTTTTAAACGAGTATAGTGTACTACATTTTCTAATATCTAATGGTAATTTATTGTATACATATGGACCCAGGTAATCAGCCTGTTTCTGGCATAAGAGTTTATTCATTTTAGGTATAGTCACAGTAAATGGAAAAGTGGACATGTTATTTAATCTGGTGATGTGGGTAGGTGGTATAGTAATTACTTAATATTTGTCGAAATGTTTATATGCATTAACCAAGATTTCCTTCAGAAAAATCTGTTTTATGCCCAATATCTTACATTCTTTGAAAATTATTGTGAAGGGGAACTGATAGTGCTTTTTAAGAATAACTTTAAGTAGTATCTTTTGGATAATAATAAGAGGTTGAAGATACGTATCGTATGCTCCACCCCATCCAATTATGCCGTATTGGTAGATTGAATGGACAAGGGCATTATACACCTGTAGCAGCAAAGTTCTCATCATCACATTCCGTAGTCTATAAAATATATACAATAAATAACGAGTTCTTTTAACACAGGAATTGATGTGTTCATTCCATCGTAGGTGACTGTCCATCATTATACCGAGATATTTTACACTGTTGCTCTTTTGAATTTCGTAGCACTCTGGTCTCTTTCTCTCTTGGTGTTTTTAGCTTCTGCCTTCTATATTCTTCTCCTCTAGGCCTACTCTTCCTCTTTGCTTTATTCTCTGCTTTATTACTCTTTTCTTTTTTCTCCCCCTCTTCATCTTCCTCCCCCTCCCTCTGATCGCTTCCCTGCATACAATAGTTCATCGCTTCACTTTCCACCTCTGTGTTGCCCAAAAAATTTTCCATATGTCTCTTTCATGATTAATTTTCCTGCCTTGTAAGGCCATTCTCAATTTTTGCCCAATCATTGCATCTCTCTTTCCTCGTTCGACACCATACCAAGGAATGTTATCCATGTTGATGAACTGAACCCCCAATCTTCTAGCTACATTCCTTAGCTCTGTGTTCAGTAGCTTTCCTGTCATGCTCTGTAGCCCGCATACACTTATTTGGACGTCTGGCCCAAAGGCTAATTTTGTTCCCTTGAACAATTTCTCCATTTCATCCATTACCTCTTCCCTGTTTTTTCCCTCTCGAACTTCTATATTTCCGGCACAAAGTACCACATTTGTGTATTTCTCCGTGCTAGGCCTACTATTACCATATATCTCTCGTATTTGTGCATTCAGTAGTCTCACTCTGATTCCTGTGAGTACTCTCGCTCTATTATAGCCATCCAAACAAAATTCTGCTGCCATTCTCCCTCCTAAATCGCCTATCAATAATTTTCTCTCGCCCACTCCCTTTCTTTCCCTGTTTCCACCTTGTTCGTACCCTCTTGAATATTTTCTACCCTCCTGCCTTACATTATATTCGGGCTATATACATATCAATGGGGGGCTATATCAATAAGGGCAATATATCAATATCAATAAGGGCTATATCAATATACAATGATAATAACTAGTCAAACGCGAAATATGCGTTGTAAGATGAGCGAGATATCTGAATAAGGTATAAAAGTCCTTAAAGTAGTTCTACCCTTGCTACTTTATCGACTCTGGTATTCTACACACCTTGATATCTGAATAAGCTATAAAAGTCGTTAAAGTAGTTCTACTCTTGCCACTTCATTGACTCTGGTATTCTACACACCTTGACGCATATAAAAAATACTTCATTGTTGGTCAACTCTTGAATCTAGAAAGCAGTGAATCTCGACAACTTAATTCTGTCACAATTTTTATGATATATTTTACTAGTCAAACGCGAAATATGCGTTGTAAGATGAGCGAGATATCCTAATAAGGTATAAAAGTCGTTGAAGTAGTTCTACCCTTGCTACTTTATCGACTCTGGTATTCTACACACCTTGATATCTGAATAAGCTATAAAAGTCGTTAAAGTAGTTCTAATCTTGAAACCTTATTGACTCTGGTAATCTACACACCTTGACGCATATAAAAAATACTTCATTGTTGGTCAACTCTTGAATCTAGAAAGCAGTGAATCTCAACAACTTAATTCTTTAACAATTTGTATGATATATTTGATGAATATTATCAGTTATTTTTATTTTTTTCTTCAAAACGACTGATCAGAATTGCTTAAAAAATCGTAATAATGTGTAAAATCCATGTTTACACATTTAGAGAAAATTTCATCCCATTTGGAGAGGTTTCATTTTCCAACATTTTCTGCCCAGCCAAATCTTATGGGGTTTTTAGAGAGTTTGAGATGATTTTTCTCAAAATCGGTCTGACCGATTCATTCCAAAAACTATACAGTTCTAAGTTGGATGAGTTTGCGTGTACAAAAAAAGTTTCATGTTGATCAGTCAACCCTTGCGACCTGTGGAGTGCTTACAAAAAAAAAAAAAAAAAAAAAAAAAAAAAAAAAAAAAAAAAAACACACAGACAAAGCCCTATAAGAGTGGGATGGAGACTTCGCTACGCTCATCAATGAATATTATCAGTCATTTTATTTTTTTTTATTTAAAACGACTGATCAGAATTGCTTAAAAAATCGTAATAATGTGTAAAATCCATGTATACACATTTAGAGAGAATGTCATTCCATTTTGAGAGATTTAATTCTTCAACATTTTCCGCCCAGCCAAATCTTATGGGGTTTTTAGAAACTTTGAGATGATGATTCTCAAAATCGTTTCAACCGATTCATCCCAAAAACTATACAGTTCTAAGTTGGATGAGTTTGCGTGTACAAAAAAAGTTTCATGTTGATCAGTCAACCCTTGCGACCTGTGGAGTGCTTACAAACAAACAAAAAAACAAAAAAACAAAAAAAACACACACAGACAAAGCCCTATAAGAGTGGGATGGAGACTTCGCTACGCTCATCAATAATTTTTTTTCATGTATTTATTTATTTATTTGTCAATTCAAGATTATACAGAAAAGTTCACAATATTCCACAAAGCCTGTAAACAGGCTTATCTGTGGTTTGCATTATAATTATAGCACATGAAAAACATAACTGATACAAAATAATTACAGGTATAGTGATGGCGTGTTTAGTTTTGTGAATTATACGAGTTCCAATGATATTATAATGTGCCAATATAACAATACATATATGAGTTTTTTCCATTTTCCTCATTATTATAATTTTAAAATATATGAAAATTTCCATTCGACATAAAAAATTGAGAGAATATATATATATATATATATATATATATATATATATATATATATATATATATATATGATGATTTTTTTTATGAAACAATAACAAAATTTCTTGTTGGGAAAAATATGGGACTTATTAGACATACGATTGATACTTATAACTACAAAATAATTCAGTATAATACTAGGTGATTGATTGGAACCGAAACTTCCTGACATGTAATTGGAGTTTTGAGATACAAATAGAATGAAATAAATACGCAAATGAACAATTAGTTGGCTCAACTTTTTTTTCCATTATATATTAGGCTTAATTCATGATCAATTCATCGAATAGCCTAATCAATATGTCAATTTATAACAGAGTTTGACTACATATAACAACCAGCTGAGAGAATCGCCATTATAGTCGATCACATTTAGATATAAATTCAATCAAGTTCGAGTTGGAGCTATGGTAATTTATTGTCAGCAAATAATATAATATTGACAGTGTGTCAGTGAATGTTCAATTGAATATTGACATAATATGAATTATAATTGACATGAATAATTGAACAAATGACATAATTGAATAATAACAATAATAATAATAATAATAATACATACAGCGATTGTTGCTGCTGATAAGAATATCTCACCACTCAATCCCAATGACAGGGAGATCAAACAGAGTGAAAAAATAATCGACACCGGCCAGAAAAATGAAGATTGAGGTAGAAAAGTACTGCATGGGCGATATCTCGACTAGTTGAATCAACAACACGTCGATAAGACTGCATCGAACGAGTGGCTGACAGTTGGTGGGTTGTTTGGGGAAACAGAAGGATTTATGTGTGCCATTCAGGACCAAGTTATCAATAACAGAAATTACAACAAATTCATCATTAAGAACAAAGATATTATGGATGACACATGCAGACAATGTCACATCACAGCAGAAACTATAGACCACATTATTGGAGGCTGCAAAATGTTATGTCAGACTGATTATTTGCATAGGCATAATCAGGTAGTAAATATTGTTCACCAGAAAATTGCATATAAGTATTACTTTATTGACGCTCTCACACCATATTATAAATATAATCCGAGCTCTATACTGGAAAACGAACGCTGTAAGTTGTATTAGGACCGAGCTATCATCACGGACAAAACTATACACTACAATAGACCTGATATCATCCACATCGACAAAATGGCAAAAGTTGGTTTTGTGATTGATATAGCTGTACCACTAAGTCAGAACCTGATGAAAACTCATGAAGAAAAAATTGCTAAATATGTTGAGCTTTCTCAAGAATTGAAAGAACTGTATGGGCTGAAGAGAGTGACCATAGTTCTTGTAATAATCTCGGCAACTGGAGTGATACCAACCGGAATCCATAAAAGTCTAAAAACTCTTGATATTTTAGATAATACATTCATCGAAATGCAGAAAGCGGTCATATTGAACTCTTGTCGCATTGAAAGGAAATTTTTAAATATCCATTGAAGTAATTTATTGTATTTATAATTGTAATTGAATATAAGTTCAGTGGCAGTTTGGTACGCATGTGTACCCGCTCCACTGAACCTTCCACCGGGAAACCGAGAATTGATTAAATAAAAATAATAATAATATTATAATAATAATAATGATAAAAAGTAACGTGATTCCGTTAAAAGTTACTGCTTAATAATAGGAAAGCGTTCTCATCAAAGTTCCCGAAAAAGGAACTCGTTTCTTCTTACCCAACTCTGCAATTATCATTAGCCAAACGAACGGTAACTATATTGTTCTTTTACACTAACAAAGCCTAACGTTTCCTACTGGAAAATGTTACTTCCGTTGCCATTATAGACAGTTATTGAAGTTTAGACCAAATATTATTAATTAATTGGATGACTCGCGTGATGTTTGCACTTCACAGAGTTTGCTGTCGAAAGGTATAATTACAATATCATTTGTTTGTATAGCTCGTTAGTACCCGCTATAGCACTGGCACACCAAAAGTAAATACTAGAAAAGTAATCAACTATTCAAATTTTCCTGCACTTTTCAATTTTACCTCGCTTGCAATTCAAGGAAGATATACATTTTGTGAGAGATACAATGGAACTACTGCAAACTACAACACTTTAGTATCAGTGTTTACTGTTATATTCATCAATATTTTCCAATGTATCGTTTTAATTCAAAATGCCATTCGATTATCAACAATAATTCTTAGCGATGCTCTGAATTGGAGCAGATAATTCCCTCAGTGAAACATTTATCTTTAAATTTTATAGTTCAAGTAGATATTTATAAAGCTTTCACCTGTTAATTTTTATTGTATCATTTTACCAGCCCGATGAGCTGCATTTCTCTAATCTTCTTGACGCTAATGTAGTAGCATACATGTAAATATAAAAAACACGATACGGTGTACAATTGCTCGTATTGGACATTACCTTATCATAATTTGTAAGCCCGATCCAGATGTGTATTGGCGTGTTATTATTACCCATTATGCATACGAGATATTAAAGTTCTTCTTGAATCCTGCGTATACAATACGCGGAACATTATCTCAACATAATGCCAGATATATTACGAAAAATGGGAAATGAACTCAGTAAAAAAGTGACTAGTTTCATGGATTCACGAGGTGGGCGCCACTGTCAGTTAAATGAATCCAACCATCGTAACAGTTTCTACGTTTACTCACAGAGCGCAGTAATAAAGTATTTTCTACTCTGACGCATTTCATCTTCACTTTTGTTATCAACAAAGCAACAATCTAATATGGGAGCATTGCAGCGGAAATCCATATCTCAGCACTTGAAACGAAGCTTGAGTTACGAGCACAACAAGAAAACATTTCTTTGTTTCAAACTTTCAGACTTCTAGCTGATATTATATAGATTTCTATAGACGACATATACACAAGCATTGTTGAATAATTCACCTACATAATGGAGAGGGGTTCACAATGGGTTGAAGTGGAAACAGAAGTATATGTAAATGCTTTTCTACGTATTTCGAATGTGGACTCCGTACACTTTTACGCTTCCCTAGTGAAATGCTTGAAAATCCTCCTAAGCTCGAAAATTTTTTACTCTTTTAGTTTTCATCTGTTACTCTCTATTTGGAATTTATTTCTAACCCTCTAATTGTGCTCAACTACATCGAAAGTAAACAATGAATAATATACGAGGAAAACCTAATATGCGTTGCTCAGACATTTCCAGTTGAATAAAATGTAGCATCACGCAAAATATCACACTCATCTATTGAATATATATATATATATATATATATATATATATATATATATATATATATATATATATTTGCATATATATATATATATATATATATATATATATATATATATATATATTTATATATATATATATATATATATTTATATATATATATATTTATATATATATATATATATATATATATATATATATATATATATATATATATATATATATATATATATATATATATATACATATATGTATATATATATATATATATATATATATATATATATATATATATATATATATATATATCAAATATATATATATATAATATATACACACATATATATATATATATATATATATATATATATATATATATATATATATATATATATATATAATATAATATATAGACCCATAATTAGAAAAACGCATAGCTGAACCTAATAATGCACCAAGAATACATGGTATTTCCAAAAGTATTCATATTTCGCCTCGAAATTGTGTAAATTATATTTGAATACATGATGTACACAAATTTCGAATGCGATCTTGAAGAAGGCTTTCCAATTTTAGATTTCAAGAATCAGTAGGCCTATAGTGAGCTTTGCAAGAGGAAACATTCACTAGAATATTGCATTTCCGGTCACCAACATGAAATTTGGTACGTTACCTGAAAATCCTTTGCCAATTCAAAATCAATCCGGGGGCGAGCCGAATCCTCTCGGGTTCAGTTTGCCCCTGATTGATTTTGAATTGTCGTGGTGTTGTTTAGTCCTGTACCGAATTTCATGCTATGGTAACCGGAAATGTAATAAACTTATTCTCACTCTTACTGACGTTACTTTAGATATGATGCGTGGACCCAATGATATATCCCGACCTACAGAGATGAGTTTTGGTAGCGTTCGGAGCGCTCTGAATCGTCATAATTATAGGAGCTCACCTGGGCCCTTTGTTCCTGAGTCCTGACTGGAGTAACGTCCGACTCTTTTTGTTTCATACATATATCGTATATAACACGCTCCACTTGACTTCGTCTCCTAAGCAGTGCTGAATGAGCCAGGAGGGCGACGATAAAGAAATACATGAATATATATATATATATATATATATATATATATATATATATATATATATATATATATATACATGTATAATAAATGTAAATGAATGTATATGTAGGCCTACATACATTAAAGGAAGTAATATATATATATATATATATATATATATATATATATATATATATATACATATATTTATATATATATACATATATACATGTATAATTAATGTGAATGAATGTATATGTAGGCCTACATACATTGAAGGAGGTGATATATATATATATATTTATATATATATATATATATATATATATATATATATATATATATATATATATATATATATATATACATACATATATATATACATATATATATATATATATATATATATATATATATATATATATATATATATATATATAACTTTACTTAAACTTTCACGATTCATATTTATTTAAATTGACTGAAACTGGGCTGTTTTTTAATCGTGATATATTTATTTAAACTGACCAACGTTTCAACGAGATTGGTCTCGTCCTCATCAGGGTCTAAACTATACTAATTATTTTGACATAAAAAAATTTCATATGCGACGAAACCAACGCTACTTTGATTCAGAAACCTTGGCCAAATAGATGTCACAATAGTTGAAAGAATTCCAGAGGACTGTGTGAATTTCAAGGTAGCGTGAATCTCTTTACATCTAGAAAATAATATTAATAAAACTCATACAAAAACTTAAAAACTTGAAAGGAGAAAGATGTGGAAATAAAACAATACTGTCATGAACTAGCGACTGATAGAAAGATAAAAGGAGAAACATAAAAATGAAAATAAAAAGAGAAAGAAGAGAAAGAGATAAATAATGTCCGTATCCTATTTGTGATGACTTCTAAGAAGCATTCTCTCAGATGGCAGCGTCAAGTCTTCCTTTTCCAGGTCCACTCGTTTCTTTCTTCCATCCCTCCACTTAGGTAGAGTTTTCAACCACTGGATCGACTCCTCCGATGGATGTACTGGAAGAATCATCCTCCTTTCTAAAATAGGCTTCCACGCAACCGGTAGTCTTTTGCTGTCGTTCCTTAGATTCATTGCGCCTGTATGTTTCTCTATTTCTATACTTTCTCCAATTATTCTTGGTAATAGAAGATTTTCGCGTGCAAGAACGGACGTATTATTAAAGTCTATCAGTATCATGTGCCCCGTCTCGACGGTATGTTGAGCCAAAGTCGAGCTTAACTCTTTGAACCGCACTGAAGATTCATGTTCCTTCCTCCGTTCTGATACTCTTTTTCCCGTCTGTCCAACATACACTTTCTCGCATTCCCCACATGATATTCTACATATACCCTTGTCTTCCAGCTCTACCTTGTCCTTTATATTCCTCAGAAAACCTTCTATCTTTCTGTATGGAGTGAAGACAGTCTTAATGTTGGCTTTATATAATAATTCACAATTTTATCGGATACACCTCGTACATAAGGCAGATATGCCACAGATTTGGGCTCAATCTCTGTGATATTCCTAATTTCTGAGGGCTGATGACGTATAACATCATTGATTATTTTGTCCGAGAAATATATATATATATATATATATATATATATATATATATATATATATATATATATAAATATATATATATATATATATATATATATATATATGTATATGTATATGTATACGTATATGTATATGTATATGTATATGTATATATATATATATATA
>OZ023327.1:42252752-42277752 GCA_964007535.1 Brachyptera risi
TAGGTTTTAATATATGACCGGAATAGATATAATCACCGGCACAGTAGCTTAGTGGTTAGCTCACTTGCTTCATGTGACCCGGAAGGTGAAGGGACATATCGGACCCGGTTCGATCCCCGCCACCGTCCATCTTTACAGGGGTTTTTCGTGTTTTCCCTCTGTAGTCTAGGCTAATGCCGGTGTAACGGATCCTTTTTACTCTCGGCATAAGTTTACCTAGGTAATAATATGCCGGTATAAGATTACTTTAGAGTAATATGATGCCGGCATATTTTTACTCTCTAATAAAGATATACCGGCATAAGTTTACTCTATCTGTCATATTTGTACTATTGTGAATAACCATAGAGAGTAATATGATACCAGTATATTATTATTAGACTTATTGTTAATAAACTCTTGTATAAGATAGTATTCAATTAATTACAGTACAGGGTGTCCAAAATATGATGTTGAGGTAGAGTTAAGATAAACTAGCGGAACATTATTTGATTAATTAAATACTGTTGAGAACATAATTGATTACAGTGCAGGTTGATCAAAAAAGTGTTAGAATGGAAAAAAGAAATATGCCAGCAGATCATTATCTGTCGAGTAAACTCTTATATTAGGAAGAATTCAATTGATTACAGTAAGGGGATTCCAAAAAATGATTTCAAGGTAGAGAAAAGCTATACCAGTGGAACAATTATAAACAAATGAACCCTCAATAAACACCACATATTCAATTAATTACAGTACAGGGTGTCCAAAAGATGATTCGAAGGTAGAGTAAAGATATTCCAGCGGAACATTATTAGACAAATGAACCTCCAATAAATACCACATTCAATTAATTACAGTGTTCAGAAAATGATGTTGAGGTGGAGTAAAATATTTACCAGTGGAACACTATTAGATAACTGAACCTTAATTAAACACCACATTCGATCAATTACAGTACAGGGTGTCCAAAAAATGATTTGAAGGTAGAGTAAAGATATACCAGCGGACATCCAACATCAGTTTTAATTTGACAGCTAATGTTCTTCTGGTATATTTTCATGAACCAAAATATCAATTTGGCCCCCCTTCACTGTAATTTAATGAATACCATTTCGAAAAAAAATTTATTCAACAAATAATGTTCTGCTTGTGCTCGTGCTTTTACCCTACCTCAAGATCACTTTCTTGATCTCCCTGTCCATGAATAATTATACATGATCATGAACAAGAGTTCAATTGACAAATAATGTATCGCTGGTATATCTTCTCACGCTACCCTGACAACAGTTATGATCACCTCGTACTGTAATTGATCAGAGTCGATCTTCAACAATATTTTATAATCTGATAATATTCCGCTGATATATCTTCACTCAATCTCAACATGACATTTTGAACACCCTGTACTTCAATTTGTGATGTTTAATGGAGATTCATCCATCTAATAAAGTTCTGCTGGTATAACCATACTCTACCTTGACATCACTTTTTGAAAACCCCATACTTTTATCAATCAAATACGATATCTACAATATTTTGATAATCAGATAATATTCCGCTGGTATAACTGAACTCTGCCTTCAAATAATTTTTTGAGCAAACTGTGTAGCTATTAATTGAATACGATCTTCAACAATATTTAAATAACGAGATAATATACCTCTGGTATAACTTAACTCCACCTTAAAATATATTTTTTCAACACCCTGTACTGTAATTAGGCAAATAGATCTTCAACAATATTTTAATAATGAGATTATATTCCGCTGGTATAACTTAACTCTACAATAAAATGATTTTTTGAGCACCCTGTACTGTTATTAATCAAATACGATATCAACAATATTTTGATAATCAAAATAACTTATAACTCAACTCTACCATATAATAATTGTCTGAGCACCCTGTACTACTTTTAATCAAATACGATCTTCAGCAATATTTTAATAAGAAGATAATATTCCGCTGGTATAACTTAACTCTACCTTAACATCACTTTTTGGACACCCTGTACTGTTATTAATTGAATTCCATCTGATTTGAGAGTTTATTTGACAAATAATGATCTGCTGGTATTTGATTACTCTTCCTCAACAATACTTTCTTGATCACCCTATACTGTAATCAAATATGATCTACAAACATATTTTAATCATCAAATAATGTTCCGCTGGCATATCTTTACGCTACATCCATATAATTTTGGAACACCCTGTTCTTTAATTTTGTGGTATTTAATGGAGATTAATTAATCTTATGATGATAAGCTGGTATATCTCTACTATACCTTAACAACTCTTTCTTGTTCACCCTGTCCTGTAATCAAATATATTCTTCAACATTATTTTATTAATCAAATAATGTTCCGTTGGTATATCTTTACTCTACCTTGAATTGATTTTTGGACACCCCTTAGGCGTACTGTAATATCACTTTTTGGTTCCCCCTCAATGTAATTAATTGAATTCAATCTAGTATCAGAGTTTATTCGAAATATACATAATTTTTTGAACACCCTAAATTGTAATTAATTGAATGTGGTGCTTAACGAAGGTTCACACATCTAATAATGTTCTGCTGGTATATCTTTACTCTACCTTGACTTCACTTTTTAGCCACCCTATGTTTGTATTAATTTAATTCCGGCTATTATGTACAATACTTCTTGGTACCCTGTTGTTCAATTGGACCGCCTCTTAGTACATATATGCTGGTACTGGATTACTCTCCTGTCTATTTCGATTAATACAAATATACTGGGGAGAGTAAACTTACGCCGGCATATTTGTATTAGAGAGTAATATTGTGCTGGCATCGTTTTACTCTAGAGTAAACTTGTGCCGGCATTGTATTACTCTCTAATACAAATATGCCGAGTATACGAATATGCCATGACACCCGGGATGGTTCCCACAATATAGGCCACGCGACCGCTTCCTTCCCACTATCCTTCCCACTACCCATAAAAAACCTTCATCTCATCATCTCATCATCTCATTAATCATTCATCCGACGCCAATAGATCTTAGTAATCATTACAGTGCGTCGTTAAAACCTGATATTAAAAATAAAAAAAATAAAATAAATAGATATAATCCAATTATATAGACCAAGAGGCGTTCATTGATCATATGAAAACATATAAAAATTAGAGAAGACCTGCCTTGGATCAAGTGGAAGTCTTCGCTTACGCCAATAAAGAAATGTATGAATAACTAATCCTAAACAATTTTTTTCTGGTACGGAAGAAGGCCTAATAGTTTTGTAAATTTCAATAAGGTCAAATCACCATATTTAACAAGTGGAGCGCATGCGCAAATTAAATAATCGCACGTAAGTGAACATTAGTTACATTAGTGTAGGCCTACGCGCATCGTTTTTTATACAAATTATTTATAAACTGGTAGAACGAAAATGGAAGTACTTTTAAATTCCAAGTTTGTGTTAGGCTGTAAAAAAAGCCACATAGGCCTACAATAAATACATAAATTGAATACATAAATTTACCAAAGATATTTGTATCTTATACAATTTACAATTAGTGTGTTGTATACAAGTATATTTTATGACTCCATAATCGACCATCCATATTGGCTTATCATGGCGTTGGACTTCTTAATATGAGCAACTTCAATGCAATTTTAGATTTCAAAGCCTTTAACCGCAGTTGTTCTGTATATAAGGAAAATTCTTACGAGATTGAGCATTTTTTCGATACATGTTGAGACTGACGAAAAGTGAAGTCGAGTGACTTCGAGTGGAGTGAATGAAGTGAAGTCGAGTGACTTCGAGTGGAGTGAATGAAGTGAAATCGATCAAAAAAGTTTGGATAATAAATCTGCATTTGTTGGGAAAAATAATATTTGAATAATTCTTCTTGAAATTTGAAAAAAATATAAACTTGTGAACTGAGGGGGCGTTTATTTCCATGCAAGAGAATGATTAATCATCACATTTTATTTCACTAACTTAATATCTTAAATTCTGAACGGGTAACTTTTCAATATTATTTATGGCACACACGAATTTAATAGCATAGTTATGCATTATGGTTTATTATGGTCATAATTATTATGGTTATGATTATTAGTATGGATGGAAAGCACATTTTTTTCCTCTTTTTTTTCTGTGATTAAATACATTTTACATGTCTTCTTACCTTTCTGAAGTTATATTTGGTCATTGAATTTCCGAAATATTTTTAAAAATATTTCAGTACAACAATGCGAACTATTCTACGCACTTTTCACCCTCCCCCCCCCCCCCCTCCCCTGCAATAAACTAATTTCAGTCACATTTTTTAAATTTTTTCCACATCGATTACATTTTTTTCCGATTTCAATTTTTTTGGGAATTGCACTCCGAGCATTGTGATAGACAGTTTGACCGTCTGATCTAAATGCTATGTTATAGTCAATTTATCTCAGCTTTATGAAATTTTTCACAAAGGTACGTTTTTTCAGAAACTATTGTAAGCCTATGCTTAGGATCGTGATTTTTATCACATATATTCACAATATTTAAATCAGACGTTTGTGTGTGGATAACTGCAAAAATGATGAATATAAAAAAATATAGAAACATGAAATATATTGTTTTTTTGCCTTAAAAAAAAGTGTAAGTCCTAAATTGCATGCAAAAATGAGGGCACTCGAATGAAAAAAATTTATTCTAAAATATGTATCAATACTTTCAAAATGACCACAAAAAATTCAGAGATGTCAGTCTCACAGATACTTTGAAAAATGTGAAGTTTAACATTGTAGGTACGGTATAGAGCTTTCCATCTCCCTTTATGTGTGCAGAATGTATTGTATCTTGAATAATACGATATAATGATAATCAGGGACTCGACGAACTTTCATACGTCTTATTTGCTCCCATATTCTCGGTTCTGTTTCTATCTACACAAGATAATGAGAACTCCAGTTCCGATATCAAACCAAATCAGTATCAAGGTTTCAATTTTGAATCTTGAAGGTGCCGAACAATTCAAATTTCATAGTTATAGGCGAATGTTCTCTTATTTCAATATTCTGTAATGGAAATTATGTTCAGGATATCCAGAAGTAGAGAAAGTTAAAAATGGAAACTTTTCAATTTGTTTCCACTTTCCAGATAAGAATAGGGGTTTTAAATAAAAGGCTTCACCTTTTGTGATTCATTATTCTCACTTTATGGTGCATGTAGTCTTCCCGTAATAATGATCATTTGAAATTCGATTCGATTCTTCGATCCGATCATTGAAGAAATTTCGTTTTCATGAGGCTTTAAACTTTCAACTGATGAAACCTCGTATAGTGTTCAACCATTGAATGCGAACAAATAAGTGAAATAACTTCTGACCATGGCTTATTTCCTCAAACGGAAAAAAACGTGGAGCAGAATATTTTGAACATTTGCACTTGCTTAATTCGATTGTTGATTTAATTTCAAATATGTTTCAATTGATTTTTGAATTTAAATATGTTGAAACAGTACTATATCCTCGATTGCGATTCGAGATTTCTTTCACTGTTCTATTATTTTATATTTTCTGGAAACCCAATTCACACACTGCAATTTTTTGGTTTGTTGCAGGGTTCTGAGTATAGCTCTCTAACTCTTTTCTATATCCTACAATCCCTTCATCAAGGGTTATCTGTCACTTTTTGTATCTTATATGTTTCATTGGAGATTTATTAAAATACTATTTTATCAATTCAAGATAACACTAAGACGGGTGGACCATTAGATAGCCGCCATTCAGGAGTCGGGTTCGATTCCCGCCATGGTTCACCATCCTAACAGGACTGGTGTTTGTGGTAATTCCCTCTGTCATTGATTTGAATACTTGGATACCTTCTTTTCAATAGCTCACAACGGTTTCCTTCCCGTTATTCACACCCCATTATACAATATCCTTTCACCTCAACTTTCCATTACCTCAATCATCGTTCACCAACGCCAATAGATCTTATTCATCGTTACAGTGCGTCGTTATATCCAATATAAATGAAGTTATTTCAAAAATTCATAAGTGGGCGAAGAACCGTGGAAATCCAACAAAAGGATTTCTGGTTATCAATGATTATATTAGCATGTCTCATTGTTAGTATGAGAATACGAATACCATGGAAACTAGCTCTTTTATTCGTATTCTGCGCATACAGTCAGACAGGATGTGCGGTTGCGATCACACAAAGTGGTCGATCAAGTTACGTTAAAACGCATCGTGAAAAAAATATACTGATATTGAATGCACCAATGACCAATAAAACACAATGTGCATATGCACTCCGCGCATAGTCTATGAAAAAATCAGCAAGCAAATGTGCGTAGATTTTATTCAAATTTCAATTTCGGATCACATCATTTTATGTGACCGCAAGTGTACGATTAGGATTCAAATTCAAATTTTAGAATGTCATGCATTCTGTTCTGAGTTCTTCTCCCATTTGAATTTGAAGTATGTCAATAATCGGAACAAATTACTGTGCATCTCAGTCTGTTATGTTATTTTTTGCGACATAGGTCTCAAGCAATGATTTCACTGAGGGCTACTTGAATTGCTAAGAATTTGTGATCGTGTTGTATATTTTTTGAATGGTGCCCAACGACTCTACCAACAGCTGGAATATAGCAGGGTGTAGGAATGAGCAGGTCATAATGAAACTATCGAGTGATGATAAGTGAAAGGAAAGTTACAAAAAAATATTCCTTATGCGGGACTCGAACTCACGCCCAACGTGACTTCGATTTTTAAAGTGGTTTTGTAGTATTATTCACTGTAAAACACATCCACCAGCATTTAAATTCAATTCACACAAATCACACAAATTCAATTCACACAATTCAATTCAATTCCTTTCTCACACTTTTATTGCGACGGTAGTTCCTTGTTTCATTTTTGAATGAGCGAAGCGCAGACTCCCATTGGGTTTGAGACATACCTTTCTCTATTTTTTTTTTTTGCCCGCGCTCCACAGGCCGGAATGTTTGATTGATGGATATGATTTTTATTGTTGACTGTAATCAACTGTATGAACTGTATGGTTTTGGGAAGTAATCAGTTTCACCACTTTCGAAAAAATTGGATTTTTGAATGTTTTGGGACGAAAATGCGACAAAATGCATTCCATGTGATTTTTTTCGTAAACACGCCGACTACCCTTGAAATTTCTTTTAGATATGCCACTGTCTCGATTTTTCATTGTAACGATGCCCATGAACAGCTTTATTATAGAAATACTAGCAAGACCCCTCATGTTTCAAACATGAGGGCCAATTGACCAGTATGCGCTCCACTTCTACGCGTGATTATTTTGACACATCGCCAGCCACTCTGCCGTGTGAACGCAATTACGTACTATCACTCCTCCCGCCTTCAAACCCCTCTCCTTCCTTCCTCTTCTATCATATCCTCTCCGGCCATCCTCCTTGCTTCATTTTACCCCCTCCCCCCTCCCTCTATCACCTCCTCCCCTCTCTCGCCCTTTTCTCTTTCTCTCTCTCTCTGTCAATCACGTATTACTACTGCGTCATCATACAAATCAAAGTTCCACAGTACATTCTCGAACGGGTCAATTTACCACTGCACGTCTGCCCCCCCTTCATTCCTCCTTCCTCTTCCCCTTCCACCCAACTCAGACGACCCTGCCCGCGCCAACTCTCTACCCCCCACCCCCTCCCCCTCACTCTTGAAAGTACCAATCACCTTCGAGAAACAGCGTGACCGCCACACAGACGCAGGCACACACAGATCAGCGTAACTCTTATAGTAGAATATGTATACAGTCTTGTGTTGTGTGAGTGATGAGTATCACCGAGATTTGCACAACCCAATCAATGATTTCAATATTGAGTTTTTATTGGGATCATTTCCAGCCTACACCTCCACAATTTCATGTTAATTTTAAAGGTTATCAAGGGCAGGTTAATACCGACTCAGACCTGACCTGACCTCAACCGAACGTGGCCGAACCTAACTGCCTGTGTCGTGTTATCATGGTTAGGATATCAAGGTCAGGTTAGTACCGAATCGGACCTGACTTGATATAACGCGGCCCAACTTTACTGCCTGTGTTGAGCTATCATGGTTAGGGTTATCAAGGTCAGGTTAGTACCGACTCGGACCTGACCTGTTATAACGTGGCCTAACCTTACTGCCTGTGTTGGGCTATCCTTGTAAGGGTTATCAAGGTCAGGTTTAACAATTGCCTGCATGAGCTATATATCACGGTTAGGGTTATTGAAGTCAGGTGACTTTACAGTAGAGTACAGTATGATGGAGAACTGGTGGTTATTTTCCAGCTCATCCTCCCAACACGAGGGAAACACGTAGCGTTTTCCTAGTTGAATCCCAATTCGAAATCGGGTTTGAGAGATTAAATTCACTCTAGTTCATCTCACTTTGCTGAGATTTCCTGATAGCAGAAAAGCGCTAAATGAGGCCCTTAGCTAAATACTCATTGGGATGCAAATTCTCGACCAACCAGTTTTTATAAGTGAAATCATACAACGAATGTATCGGCGCTTCGAACATTCCTGAAATTCCAGTATATAATTTATTGACTACAATAAAAATAAAAAAACTTGAAAATGGAAAGTAATTGTGTCAAATTTTGACATTTTTTTCAAAGGGTTGGAAAAATACCACCAATTACAGAGCTTGAGTTTGAAGCACGTATACTTGTTAATTATTTTACCGAAAACTGATACTTGTTCTCCATTGCAATAAGTTGTGTCAAACGCCTGCCATTACAATGTTAGGCAGCATGTAAAGAGGCCTCTTAATAATCGTTGTGGCACGTCAACACGTTCTCAATCAATTCAACAATTTTTATTCATATGTAGGCGCACATTTGTCAACATCGATTCACATAGTAATTTCTAGCATACATCAACTGTAGCTATAGGCCTATAATGTGATATATGTGCTGTATGACAATCCACAATAAATCCAATCGTTATTTTTTGTAAATGTTCATATATGTGTTCTTTCATGTATCAATAATTATTTCATTTCCATTGTTAAGATTTCTATCTACGTTTTTCAACGTCCACTACGTGTGCTACTTTCAAATTGAACGAAACGGAAAATCATGTGACAACTGTCAAAGCCAGTTATTGTTCTTAATTATAATCATGCTCCACACAAAAGCACCACACTAATCAATCAAAAGTAATTCTGAGAGACGTTCATTTTAATTAGAAACGTAATGGAAGCAGTGTCGAGAAAATGATGTCTCACGAAATTGCAGTACCAAATAATAGCGCAGTTTTGTTCGTATAGAGTGAGCCTGAAATTATTCAATTTGATGAACGTTAATAATTGACTGATTTTTTTCTGAACTCTTACACACATTCAGGAATGCACTTGACAGTTTTGTTTGTTTTCTGGTGAATTAAATTCAAAGAAAGTTCTATAAAAGCGTGGGGAACATTCTCCCAATCAATTTTTGAGTAATAATATTTTAAAATTGTGTATATATACAATCGCGGCCACCTAAAGTGGTCGATCAAGGTAGAATATGCGTTGATTTCATTTAAGGATTTCAAGTGTTTTTCTTATTTTTTCCCCTCATGTGACCTTACGTGTATCTTATCAAGCATTGTGATTTGTTGTGTACTGTTCACACTCGATACATATTAACCAAATAACCAGTGGCTAATAATCTGGATTCCTCAAAAATGGTTCTCTTCTCAATTCACATTTATTTGAGTAGACGATATTTATTTACTGTCTTCTCACCAAGTAGTTTACTGTTGTTTTCCAACGGGATTGCCACTACAGCATATATTGTTACTTTTATAACGGATAGTGCGAGTAAAACGTGAACATGACAACACACGAAACTGCATCAATTTCAGGTTTTTTATTATCATCACCATCATTTCATCGAATATAATCGGCCTGGGGTAGTCTTGTTATAGTGCGGTTGATTGTATGCAAATTTTAAACACACACCTTTCCAATCGATAATATTTATAAAGCTAACCGAGTAATTTTCGTACATTCGCTGGTGATATTGATCCAAGCTGCCATATGTTAGTATATCGTACGGTCGTACCTATACCGACTTCACTTGAATAAAAGCGTTCATTGTATTATTAGCTATTTACACACCTATAATTCATTCTAAATCATAGTGATCGTCACTCCTTAAGGACTTCTATTCAAAGCAAAACGTGATAAATATTCCATCACTTTGTTGTAGTGTTGGGATTTAAACTTCTACTCTCTTCTGCCACTCAGTTTCTCAGTACTCGGCGAGTTCCCAAGTCGACACTGACATTGGGAAGAATTCTCAAGCGATTTGAATGAGACGTTTATTCACATAGGAATTATCCTGTTCTCTTCCAGTAATTCCAGAAATCATCATTCGATGTAGTCTCAGCCGCGTTCTATTTTCAGTTTTTCGGCCATGTTCACCAATATGTATCGTCTCGGTTGTGCCTCATCTTCTCTGTGCAAATGATCGTGTTTGTAACGAATTGTTGGGGCTGCACTCACGTTGCAGGTAAAGACCTGGTTGAAGGTATTGTTGCGTTAGCGAGTGACCTTCTCACGCAAACGGCGATGAGAGAGCAAATGATAAAAAAATACCATTGTTAAAATGAAAATATCCAATTCATTTTCTTTAATAATTGTGCACATCAATTTAAATACTCAAACTCAAAAAAGCTCGATTATTCTTACATATTGAATGTTAAATCTACGTTTTCATGAAAAGGAAATGCTTCAAATTCATGGTATTGATGTATGAGAGAGATGAGACTATACTTATTCGCAATAACCTTCCGTTTGCAATTTCCACCGTATAACTATTACACAGTATCATTCTACAGAATTGATAGTGTTGACATGAATCATATTGTTATAAGTCAATATAACATATTATCAATATTATTGATAATGGTATCACAGTGAACATGACAAAGTCAATACCAGTACATTTTTCCCGACAAAAATATCACCGAATCTAATATGAGGAAGTCGAATAACAATTAAGGAAATTCTTTCCTCTCGTCACATCATGAAAGTTGAGAGTTGGCTCATGGATTATAGATTCCATTTCATGTAAATTCACATGAAAACTATTCGCTCGATTTTTTTCATGCTAGTCAGTTCAAGTTAATTTGGATCCTTTTACACAACATTCGTCCTATTTCAATAATAATCTTTTTCATAAATGGTTGTTTCTCTTTTCGTTTTTTTTCTCAATATCTCTCTTCAACCAATCGATACAATGATTGAAAACGTCTTTCCAAAATCCAAAGAATGTATTAGAATTGTGTGGCTTTCAGAATAATTGGATGAGGTATAGCGAAAAGCTCTATACGACTCTTTTGGCTTTTCCCATGTAATATTGGTTATTGTACAAGTCAGACGGTTCAATTGATCATCCCACAACTTTTTGGGGCTCAACGATTCAGTGAACGTAGAATTGTAATATACGAAATCCCATTAGAATTCATCAGGAGGGTATAATATTCGAAATGAAAATACTCGAAAAATTTACTGAAAAAAAATCAACGCAAGATTTGTACGCGTTATTACAAACATTGCATAAATCGGATCAGCTGTTTAGAAAAAGCAGATGAAAATCAATTTCTTCATATGAATTATCGATCGAAACCATCAACAGGTAGGTCTACAATAATCAGAGCTCATGATGAAGGCGATGAGTGACTAGAATTGACTAGAATTGATAGAAAGAATTGATAGGTAAGCCACGAAAAACCTGTGTCAGAATGGTCGATCATGGCGGGAATCAAACCCGGTCTCCTGATTGACGGTTTAGCATGCTAGCCAGTGGTCCACCCGTCTCAATATGAAACTTGTAATGTCACAAACAATAGATAGGTATCGTGTGCGGGTTTCTTGTTTTTTACTGCATTACACTTCGATTACATTCATTTACAGTTGAACCGTTTTATTTCAATCATATACGGTTTCGTTATTCATGTAAATTATGTTTCAAAACAAGAATCAAATGGTTTGAAAATGAATTTAATGAATGCAAATCTATCGTCTGTGGTATGTGTTACGCATCTTTGTAATGATCGCCTATGTGACAATTCAGATTTTTTTCTTGTGATTTTTTATTTTTTTTTTATTTCAATATTCATGTGTTTTTTTGATCAAGTTTTCCGCTCTCTTCTTGATGTGCAATTCTTATGGGATCAGAAGGTGAATAGTCACATTTCTCACGATTTGTATTTTGTATTTTTTGCTCACATTTCCTTGTTCAATTTGAACAAGTTAACATGCAATACATTATGTTTCTCGTACTTGTGAAGACAAGACTATAGGTCTCTGATACTCAATCACAATAATTATATTCTGTCTTAGTAGTTATAGAGAGAGAGGCATAAAGAGAGAGAGAGAAAGATAAGGGCAGAGAGAGAGAGAGAGAGAGAGAGAGAGAGAGAGAGAGAGAAAGAGAGAGAGAGAGAGAGAGAGAGAGAGAGAGAGAGAGAGAGAGAGAGAGAGAAATACACGGATCTGAATAAAATAAGAACTTCTTAGACGTTCTATGATTCAAGGTTGCTACAAAAAGACATTCATGTCTCAAAGAAAAGAACAATGTCAAAATAAAACCTGTTTAATTTGTAGATGGTGCACAAACACATTAAACTTGGTCGATGGCAATAGCATGTGCCGGGTGATACAGCATTATGTTGCTAGGCTAAACAATTGAATGGATGCTGTGTGACCATGGCAAGGTTGGATAGGAAGGGGCAAAGGCAAAGTCTGACAAAGCGGCATATTTTGATGAGATATAATTTTAATCTTGGTATTATAATCATACCCGTCTTCACGTAATGAGAGTATACGATTTTGTATACCAACCTTGATGGATTGAATTTCCAATTGGATAACTAACTGCATGCAAACTTTAGCCATCGGGGCTGCAATGTAAAACCGCATATCTTTGAAAACGCAAATTTGCCAATCTGTCATTATGTATTGAGATTAGTGTAACTAATGTAGCATATGACATTTCGTTACCTAAAAGAATGGTTCAACTAGGAAAATTTAGGTAACTAACTAATCAACTAATTATCATCAAAATGTGTGTTGCCGTATGTTCGATTCTTGATCAGTAGCCAACAACTGCCGATATGTAGATTCCATTTTCAAATGTTATTTGCCTTTTCCTCACTGTCACTGAGCTTGTTAACGCGATCTGAAACTACTTGATAGAACAAACGACATAATAGTTATTGTCTGGACTCGAGGTGAAGCCCCCGGGCACAGTCACGGCGGGTTTCTCCAGTAGTGGATTTCTGATTATATTACAATGTATTATTATAATGTATGTATAAGCTGTCTGAAATTATTAAAAAGGATCGTTGACAATGATGAAGATTAACTATACCAGCGTTTCAATTAAAATCAGCATGTATGGTCCATAGTTATGGTCGTAGCATTAAACCTGTGTATCTCATATCCATTGTGGGAATTATGTTCGAATATTAGTTGAGCCACAGAGCTTTGAATGATGATGATAACCAGTCATTATGTGAAATGTATTGCGAGGATTTGAATCGATGGGACGAGTTTGTATTGGAACCTTAGCGAAATTGATTCAAGGTATATGCATGCGTCTGTGATGAAGGACTTTAATGTTCTGGATAATTGTGTGTATGAAGACACAAATCCACACACTTTTTGTGTGCATATACTTTATATGCAAAACTGAGGTATAGATCTTCTTCATACTTTGCTCTAAAAAATAGGCCCAATCAAAGTACAGTAATAGTCTATAGTAATAGTAATAGTAATAGTATAGTCTAGTCTAGTTTTGGGGAAAAATCGTTTGAACAATTCCAGAGAAAAATGATGGGACATTTTTTAAATCTCAATAAGTATAGGAATTGTAAATTTAATTAGACTGTGGATTCTATATGGTAGACCAAAAAGTTTGAAGTCCCAATTTAATCCCAAAAAGGATTATCAGGAAGGTTAATTGGTAATATGCATGGAGACTATGCCGATTGACAAAAATATGTTTTGCTTTAGTGCACGTCTTTTTGCACTGCTGGCTATTGCTGATGTTGAAGGAGAGAGAGGGTGAAAAGGAGGGAGAACCTCGCTAGTGAGTTAACAACAGTTATGCCAAATGGTTTGATTCGTACGATCTATCGAGATGAGATTAGTGATATGACTATACGGGTAGAAGGGATGATGATGACGAGTGTGACCTTTGACCAGAGAAAATTTCAAAACCTTGACAGAAACAAAAACAATCCGTCGAACATGGAAATAGATCCCTATCGTTTACGACTGCAGAAACCTGAACAAATTGTCAAAAATGTAGTTTTTTCCTTGCAATATAGCATACTTTCATCCATTTGTAGGCCTACATATACACTTACGGTCACATAAAAATGGTTCGAACCGAAATCACAATTTTTATTTTTTATTTTAATAAAATCTACGCACATTTAACCGGTGAATATTTCATGAACTATGCGTGGAATGCGTATGCACATTGTTTTCTAGTTTTAGTGCGTAGGCCTATAATATCAATATATTTTCTATAGGATGCATTTCAATGTAGTATGGCATGATCGACCACTTCATGTGACTGCAACAATACTTTCTGTCATAGAATTACAACAAGGAAGTTTCTACTGTTCTGTACTTGAGAAAGGTGACGATCGGGGCGTGTTATGGAGGAAACAGCAGAGTATGACTGTTCACAAACGAGAGAACCAGAAGATAACCCTATTAGTAAGGTCTACCAAGTGCCAGGAATCGAATCCTGGTCTCCTTGCATGTTGGCTCCGTGGCGAACTATTCAACGTTGAATGTAATTAAAATGGACGTATGAGGCCATTTGGCCAAGCTTTGAATCTTGTGATCGGATCAAATACCAGGGGCATATTCCTGTGCTATTAAATACCGCTTATCTCGATTCAGTTTTAAATAGGTATTTTTGAAGAGATGATCCTTCTCAATATAGAAATTACCATAATGCCATTGAGCCAAGTTTAGTCAAAGATTGAAACAGCCATATACGTCTCAATTATAAGACATTCATTTGATTTCAAAAGGATCACGTAGTTTAAACGCAGTTGATGAGATACATATAATTATTTGGAGTTTATTTGAATGAATGAACTCATATTATTCCACATTATTGAGAAGGAATCGATAAAATAATATACAGTATGAATACATCGAATAAATGTCAACAATGCATAGGAAAGTCAGTCAATTCATTATGGATATCACACGATCGGGAAACGGTTTGGGCATTATGGTCTTCTTCCCGTCCAAAGTTAGTAAATATTTACTGAATCTAACTATACTAACCGTTATTCCCGCTTTGAAATGAAGGGATTCTCTATAATTTTCATAGATTCATATAAATACGCATGCCAGTTCCATAGTAGAACATAATTTACAAAACGGTTCCAGATTTTCAGAGAAATTTCAGATTTCTGGTCACTATGTACTGAACTATGGCATTCGAACTGAGACTAGAAGGAATCATTGAAGTTGCAGTTTCGGAACAAGTCACCTGGTAAAAGAGAAAATGTGAAGTTTCTCCAACATTTGTGAGAAGAACTTGGGGTGAAAAGTTACCTTCTTGTGGAACTGTATTGATTTATTTACCCTTTCACCGTTTATAATAGATGATACAATTCACTAGGAACGTATGCGTATGTTTGAAAGCGACAGAAGTAGGCATGAAGTGCGCATGTACAAATGGCTTGATAATTACTTGTACCATATAGACGAAAGATATACTACTAAGACATGGAACGCAATTTAAAACAAAACTGATCGCCACTTGTACCCTCACTATTTCATCATAGCTCGACTCTTTTAATCCCCTCACCTGTAACACCCGAAGTATACCAGTGCAGTAGGCTAGAAAGTGCTACAAGCATGCTGGGTTGTGCTGCTGCCCAGCAGTCATCAGGGCCGTTCTTTCAGCAGCGAGCGTTGATAGGGTACTAATTGCAGACGTTGGTGAAGGGAATGGAGGTGTACAGTGGATTTATTCTTGTTTAGTTCTAAAGGAATTATCTGCGTTTATTGAATCCACACTCAATATGATGAATGCATTCAGTTGGTAGTATGTTAAGAAACTGTTATGTCAATCGGATATACAACTTGGTCGTGATGATTTTTCTGAACGCTGTCTGCATCACGAGAATATGATCGACTCGCTACCGTCCGTGACGTCATTAGGGGTGTAGATACCTAACCATTCCTAGAACAATAGCTCTATGGAGCTACAGTCGTGCTGTTCAGTATGAAATAGCTACATTTAGAAAAGTACAAGTACAAAAAATATATCAATTTCACATTATAGTTTGTAGTACTGGAAAATCCAGATCCAATGTTTGGGATAGTAGAACTACATGAACAATGCATATTACTTTTAAAATCTTTGTTTTCGACATCTCAGTGCCAGGTTTGGCAATCATTGCTAGCCCGCTTGGCCGGCTTATGATCGCCAGCGGTCACTCGCGTCACTATACCGGCACCCCCAATGCTTCCACAGGCTTCGAAGACAGGAACTCTGAAAAAAACAAATACAGTACAACTAGAGTAGAAATGAAAAAAAAAATCAATAATGATTACGTTAACATTTCTCTTCACAAAATAAGAAATACTTGTTTCAAAGTCGGATATAGGGACTTTCAGAGTGAACTGTCTTGCTAGTATATTTTTTCTATATGTTTGTACATGGTGCATTTCAATGAATGTGGTCCTACTCAGATAGGAGCAGAGCAAACTCCAAGTGTGCGTTCGACATTCTATAATAGATGAAACCGCTCGAATATTACAGAATATGCACATGAATTGTAAACGTTCAATTATATTCAGTGCAAATAACCTAACTGTATTGTGGGGTGGTAAACAGGTTGCAGTTCTCGTGTAAGCGTGTAAGCTTTTACGCCATGAACTCTAACGACCGTGGTTTTACAATATCAATGTTTTCATTATTGCATTTTGTAACTAAAGAAATATAAGCTACGTTTTCGCCGATAAAATTTATCTTGACACGTGATTTACTTCGTGAACGATTGAAGTCTCCTGCTCAACAAGTAGATTCATTCTCAGATTTAGTTGATAATTCAATTAATGATAACACCAAGAAGAAAATAATTCAAACTCTTCGTAATAAAACGTGTACAGTTTTGAATTATCATTAATAATATGGAAGGCGCGACTGAACGTTGCACATATTCTCATTTATTTAAGATAATAAATCGCATGGATCGAGAAATGAATTCTAAAATAAATTAAATAAATATAAATATAGAAATTCATTCAATGAAGTTATACATATATTTACCCAGCTCTGTAATTTTTATAACAAATGGACGGCTTGACATCGCCAATCATGTCTAAAATTACGTCTTCTCATTTCTACGAGTGAAGAAATAACCGAAACTCACCTTAAAGACGCACTCCTTATTCTTTTGTATTTGTACCACAACTATTGAAACACAGGAAAACTACACATTACATGTACAATTACCGAAGGAAAACAAATATCAAACACTACATTTCATATTTTGTTGTTGCAATCCATTTTTCCGGCTGGCTGTGAAGGCGTCAAACCAAAGTCGAGAGTTTTTCATTTTTTATGCATACAATTGCAAGTACTAACAAGCCGCGATGGAAAAAAGGTCAGATCTGTCAGTTGTTAGTTTTTCACTGAAGTTGTACATTCGAAGCAATGTGTTGGGAGTTTATTAATCATTTGAAACCAGAAATTGGCTATTTGTACGTAATTGTGTTTATTTAGTCTATGCCGTCAGATATTCGGTCATGTTTTACATGACGGGTCCCGCCAGTATGACAATAGTGACATGCACCAAAATTCAATTCACATATATAATATGAATATAACGACAAAGGTATACAACAATCTGATTTCAATACTGGATCGTATTACAATTGAACATTGTAAAAAGATAATATTATCAAATAATAATAATACAAATATAATTGATGAATTGTTTTCAACACACAACTTATAACTTATCAAGAATTGAGATGGAATGAGATGTTATATAGAAAACTATTTTCGTTTGATTTTAGAAGCATGCATATAACCTACGGAAGCTGTACAATCGGGCGCAAATTCGGATCCTGCTGTATAGGCATTGTTTTTTGAAAACGTATTTTCACATGTAATGTATCGGTCGTTTCATTATCACTCACCCATTTGTGGCCCCAAATATCCTAGCTGTTGGTGGGGGACTGTTAAAAGTAACATTGAAGATGCATATAAACTTGAATGGAAGTACTATAAGTTGACAAAACGCCAATTAAATCAATCAGAATGCAACAATGGCTTGTGAGCTTTGTCTACAAATACATATATATATATATATATATATATATATATATATATATATATATATATATATATATATATATATATGTGTGTGTGTGTGTGTATATATATGTATATATATATATATATATATATATATATATATATATATATATATATGTGTGTGTGTGTGTGTATATATATGTATATATATATATATATATATATATATATATATATATATATATATATATATATATATATATATATATATTTATATTTATATATATATATATATTTATATTTATATATATATATATATATATTCATATATATATATATATATATATATATATATATATATATATATATATATATATATATATATATATATATATATAAAGTACTATTTATCCATTCCATTCAACATTTTCGGAACTCCCTCTGCTTTTGTTTTGTTTTTGTCATAAGCTTATATAGGGGATAGCTGTGCTCGACAAATTAAACGGATTGTCCGATGCAGATGAAACTGTGTATGTAGATTTTCTAGATATAGCTAATTTTTTGCATGTACTTGTTGTATTCACGAAAGAAGGTTCCAAGCGACCGGCCTTCCCATCCCACACAATATACGCATGGGTATTTCGCGTCTTCTTCTTTCACGGATGCAATTAAATATAGAAAAATCGATTCGAAGTTTTGTGAGAAACACAATTTGAATTTGTTTGAAACATAATATTACAAAAATCTCTTCATTGTAAGAACTCGAGAAGGAAAGTAGTCTGTTATTTCAAATATTTTCATATAAATCGCAATTCATTGGAGTCGATTTAGCGAATTATCAGTTTTTTGGTGATAACTTTTGAGCGGTATGAGATATCAAAATTCTAATACGCGTGAATCACAGATAATTATATTAACTTCAAGACGATATAATTTATAACTATTCAAGTCATGTCGCATAATTGTCAAGCGTATACAGCCAAAAAGCACACTTTTTAGCTGTATACGCTTGGCAATTGGGTGACATGACTTGAATAGTTATAGCTTATATCACTCGCGTATTAGAATTTTGATATTTTTTACCGTTCAAAATTTATCACAAAAAAACTGATAATTCTCTAAATCGACTCCCGTTTCTGCTGGAAAAATCTCATACCGGTACTTTTCACACACCATTCAGTAACACTTCCAACATCACCTAATCAAAGTGACAAAGTGTGTGAGGAATATCACCAGGATAAAGTCCTCCAAGCTAAAATGACGCGGGAAACAACAAATCAATTGTAGTAGCACGACTGTACGTCAAAATTCCGACTTTAAAAATAAAAGCAATTGTACTCTACCGGTACATGATTATTGTTTGCTCAACGACCAGGTTATTTTGGGCTCGATTTTGGGTCACGGGTTAGCAGGTAATAATGAAACCATAAAGTGATAAGAAGAGGACATGTAGAAAAATCGATGCCCAATACGGGTCTCGAACCCACGCCCAACGGGGACTTCAATTTCTAAATCGGTGCTCAGTTAACTGAGCTACGGAGGGCGGCTGATTGTACTGCATATGCATTCGTTACCTATTGACTTGAATATACTTCACATCATCAACTTCGTAGGCCTACTTGATTCTTTATGCATTCAAGTATCTTTTCGCGTATTCAAATCTACAATCCACCTACAATCTACATGTACAATAAACGTACAATCAATGTACAATGTAAATACAATGGGAATGTACAATCTGGAAAACGCTTTGAACTGTATGCGATGTGATACGTAGACAAGTCCTCAGAAAAACATACACATCATTAGGTTACAAAGTAATTTCCATCTTATAGTTGCTGTTGGAGTGTTAGGTGATCTACGATACCACACAATGTGAACCACTAGATTCAACAAGAATGGCTATTCGATGTTACACAGCGTGCATGCCTATAAATATCAATTCTTGTAGACCTACTCTCATAAAATAAAATACACATTTATTGTCGAATGATCGTAGTATTCGGTTCGCTACTAGCTAATGTGGGTTGACTGTGAAAGCAATGTTGATAGGTATAGATAGTCCGGTCGATGGATGTTCCGACCATGCCCGATCTACAGTTGGTTGTTGTATGTCTCACTGCATGCAATCACTCGATGCACCTATTCGCGCAATCGCCAAGCACTATACGTACGTCGAACGTAGTACCTACAGTAGCCTGGCTACCAGTGAGTGTCGACTCTGTCGCTCACTATATGTTGCCGCCCGATCAAGGCAAGTCTTTGCTGCCGACGTCCTAAAATACCGTCAGTTGTCAATAATACGCGGACTCCCATGGTCGCAGCGTGCTTGCAGCTCGCGGTTCACTACAACCACTATTTCGTCTATGTCAAACCACATGCTGTTACGCGGGATTCAAATCAGATGGTAGAAACGAAATTGCAATCTATAGTGATAATTGTGCGATAAGTGGAAAGAGATTGTGATGTGCCAATTGAATGTATTTTGAAGTGATTAAATTAAGATGTGGTGTTCTCGTAGAGATTGTGCGAGTTGATTTAAAATATTGGGCCTATATTTTGAAGTTTTTATCTTTATGACTATGAATACAATTAAAACACATTCGTGCTTGTTGCAAGTGGTAGCTACATATTATTTTTCATGAAGCATAGTTTTTTTGTATTGTTGTAAAAAGCTAGCTCTCAATATCACTTGTGGAACTTACAACTTGCAATGATGGTCAGATTTATCTAATTTCTCAATACGTTCTTTCATGAAGCGGTTATTCCTACATTTGAATTAATTAATTAAAATCAGAGCTTCACTACTATACATTTATGCTATGTATTACAAATTAAAAAATTGATCACAATAGACGTAATAAGACTGTCAGTGAACTTGTGGAATTACAAGTTGGGCCTACTCTATCTCGAGTTACAGTAGCCATATAATCATAATTCAAAATACAATCAAATCAATAGGAGCAACGGTATCGCAACATTTCAACTAACAGATAGGAGCTGCATGTTATTAGAACACGAGTAATAACAGACCGCAATATCTACCCTATGATTGTGTACATTATATGTATTATTACGGTTATTTGTTAATAGTTTCGTGAATGGTACCTATAACCTGTAAGATATAACGTTTAATGACCAGCAATTTAATATCTTATACGCAACTGCCAAGGTACCAATCGGACTAGTATAAAAACTTACGAACTCTAGTAGGAGTTAGTTGTTCGAGGAAACAAACTCTCTATTTGAAGTAGAATTATATATAAGGTACGATTATCGATTTGAATAGCAATAATGAAAATCATTCTATTTTATAGGATTGCAATAACAAAGAAAAGAGTTTCTCGGAGCGAATGATTGGTCTACCTGTCTACAAAAACTAGACAATAAAATGACGAGGTCGACGTGTCATAAATTATTTCTAAAAATTATTGTTAGTGGATGGTCTATTTTAAGTTCCTACTAAATTTGTATGTTATAGGATGAAAAGTTGTGAAGTGTGCACTCGCTCGAAAGGTGTGTGCCATCAAACCGTAGATGAAAATGCCTGCCTGCCCATCATGGCACGCTATTAGTGAAGACCTTGAACTAATTCATAAATGTCAACCAAATACTCGATGAACTCTTAAACGACTGACATATTATACGATTCCTTTTTTTTCTATGAATAAAAAGTTAATCACATGCGGAAGCACAAGATTCAACATCCAAGCTATCTTATCTCTAAATGTGAAACACTGTTATGGCCGGAATGAACCGAACTGAACAAGAAAATCTGTATCGTCAATCGCGGGAAGTGATATTTCGTCGAACTGTATCAGATGATGGAATAAATATCCAAGATCAAACCCAGGATGTTTTATTAAGCGTATTAAAATCTCCGGTCACGGACAAACCGAACTGTAATAAACATGTCTGCCATAATCGTATCTCCAGTGACGAAGGGGACGATGACGAGTATGAGGAACAAGTGCGTCTTCAACGAGGTCCAGTTTCTTCGAATAAAGGCAAATCGGAACTTAATGAAAAGTATCCACTTTTCCGACAGTTCCGCAGTCCGAAATCAGTACGTCACGACGATAAACGTGTGGTGGTTCAATCGAGGAATCGGTTGAACGAATTGAATGACAAGAATCGACATTATGACGGAACACGTGGTAGTGTTCACGACGAAGAGATCGAAGATGAGGTAGATGGACAAGTTGCGAGTACCAGCAGAGGACGGCCGCCTGTGGTGCATGACCCATACTACCCAATCTTCCTTCCAATTGATATGGACTTCAAAGCCAAATATATATTTCACCATAAGAAGGGGAAGACATTCAAAGACAGAGTCTACTTGTTCTTAGAGCACCCTGTTGGCTGGATATGTTTCATTTACCACTTCTCAGTGTAAGTAGGTGTTCGAATATTCTATTTATTAAAATTAATTGAGCGACTCTTATGCCACTGTCTGTATGTTTTTTCAGTTTTGAACGCGATGCACAGAAAAACTTGATTAAATAAACATGTAAACAAATACAAATAAATAAAGTGGTAACTACTGGTTCGAAAAGTTGCAGGGAAATCGATAACACATAAAATTGAAGAAAATGAAATTTCTAATGCGTATTTCAAGTATTTCGCAAGGGCTTTAACTCAACCGCGCATTTATTAACGATGTACATCTATATCGTTTTTCTTAGTATTGAATAAACACGCTATTGCCGTTAGTCAATAGAAGAAAATTGATCCATACTCGGGATCTACAGCGTATTGTTCATTTAGTCTTTGCACACATAGTATTATGTTAATTGGTGAAATGGATTCCATTTCGCTACATAACTGATGACCGTATATACAAATCAAACCACATTATATAAATTGGGAGTGCAGTTGCTAGACGCCCGTTTTGCATCTAAACACTAACAAGAGAATTGTTTCAATATTATTGAATTTTTTTTTCTTTCAACTATCACAAACAAAAAGTAAACATTAGTTGAGTTTTTGTTTGACGTTGTAGACCTACTCCCAACTCAGCTTGTTTCCCATAGGGCAAATCACACATTATCCGTTTTTTTATTATTCATTGCCGACACAACTTTGTTTCTGTCGAAACGCCCTTATAACAGAATATCGACATTTGTCATGCAATTCAACAATGCTTCGTCTTCTTCGCATGCGTTCTCATACTCAATATATAGACACATCAAAAAGTGTGTTTGAATCCTCTCAATCGCACCTTGATGGTTGAATACAACTATACATGATAGCCCACATATTGAATAGTACAGTTATGTCATATGGCACCGCGAAGAAAAGATTTTACCATTATCCCTCAAGTCTTATTATTATTATTATTATTATTATTATTATTATTATTTATCATTAATTTTCATTGTAGCTTGTTTACTTGAATTGTATTTGTGTTGTATTGTGTTTATTTTTATTGTATTTTATTTTGTTCACTTGTATTTTTTCCAATTTATGTGAGTAGAACGTGTTTTTGTAGATAATTGCTAGTATTATCGAAGATGCTATATATACTAGTATATGCTATTATTACTCATTCCACAGGTAAACCCTCAATGGGTTTTGTGGACACTCTAAGACTGAAACATGCGTTGTAAAAATGTTCATTTATCAGATGAAAATAAAAAAAAAAAAAAAAAAAAATATTATTATTATTATTATTATTATTATTATTATTATTGTTTGCCTAACGACCCCACCACCAGCAAGGTTATTTTGGCATATGAATTTGTGGATGATAGATAGACCATAGATGATGTTCACAAAAACGCATGCCTTATGCGGGACTCGAACCCGCACTTCCGATTTAACTTCAGTTTCTAAAGCAGTGCCTTACCTGCATCCTGCGTGAGCCACAGTAAGCGGTCAAGGTATTTGGTGTGCATCTCTTTTTGCTTTTTTTCTGTTTTTAATTTGATACAATGTTTCTATTACAAGCCCTCCTCTCTGCCGTTCCTACTAGGTTGACTGGATTGGATTCTTCAGAAGTATACGAAGCTATACCATTCAGAATTTAGTTTCAGTTGCGTGTTCCAAGTCTGATTATTAGATTTGTATGTAGTTTGTTACGGCTTATATCATTTCACATTATCTAAACGATTTCTTATGTTTTTCGGAGAGGTCATTTTCTTATGAAATGTTTTTAGTTATAGCTTTTGAGAGGACATATTTAGGGCCTACAACCATTGTTTTCGATTTATGTACAATATGTCCTACCTATACATACATATAAAAGTAGATTATTCATTTTAATTATGGTTGATGTATATTATGTAGATTGACATGGCAATACGCGAGTCGATTTACGTATTCTAATCGCATAACATATATTGTAATATTCACTGCTATATGTTCAGATTGTACATTTTTAATTGGAACTTTTTTCAAAGTTTACTGTCATAACATATACGCAAAATTGTGCCACCAATCATTCAATTCATCATGGATACACTCGCTATAAGTTTAAATTCAATAATTAACAAATGTTATCTGCTACGTGTTCGGTTGGTAATGCTAGTCAAATTTTCTCCACCAATTAATGTATAATATAAATGTATAAAGGCCTATAATATGATATAAGCAGAACTATCCCTTTCGGAGGAAACAAATTAATTATCGAAGTGAAGAATAATTCGTAATTTTTTAAAATACATTCTGAACTTCTTGTGTTATGTACATCTTCAGCATTCATAAAAGTCTTT
>OZ023327.1:42280234-42305234 GCA_964007535.1 Brachyptera risi
ATTAGGGAAAGGAGCCCCTTCGTTGTGCACGAGCTGCTTCAGCACTCGTTGAGCAAGAAAAGCTGACGGTACGAGCCCATACGTGACCGTGTTGAGCTCATATTCTTTTACTGGAGAGTCTGCATTGGGTCGCCAAAATATGTGCTGATATTTGCGGTCAGATGGTTGGACCAGAATCTGACGATACATCTGACGAATGTCAGCACAAATTGCGATGGGATGAGAACGAAATCGGGTTAAAACGCCCGGGAGTTCACTCTGAAGCTTGGGACCACTGAGTAAGAGCTAATTCAATGAGGCGCCTCTCTCATCTGGAGAAGAGGCGGTAAATACCACTCTCAGCTTCGTGCTGGAGCTGGTAATCTTGTGCACACAATGATGCGGAATCACGTAGCTCGAAGAGGTGCTTGCAAGTTGCATGTGTTGCGATTGAATATAGTCTTGCATGAATGCTTGACACGCAGCATCATGATCAGGATTGCGTTCCAGTCGCCGCTCCAGACTCAAATAATTCTAGAGGGCGGCCTCACGATTAGATCCGAGAGGAGAGGATGTGTTCTTGAAAGGGAGTGCTACCGAATAGCGTCCGGAAGGGTTCCGTGAGTGCGTAGAAAGAAAATGCTCCTCACAAAGTTCATCGTCCGAATCAACTTGAAGAGGACGTGAAACTTCTTCCGATTCCCAAAACAATCAATTCAATCAATTCAATTCAATTTTTAAATCATTTTATTCATGTTTTGTACCTCTGAAATTGTAACACTTTCACATTTTCATATAATAAACCAAAACAAGAAGCCCGCGTAAGACAAAGTCTTGTGTGCGGGCTGTCCTATAAAAATAGAATAAGAGTAAGTCGGTACAAAAACTATATAACTTATATATGAATAAACCTAAAAAAAAGAAAAACAAATGCAAAAAATAATGTATCGGCCACTATTACAATATTGGACACAAAACAAACTCCTCCGGGAAAATCCCAATCAAATCAAAGCGTATAAACCTTTCGACACACCTACACACCTACAGCAAAAAAAAAAAAAAAAAAAAAACGAAAGAAAAAACAAAACAAACACAGCTATTAAATTTTTAACAATCCATCAGTTTCAATATAGAGGAATTTTCAGTGATATCTAGCCACCTGCTGAGTGCCTTTTTAAACGAGTATAGTGTACTACATTTTCTAATATCTAATGGTAATTTATTGTATACATATGGACCCAGGTAATCAGCCTGTTTCTGGCATAAGAGTTTATTCATTTTAGGTATACTCACAGTGAATGGAAAAGTGGACATGTTATTTAATCTGGTGATGTGGGTAGGTGGTATAGTAATTACTTTATATTTGTCGAAATGTTTATACGTATTAACCAAGATTTCCTTCAGAAAAATCTGTTTTATGCCCAATATCTTACATTCTTTGAAAATTAATGTGGAGGGGAACTGATAGTGCTCGAAGAGCACCGAATTCTTTCGATTCTTTCGAATCGAAGAGTACGATCCAATGGAGAACCAGTGGAAGCAAGCAGAGAGAGCGGAGGCTGGAACTCGGCATCCAAACACCGAATAGGATCCAAAACCACCCAACCGAAAACCGTGTTCATGGCAGATGGACTGCCACTCATCACAATATCACCTGACTTTTCAAGAATATCAGGGTATAAATCGGCGCCGATCAAAAAGTCGATCTGATCGGGCACATGAAAGCGGTCGTCGGCAAGTGAGAGACAGCGATAACGTTAAAACACCTCAAGCGGAACGGTGGTGGTTGGAAGTTGACTCGCTATCGCAGGCATAACGTAGGCTTGTACGCTGAGAGAGGTTGCAGGGGTGAACCGGGTAGCGATGCTGCATTGAACAGTCCCGATTACCCGAGCACTAACATGACAAATACCAGAGAGTTCGGAATGACAAGGATTGATTTTCAATCCTAGCTTCTGAAGGAACGAGTGAGTGAGAACAGAGATTTGTGAACCACAGTCGATAACCGCACGAATAGGTTGCAGTTGACCGTGAGAGTCGCGGATCAAGGCGCGAACAGTGCCCAACAGAGCTGTGGGTAGCACTGGCTTGCTTGTCTTGACTTGACAAGCGAGAGTTTGAGGATGAGGCGAGGTGGTCTCCGGAGGAGAAGAGACTTCGCTTGCTGTTGTGTCACGAGTCAAGGGGTTGATTCGTGCAGTGTGTAACAGCGAATGATGTTTGTTACTTTGGCAAGTACCGCAAACACTCTTAGAGGTGCATTGCGGTCTGAGGTGAGCGCCCATGCAGTTGAAGCAGCGTCGCAGACGACGTAACGTGTTGCATTTGTCGTTAACGGACTGTTGCCGAAATACGGAACACGAGTATAGAGAATGCTTCCCTTTGCAGACTGGACACGAAGATTGTTTCGTAGAAGAGCTTGCTGATTTGCTCTGCTCGCGAGATTCAGAGTTGACGGGCGGAGGATTAGCAACCAACAACGAATTGATTCGCTTTGTGGAAGGCGGAACAGCTTTTGAAGAGCTAGCTGCTTGTTTATCGAGTCCACACAATTTCATCGTCCTGGACTGCTCTTCAATGAATTTGATCAACGACGCGTAGCTAGGAGTGCTGTGCGAAGAATGTCTCTGCTCGAAGGCCTTGCGCATTGATGTGTCGATCGAGATCAGTGCTAACGAGAAAAGCAGAAAATCTGACAAATTTCCGATATTCAGAGCTTTCAACGCTTCGATCGAAGTTTTATGAACTTTCAGAAATGATTGCAGCCCAGAATGTGAATTGGTTCTGAGAGGCGTAAATTCTAAAACCTGTTGAACATACGTGTTGGCTAACAACCGAGGGTTATGATACCGACTGACAAGAGCATCCAGTGCCACAGAATAATTGGCTTCCGTAATCGGAAACCCGGAGACGCCAGACAAGGCGTTGTCTTTGAGGGTGGTCGTCAAATAATGGAACTTCTGAATTTGATTCAGATCGTTGTTCTCGTCGACGAGAGATTCAAATAGAGAATAGTTCTCTGTCCATCGAGTAATTTCACCAGAGAATGCCGGCAACGCGATTGTCAGCAATGAGATGGCTCGAAAATCATTTTGATTTGGCGGCGGAGGCGGCTTGGACGTCGCCGCGGCAACGGCGTCGAGATACAGCTTACGAGTCGCATACAGCATTTCCTCAAAGCTTGCTTCAACAGCGTCGACCGGTAATGCATCGTCACTGTTGTCAAGTTGAGCATTCAATGCCACTATTTCGTTTTGAATGTCTTCAAAGTTGGCTTCCAAAACGTCAAGCTTGTCGAAACGAGATTTGTAAGACGAAGCATCGTCACTCTCAAGCATTTTGAAAGCATCATACGAGCGTTGTAGCGCTGTGAATATTCGCTCACGTTTGGCTTCAAACAATGATTGTTGTTTCTCCATCTTTGAAGCCATTGTTGTGGATGAATATTCACAAAGCAAAACCAAGAAGCCAGCACAAGTATCGAAGACTTGTGAAATGAATTACTCACGGAGAAAATACGGCCGAAATACACAGAAAAAGAACAATGCAAAATAATTCAAGAACTGAATGTCCATAAAACAAGTTGAAACAATTGTTGATGATAACTCGCAAACACAAACAGAATGAATTATTGCGCCGTGGAAACCCAATTATGTGGAAGCCGCTTTAGTGCGAAGGACAAAAAAGTCACCCATGCGATGCCTGACCGCGGGTGCTGACACGAATGACTGTGGAATCCGAAGGTGTACTCCGCGTGGTGTAAAGAAAGGAATCCACAGATGGATTCCAACAAGGAAACGCAATTGGAATCCGGAGATGGACTCCGCGTGGTGAAAAGAATGGAATTCACAGATGGATTCCGACAAGAGAACAAGAATAGAATCCGGAGGTGGATTCCGCCTCACCAATGACGAGAAATTGGAACCAAAAATAATCTTTGGCTCACAGGGACCAAAATGTTACCGCCGATCTTAAAGATGGCGATGAAAGACCAGTGGACTGTTTATTGATGAGTTACGGCGAGGCCATGTGGAACGTAAATAATCGGGTGCCGACTTGGCAATAATAATCAGGCGAGCATAAGCCAAACTCAGATTATGCCTCGCCCCAAAACGATACTCACTGAACTACGTCGACTTGACGTTGTTAATAACTAAATCAAAAGAAAAACGAGAAGCGAAACAAAATAGATCAAAAACTTGAGTGGTGTCCCCACACACCATTAGAATAAATAACCAAGAAACAAAAGCTTGACAGAAAACAAAACACCCAACTTCGTAGATGCTAATGAACATAACAAGTGTACGGAATTAGAAGCCAGAAAGGCTGGAAAGAAGGTTCTATAACGACCAAAGAAGAACGCAGAAAAGAGATGCAACAACTGCGTACATACGAGAGACTCCACAGCACGTCCGAGCTCTAACAAGAGGAGAGATCAACTTGGAGATGCTCACAAAACGAGAGCTGAAAACCAACTGACCTACTGACGAGCGAGGCATAGCTATCAAGCACGCAACGCGAGAATGGCGAGCTGTGATTGGATGCAGCAAATCGCGTGATAATGTAACGGCCAACCAGCTTTGAGAGTGGAAATGGAACCAGAAAAATGCTTGCAGTAGAAACAACATTCCATGACGTAATCGAACATGATTTCATAGTTCAAAGGCAGCTAGGGAAAACGAGTTAGCTGGTCTCAAAAAGACCGGCGTTAACAATATATATTATATATATATATATTTATATATATATATATATATATATATATATATATATATATATATATATATATATATATATATATATATATATATATACATATATGTATATATGTATATATATATAAATTTATATATATATATATATATATATATATATATATATATATATATATATAAATATATTTATATATATATATATATATATATATATATATATGTGTATATATATATATATGTATATGTATATATATATATATATATATATATATATATATATATATATATATATATATATATATATATATATATATATATATATATATATATATATATATTTATATATATATATATATATATATATATATATATATATATATATATATATATATATATATATATATATATATATATTATATATTTATATATATATATATATATATATATATATATATATATATATATATATATATATATATATATATATATATATATATATATATATATATATATATATATATATATATATATATATATATATATATATATATATATATATATATATATATATATATATATATATATATATATATATATATATATATATATATATATATATATATATATATATATATATATATATATATATATATATATATATATATATATACTGGTATAATAATTATACTATATTTTCTTGCTGCGAAGTGAAGTTTTCAAACGGCGGTCATCACAAATGGAAATATAGGAATCAATGGAGTAGAACTATATGCCTGGTAAACTTGACGAGAAAATGTGCACTATAGAGTATAGAGGATACGGTAATTGATGTAACTTGACCTAAAATCTTGAATGATTATTTTGGAGTAGGCCTACATTTCTGTGTTTTGACTATATAGTGACATTGTAAATTGTACTTGTTGAGTACTTGTAGTTGTACTTGTCTGACGATTGGTTTGATCAACATTGAATTGTTTGTGAACATCAAACTTATTCAACTCGTAAGTGAATAGAATCAGAGTGAACTCGTTTGTTCCATTCTTACCAATCTTGTAGTCAAATGAGTTCAAAACTTTGAAACTTTTGTAGAAATGAAAAAAAAATCATAGAAAAATGTAGATTTTCACTGTATAGGCGTGATTGACGACTAGTGATCGACCCGCCCACAAACGTCATAAAACAAAACATCCAATCAAATGGGCTTTATTATGTGGGAAATTTGACATGTACTTATCAGAGTATCTCTAAATGCCCACATGAAGTATTGATCCAGGTGGCCTGCCGATTAGTCACGCCTATCACTAGTGGTCAATTTAATCATTGAAAGTTTAACATGCATCGGGTTAGCCGTTCAGAAGAGAACGATTAAAAGAGAAAATGTCCCGTGAAATGATAGATAGGATTTGAAGGTACAAATATTTGTATTTTTTCAGTTACTAAATTCTTATTACATTTTAGAGACATAGGCATACTTATCTAATACAAATTATATCGTGAGATGAAAACTGATCGCTAAGTTATAGTACTATACTCACTGTATTTTGATTACTCAAAATTAATTACTGATGACGTATTAATTACCAAAAACCCAACGAAAAATTCCACGGCACAATGAACGTCTGAAGTAATTGGACGACTCCTTGTTCATGTCTCATTTTCATCACAAAGCCCTTTAATTTTATTCTCAATGAAATGTTTTTTTTTTACAGTTTCATGGTCGTTTTGATATGTCTAATCTTCAGCGTGCTCTCAACTATCGAAGAGTACGCAGACTTCGCTGACGAAACCTTATTCTGGATGGTGAGTGAAGTAAGACGAATCTAATTAGTGTATTAGAATAAGGATTAGGTTAAACTCAAGTCAGTGCACCAGAAGCAAGGTGACTATAACAACAGGTGTTATTTTATTGTCAATATCGCACACAATGGTTTACACAGATTAAAGTATTATAATAATGATGATATATTGAAGAACAATGGAGATTTGTAAATCTTATCTATAGAAGAAATTTTAACTTGACTGCTCCATAATACAGTATTCAACCAGGCCCTATACAAAGTGAAGTAGTGTCAATGCAATTACACGAAAAATGGGATATGTGATTGCACATCAAGTTTCACAGAGAAACTGATTGTATGTATTGCAATTCAGTATCAAATAATTTGAATGAATTGAAACCACACTCGATGAAATATTTTGTGTAGGCATACGCTGTCCGATATGGATGACGTCATTGCCCAGTATTGGGGTTTTATTCATGAACGATAGTGATTGAAACAATTGATTTGTCAAATATTCATATCCTATAGTAGTGTGTGTTTAGTCCTACTACCACAAGTATATATTCAGTATGTAGTTTATATTCAGTATAAATATTCAGTTACAATATTGAAAATATTTTCCTTTTTTCGAATTTTATATAATTATGCGCACAATATTCGATTACTGTGTACAGACATTGAGAATTATAACAATGCGATAGTTTATCAGATGAAAAACTTGATGATAATTGATAACTATTCAGAGCAAAGTGTGCTGCATATATGAGCAGAAACACATGCGCATTCATTTATCATCCCACACACCACATTTGCATTGTTATTAGCAACAATACTTTCTTGATACCATTTTAGCATCGTTGCAAAGAACTTCCCGCATCATTTAATTTTAGCATCCTTGTTAAGAACTTCCCACATATAGTTTTCTTTCATTTGTAACCTGAGTCTATTGAAAATTTCAACTAATTTCATGAGAAAACTCTTATTTCAAATCTGGAGTGCGTTTAATAGATATATATCTCATACTTCTCGGAAATAATTTCCACATCTTTTCAATTGACATTTTTATATGGGTATTATGGCACGATTTCGTGACACACCTAATTCATCATAATGTAAAGAAGGTGCTCCAATTCCCATATTCATAACATGGAAGGCATTTGCGGTTTCTTGCGGTCAGTTCAGAGTCAAAGATTCCGATTGCCTGACGCGATTTAGTGGATTTCCTTGTGAACTAGATGTACGGTACCGGTGGCATTTTTGAACTTCAAAAATCTATAATTTTTGTTAAAAAAAACAAATGCAACTGCTAATATTATAATTCCACTGAGCCGTGTATAACATTGTTGAGCATTGTTGTTTTATATAGTTCGATATAAAAGCGATAGCTGTGCTACAGGCAATTGGGACCCTGGACTCGGGAACTGACCCCGGAAATATTTAACTTTCAATATGCTAGTTGGAGCACCTTCTTTATGTTATGATAAATAGGTTGGTATCACTACATCGTGGTTATAGTAACAAATCATTTTGAAATTTAAACATTAACATAAAGTGTTGAGAAATAGTTTGTTTGTTCAATATTGAACCAATTCAAAATGTTACATACCTTCACTGCAAAAGAACCGCAGCATTCCTACCCTTGAATATTTTCAGATTTAACTCTGATATGTTGCTTTCCTGTGATTCGATTTCATTTTCGCCCAACAGGAACAGAAACAGTTTGAAACTTCATTTTTGTTTACAAATTTTCATTCACCTTGTATTAATTTATGCTTCCAGAAAATATTAATGAATGTTTAGATGCTTTGAAATGTATAAAACTGATCGATACAATAACGATTCTTTAATTATTTTAGGAAATCTGTCTGGTTCTTTTCTTTGGAGTGGAGTATATGATACGTCTCTGGTCTGCTGGATGTCGGTCCAAATACATGGGCTTCTGGGGTCGTTTGCGATTCGTCAGAAAACCAATATGCATCATAGGTATGTAGGAAATGAGCTAGGATTGTCTGCCAAAATATTTGGTTATCTAAAAAGGGCCTAACTTTTATAAAAACTTCAATATATATTCTTTCAATGATTGTATAAGATGAGCTCTGTCGAAGACCTGCATGCTATAATAATTATGAACGTTCTGTGTTTGTTTGTTTGTTTGTTTGAATGTTTGCTGTTTTTGTACGCGCATCAGAGGTTAGCCGTTCTGATTGATCATCGTGAAATGGTTTGTGAGCAAGAGCATCAAACAGCAAGAGGTGATATATTCAGTGTACCAACAGTCTAGTGTCTCTCAGTGCCGCATCCCAACAAGTATAGAATATCACATGACGCGTAAGGTGGAATTTAGTTCGAAATGGTTTCACAGAAAAGATTGATTGATTGAGATAAATTAGTGTATAGTAAATAGACCATTTTCTTTGCCACTGGGAAAATTGATACACACCAAGTATTTAGACAGATCTTTTGTGGTTTGGAATATATTTAGAGTTACTCTCCGTTTGATACTATTCAAAATTTACTGAAACATTCATTATTTGAATTGATATAAAGCACATACCTGGCTGGATATTTCTAAAATATTTATGAAATCGAACTTGGATAGGTATCTCATTTTTGTGACTGAAAGAAAAACATGATTATTAGTTTATTACTCATCAAGTAAAAGACGGAAAATATTGAAGAGACAGAATAAATTCGTCCCAAAGAAGAGGGTATAAGATACGTTTCAAATCATTAGAAATCTTCATCATCGGCAACAAAAATGTTTGACGGTTTGAAGAGAATCTTGAACATTTTGTAAGCACTTTCATTTTCCCAATAATGTGTGGTGTTTGTATAATATCGACTATGGAAAGCAAAATATGAATGCCACCTCCGCGGAAATCGAAAACTCGGAAAACGGTATCTTGGGAATGACTGCTCTCTATAGTTTAATTATCGTCTACATTTCGTCATTCGTATTCACTGTATTAAGCTGGGTTCTCACTCCGAATATTTTCTTATCGTCCGAGATAGTTTTGAATCGAATTTCCCTTTCGGCCCTAATCATTTAGGGAAACTTCGTTGGGTGAAATTTTTTCGATTTTTCATTGAATGATTTTTTAATAAAACCATCAGTCTTCTAACAGAATACGGAGACGATGTTAAACGATGGATTATCAAATTGTGAAATGATTCATGATGGCTTAATTAAGTTACATTACAATTCTAATTGTGCATCTAGATTATTGATATGATTGTGATAGAAATCGTATAAGAAGTCTACATGCCCTAATGAAAAGAGTGTTTATATTTGATTGCACCATCAGTTGATATTCCTTTCATAAGCAGCTCATTTGTTCATTTCTGCCGCTTGGATATATGCACTGCCTCTCACATGTCAACACTTATAGTATATTGAAGGCATGGCGCATATCGTTTCAAATAGTACCCTAGGTGAAGCACCGTTCCGTAGGTTCAATAACGGTACTCATGAAATGGAACAATTTTGACAGGCGAGTCAAACCAACATAAAATAGACTCGATGGACGATATAACTCGTCCACAGCCTTTCGGTTATTCCAGAAGGCAATGCAGATTTGACATTGAATCACTGCATGATCGCTGCGCCCAATTGCTTGTTCTGCTAGTTTAATTATTTGGATTCAAAGAAGAGTGGGTGTGAAAATATTCGTGAATCAAAATAATACACGTGTAGAAAATTGTAGTGGAGACCGGGTTCCGAGATTCGGTCCGAAATTGTTTCAGACGCTGAGGAAAAAATTCGGAGTGCCAACTATGCTTCAGGCTTTTTCAAGTTTCCAAAGACCAGTAGGTCCGATCGCGATTTTTCCAAGTCCTCGGTGATGGTGGTCGACTTGGAACCCCCGCCACCACCGCTCATACCTTCGCCCATACCCGTGCATGGTAGGGACCTCATCAGGCCCGGACACTGGAAGGATTGACAGATTGATAGCTCTTTCTTGATTCAGTGGGTGATCTATCATTAGATGAGCGATAGCGAAGACCTCCATCCTACTCTTATGGAGCTTTGTCTTTTTTTCTGCCTGTTTGTAAGCACTGCACAGGTTGCAGGTTTTGACGATCGACATAAAACTTCTTCTGTACACGCAGACTTATCCAACTTGGAACTGTATAGTTTGTGGGTTGAATCGGTTGAACCATTTTTGATAACCATCTCAAAGTTTTCAAAAAGAACATAAGATTAGACTGGGCGAGAAAATTTGAAAGAAAAATCTCTCCAAAAACATTCAAATTTTCCCAGAATGTGAACACCAAAATGATTCTAGGCAATAAACGCCAGAAAAAAATTCTCTCCAAAAAAAATCTCTGAACGTGCACACGTGAATGCGTTCTAAGATGAGTGAAATATTTATGTAAAGTATAGGGCCTAATCTGAAACTGTACATACCTTGCCTCCTATAAAATATACTCCATTTGTCAACTATCAAATCTAGAAAGCCGTGAATCTCGGCAATGGTTCTGCTATTATTTTTGATCCGTTGAATGAAAAACATTTATCAAATTATTTTCTTCTAAATGTTTTTTTTTTAATTGCATACAAATTCTGATAATGTGTATCAATATTGTGTACACACTCGGAGAAAATTTTAATTTTTCGGAAAGATTTTATTTTTCAAAATTTTCCCGCTCAGACTGATCTTATGTAGTTTTTAGAAAACTTTAGGATGATATTTCTCGTGAATGGTCCAACCGATATGACCCAAAAACTATACAGTTCCAAGTTGAAAAAGTCGACGAGTACAGAAAAAGTTTCAAGTCGATCATTCGAACCGTGCGACCTGTGCCGTGCTTACAAACAAACAAACACACGCACACACACACACACACACACACACACACACACACACACACAGAAAAATCTACATAAGTATGGGATGGATGTTTTCGCTATCGCTCATCCAATCACAAATGTGTATGCAATTTGAACCAGCCGTTTTGAGGGACAAAATTTAATAAATCTTTTCTATTCACCAGGCAAACGCAGCATATGCGTTGTAAGATGAGCGAGATATCTGAATTAGTCATAATAAGAGTTGTTAAAGTAGTTCTACCTCTGCTACTTTATCGACACACCTTTCTACACACCTTGACGCATATAAAAAATACTTCATTGAATGGCAAATATTGAATCTAGAAAGCAGTGAATCTTGGCAACATAATTCTGCTATTATTTATATATATTTGATGAATAAGAACAGTTGATTGAATTTTTTTCTTCAAAACAGCTGATTCGAATTGCATACAAAATGGTGATAGTGTATCATTCATGTGTACACATTCACAGATTTTTTTTTTAAATTTCATTTTTTAAATTTTCTTGCTCAATTTAATCTTATGAGGTTTTAAGAAACTTTGAGATGATATTTCTCAAAATCAGTCCAACCGATTCATTCCAAAAACTTCACAGTTCCAAGTTGGATAAGTTTCCGTGTACAAAAAAGTTTCATGTCGATCAGTCAAATCCTGCGACCTGTGCAGTGCTTACAAACAAACAAACATGACAAAACACACAGACAAAGCTCTATAAGAGTGAGATGGAGTCTTCGCTATCGCTCATCTAATTATTAAATTGATGGAAATAATACCGTAGGACCATGTTGCTGAGATTCAAATGATTTCTAGATTTTTCTATTCACTGAATAAAGTAGTCTATGTGTCAAGATGTTTGGAGTTTACGATTATACTTTCTATGTATATTTCGCTCATCTTATACAACGCATATGCTGCGTTTGCCTGGTATTTATAACACTAGTCGAACGCGAAATATGCGTTGTGAGATGAGCGAGATATCTGAATAAGGTATAAAAGTCCTTGAAGTAGTTCTACCCTTGCTACTTTATCGACTCTGGTATTCTACACACCTTGATATCTGAATAAGCTATAAAAGTCGTTAAAGTAGTTCTACTCTGGCCACTTCATTGACTCTGGTATTCTACACACCTTGACGCACATAAAAAATACTTCATTGTTGGTCAACTCTTGAATCTAGAAAGCAGTGAATCTCGACAACTTAATTCTGTCACAATTTTTATGATATATTTGATGAATATTATCAGTTATTTTTTTTTCTTCAAAACGGCTGATTGGAATTGCATACAAAATCGTGATAATGTGCAAAATCTATGTATATACATTTAGAGAAAATGTCATCCCATTTGGAGATTTTAGTTTTCAACATTTTCCGCCCAGCCAAATCTTATGGGGTTTTTAGAAACTTTGAGATGATTTTTCTCAAAATCGATCCGACCGATTCATTCCAAAAACTATACATTTCTAAGTTGGATGAGTTTGCGTGTACAAAAAAAGTTTCTTGTTGATCAGTCAACCCCTGCGACCTGTGGAGTGCTTACAGAAAAAAAAACACAGACGAAGCCCTATAAGAGTGGGATGGAGACGTCGCTACGCTCATCTAATTACTTATTCATATTTATCACAAATATTTTACTTCTTTCAATTGTATCCATATAACTGTCCGTGTTCGTACAAAAATACATGTGCACCGCAACTTTCACATAAAATGTTGAAAATTGAAAATGGGGAAATTAAAATCTGAATGATATGTATGCATATTTTTTGCCGCTTATATTTTCGTAGAGTATACATGGAGTTTGTATCTATATATTGCTTCCTAGTTTCAGTATCAGAGTATCAGTGAATTATTTCCAGATGAATATCTGATGGCTTGATCGTTCACTTATATGACCGCAGTGTACTAGAGGCATTCTCTTCATGGCCGTTCACAATTGTTGAAGTGTTTATCGTTTAGTATTCAGTTTTCAAATGTAATTGATGACAGCGTGTCCATGTACCGTTTACAATCAGAAATTGTGATCTAGTGTTTATGATTTAAGAAGTGGAAAAGTACGACAGCCAATCAGAAGATGGCGTTAACCTTAGCCATTACAACGACAGACACCACACATTTTGTTCTAATAAACTCAACACTATGACAATTATAAACGGGCCGGCCTTTATGAAAGATACAAAGTGTACTTCGTTCTCAAGTAGCATGATAACAGTAAATCTAAAATGTATTAGCAATATGCTCTTTCTGTTCTAGATCTGATAGTTGTCCTCGCATCCATATTCGTGCTGACCTACGGCTCAAACGGCCAAGTATTTGCTACATCTGCAATACGTGGTATTCGCTTCTTACAGATATTACGGATGCTGCATGTCGATCGACAAGGAGGTACTTGGAGGCTTCTGGGCTCGGTAGTGTTCATACATAGACAGGTACGTAGTTACAATGGAGTGAATGGAATCGCGTTATAGTAATGATTACCGATTGCTTAACGACCCCACCAACAGCTAGGTCATATGGAGGTACGAATGAGCAGGTGACAATGAAACTATGAAGTAATGATAAGTGAAAGAACGTTTAGACAAACACCCATACCTAGTGCGGGACTCAAACCCACGCCCAACGGTGATTTCAGTTTCTGAAGCGGTACCTCAGCGCACTGAGCTACCGAGGGAGACATTTGCGTTTCGTGTTATATTCATTTATGCATTATTCATAATGGATTTAAAACAATGCACTCTAATTTAGGTGTTTTGGAGAGTGATGCAGTAGGCCTATATATTCACCATGTAGTTATATAAGAGATAAAACAGAAAACTCAATTAGTCCGGATGGTCGACCGTGGCGGGAATGGAAACCCGGTCTCTTGACTGATATACTCTTGGTTCGATTTTATTAACAGAAACATTCAACCCCAGGCTGAACAACTAAGACTAACTAAGGCTAATTACCTCAGGCTCGGATTTAAGTGGGGCTCACGAGTGTGTGACTAGCACCAGTGATTAACTCGACAATTATTGCTCATTCGAGTATCTGCTATTATGTTACTTATTTTATGGATTGTATATGTTCATGTTTGATGTTAACACAATTTCAAGGTTTTGTCACCGCTCGTTCTCGGTAGTCTTTTATTGTATTGTTGCCTAATAAGGAACTTCTGATGGTTAATTTGGCCGTTTTGTGCTCAGCTGCTAAATTGCGTTGGTATGCCTATAGCATGTAGCATTTACATTATACAGCGTCACACTCGATAGCAGTGCAATTTTGCAAATTCATTCATGGGCGTGAAAATTATTGATCACGATATAATCAAATGAATTTATCAATCATTAGAAGTCAATTTGGTCAATAGTGAATATAATTCATCTGAGATAATTCACGATATTTCCATGATAATTATTTGACAGAATAAAATCAGTGTTTTCACATATTCTTGTGTAGAGCGCGGCAACAATTCGTTGGGACAAAAGTTACTCTCTGAATATGAAATTATACCACATTATAGCATTTAATATCCTCTTTGATGTTGCAAAGATTCCATTTTTTTATTTCATTCATTTATTCTGACTGTAGATCCATAACATATAGGCCTATATGAGCCACGTCAATGTTGTTACAAAAACACAAAATACATACCGTACCTGGATATGTTTATGAAGATGTGTACTACATACAATTGAAAAATGAATGAGATAATCGAATATATAATTGTAAAAAGATGATACATTCAGTCAACACGCACACACACACACCACAGTACATCGACAAATTGGCCTATATGAGATAAAGACAATAAATACGGTATACACAATATATCTATATATTTGGAATTAATTTTTCTGTAAATCATGATCCTATGAAAATTCATTCACAGAATAATGACACGTCATGGAGGAGTTTTTTTTAAATTCATTTTCAAAGGCGTTGGCATCAATAGCTTTTCAATTTGTTTGGAAGATCATCAAATAGTTTACACTCTGAATAAGTTGGGCTCTGCTTGAACAAGTTTAGTCTATGCCCCAACAGAGTGAAGTATTTCCAGCGCAGGTCGAATGATCGTGTGTCATGTTATCAGTTATCAATGATTGTTTATTATCTACAACATACATATAATAACATTACATATTCAGTATCAATAACGTGTATTTTAACTTTTATTAAGATGCTACTAGTCGGTCGCGATTTCAGCATAAAATGGATGTATTTTCATTCAACTCTCATGAGCCAACGACACGTTCGATGACTTTCAAATTTCGAATGTAATTCAGTCACAGGTCGATCTGATTTAACAAGGTACTTTTGTTTCTCAAATATTTTTTTGTTCATATATAAACTTCAATCAAACTAAGGCGAAATTCAGTGATTTTTCTGATTTCATGTCATGTAATAGCGCCTCGGTGATCGCGTACACATGACATTTAATTTACGTTACAGTCAAGATACATCCTTTAACTATACACCCCAAACATTTGACAACAATCGCTTGATTGGTTTCTTCACAGTTACTGTTTACAATTAGCGTGTTTTTCTCGTGTGACCACATTACACATTTTTTAATATATCTAAAGAAACTCAAACGCCTGAGGGGTATACGCCTTCTTATACATAGTTGTACATTGGGTAGTCGATCGATGTCACCCGATATTACGTCGTACACAATCATTCACCGCCGAGTCAAAAGAGATTATTTATTAGCAAAAATATGTCAAGATAAGAACGCAAAGGACAGATGATATTTGCCGCTACCTCATTTGGCGTATCGACACACCAAGCCGTTTGTGCTAATTGATGGTGGAGACGCTCAATCGGTTCTTTCACATTCAGACTAGAAGTCATTTTGTCAAAACGTATCAACTAGAAGTCGGCTAAAAGTAGAGATTGCTAAAGCAATCATTTGGCCACGTGGACTGTGAGTATGTTTTCGCAGAAAAAAATGTTTCATTTATCGGTACAAAATGACCTAGAAGTCTCAAACCAAAACATTACTTTACATTCATTACTATACCAAAAATGTGATGCTATCGATTAGGTAATCGTATTGAATTGAGAAACCAATTAAAAAATTGGTAATTACTAGACATACTTGTTTTATGTCTAGGTTGGTTAGTTGTCACCTCACGGTCATAGAACTTTGTTATTGATTATTGACTGTTATTAGTTTTTTCACGCTTTTTTCACACACAGCCCTCTCCATCTTTGCACAACCATTTACGAATTCATGTTTTAACAAGTTTTATAGGATCTATATGATTCTTGCCATTTATTTCTACATTTAAACTACCTGCCCATATAACTAGCCTAACCAAACTTCCATCTATCAAATACAACCTGAAATCTTTCCTACTCCAGAACCCTATGTCCTCAATGAATTCCTTACTTCGAAGTCACACTAGAGTTAGACAATCATTGCATCATAGCATAGTCCTATATAATATCATTCTGACTTCTTCAATCATATCTCTCTGTCTCCTCATTTTCATATCTAGTTGTAAGTTTTTATATTTCCTATATTTGTACCATGTGCGAATCTTTGGACTAAATAAAATGAAAAATAAAAAATAGTCATATTATTGTTATTATTGAAAATGATCATTATATACGGCGCCGCGCGGCAGTCGATATCTTCTATTTATATTGGGTTTAACGACGGATTGTACTGATGATCAGCCTGATCTATTGATTTCGATTTTTTTGACTTGATCTATTGACTGGGATAATGAGAAGAAAAGTTATGTTATTATGCTTTTTGGGGATAGTGGGAAGGAGTCGTCCTTGGCCTGTTCTATGTATCAACCTGAACGACAGAGGGCAAGCACGATGCACCTCTGACCTCAGTCAGGATAGTCGACCAGGACGGAAATCGAATCCCGGTCTCCTGAATTATGGTTCAGTGCGCTAGCCACTCGACCACCAGTTTCAGTTGCACAGTAAATATCCAAGACGAAGCTGAAGGCCTTCCGAAATATAGGTCACTAATGCCAGGAGTCACGACCTTTCGTCATTTCACTCATCCTTATTCCTTTAATTCGTATGTATAACGATTCATTCATCACGTAAGCAGAACGAGAATTCTTATTTCTTATGATCCATTCACATAATCATGGATGAGCGAAAGCGAAGAATCAATTTGGCCGTTAACATTAAAAAATAAAAATGTCACAATAAATATGTTGATGAAACGTAATAATACTTATAAAAAAATTTTTGGTGTCCTTCTCCCACCTTGGGATTACCGAACAAGACATCATAGAGAGAGACCATTCTGTGTGGTTCTTATCCTCGGTCAAGACTCACGTCATAGTCCCGTGTTGACGCTGGGAGTGTGCATGTCGGGACTGACAATTCCTTATGCGCGTCACAAAATAATTACGGAAAACTACAACAAAAATGAAGATTCAGACCACCAAAAAATCGATAATGATTTCGATCGATATTCCATTTATCATTTCAATTCGATCGAATGGAATTCCTAATATTTCAATATTCTCGATCGATTTTCGATAAAGTACTATTCGGTATCGCTCACAAATTCTCGCTCGATCGGCAACCCTACAAATAATGTATGCATTCAAAAAATTATATTTATGGACAGTTTCTTCAGTATTCTGTTCTACAAACGAAATCAGATAATATATTATGAAGTTATTTCATCTCGTGAATGAAATATGCAAAATTGGGTTATTTAAATCGTGATAATGTGTAGGCCTACTTAATCCACCCTACGAGCAAAGGTCTCATCCTCTTCAGGGTTCAAGTATTTGCTGATTGCTGTCATACCAGAATAGACCTCAACTGGTTTTGAGTAAAATCGGGTTTTTGGCAAATTTCCATAAGAGAATAACAACGGGTTATTTTTGTCAATTTTATTCAAATGCCGAGATGAAATTTCAACAGAATGGTAATATGATCTCAATAGGCCCTTACCTACATGTTTTTACGAAGTTACAATTAATTTGGTTCGGTCGTTTTCGAAAAAATTATATATTATATTGAAAAAATGAAACAATTGCAATTTCCTGAAAATAATTGCGTAGATTTTTGATTTTTCACTCTTTAATTGAATTTTTTCGAGACGAAAAATAGTCCGCTGGATCCGAATCTGGACACGAAAACTCGCTAAAAAATTCCAATCGACCGCAACGTCGCATGAAGGTGCCGGTTATTTCGATGCCGGGCGGCGGTGTCGTCGTCGATCCGAGTGCGGTAGCGCGATGCGGTCTTCAGATTCAGGCGGCAATTAATCTTGCCTCTGGAGCCGATGAAAATTTAACCGTCGGCAAAAAACGTTGCCAAAGTTGTGACCGGAAAATACGTCCGAAACGGCCGAAGGACGGCCGCCGGCTGCTATACGGACCCTCCTGCAAAGTCCGTTTACACGAGAAATGACGAAAAATGGCCACCATCGGGACGAGAAAGGCGATTAGAAGAAATTGATTTCTGGGTTTCAAACTGGCCAATCAGGTCGGGGTAGGATTTGCGATACCCACCTATACCTATATCTCGAATACGGAACAGATTCTTTTCGAAAGTGAAATGCTCGCCATTTCCACATCGGTGACCCGATTCAGCGAGTTTTCCAGCACGTGAATTCGGATAAGATAATGTACGAATTTATCGAAAAAAAATCGCATACAATTCGATTGACGATTTTTTTTGGAAATGTGTCGGCCGCCGTGGTCACAAAGAAAAACATGCCGTGGCGGGTGAACGGGTGGGCCAAATCGATCGGGGTTAAAACCACACGATAGGAGACGACGTTTTCCCGAACTGTTTTCGGAAAATCCATTTTCCGAGCAATGGTGTCGGCGGCCGAAGAGTGCTCACCTTCCCGGTGATATTGCGGGTTACCAGACAAACGCACAAACTCGAGATGAACAGATTCGGAAAGGTCTAGTCGAGTCCTTTCATAAAAGTGCCGGTCGAATAAGATGGGACTCCTGGTTCGACCGGGTACGTGTCGGCGCGGTCCCGCGGACTTTCGACGCCACCGCCGTCGACGGAGGTGCGAAAGGGGAATGCAGTTTCTAGATTCTGGCGGGGATCGATCACCTCTATCATCGGGGAAAATTTCGTAGTCGTCGGACATTTGCGGAAGATATTTGTGAAAAACTCGTTTTTCCGGCAATGAAAGACAAGTCCGCAGGACTCGAACCCCGAACCCCCGCGACGGTTTTCGGCAAGAGGTGGTGAATTATCGTACTTTTTTGGTGTACGACATTCACCGAAGACGAGAAGAACTTTCCCGGGGGTGTTCGGGGTTCGATTCCCGCGAACTCGCAATTTGTCTTTGGCGAGAATGTTGTGATTGGGCTTCGGAAGTTGGAGGAATAGAAAGTCCGCCTCTGAGAAAAATCTTATCGGGAGTAGAACACTTCTGTGGCTGGCAAGTTTCGGTAGAGGCGGACTTTTATCACGACTTTTATATCTTCACAAACTTGAAAAAAACGTGATTTAGACACCAAAAAATCGATAATTTCGATCGATATTCAATAGGCCTATCATTCATTTCGATTCGTTCGAATGGAATTCCTAATTTTCTGATATGTTTGATATAGCACTATTCGGTAACGCTTACAATTTCTTGATTGAACGGCAACACCACAAATAATGTATTCATTCAAAAAATGATATCAAAATTATATCACATTAATTATTTTATAGACAGTCCTATATGGACAGTTTCTTCAGTTCTCTGTTCTACAGATGAAATCAGATAACATATAAAGTTATTCCATCTCATAAATGAAATATACAACATTGGGTTATTTAAATCGTGATAATGTGTAGGCCTACTTCATCGACCCTACGACTTACGAGCAATGGTATCATCCTCTTCAGGGCTCAAGTATTTATATATGAGCCTATAAATTAGTGAAAATCATTAAAATGTTCATGATAAATTAAAAGGTAAATATTTTTTTAGAAAACAAGTAGATTTTTGATTTTGAATTGAGAAAGCGATTATTTTTATATCCACTGCAGATTTGGACCCTAAAGATTAGGCGACCATTGGTTGTAGAAATCAACTTTTTTCGATCGAATATACATTAAAAAAAATAGAAATATATCAATATGAGATAGATGAAGAGTAAAAATAAATATATACATAAAAATGAAATGAATGAATAAATATACAAATAATAGAATATAAAAAACTTGTTGACAAATTCATCATTCGTGTAAACTACACGCTCAGCAAAGGATTGCGAGTTCATGATTGTTTTTCCTTCGCATCCAGTGAATCGTCTATAATAAATATCACCTCAGAGCAGCTGATAACGCTGTAACCTGATCTATTCTTGAGCTCGATCACTTTTAATATCTTCATTCCACTGTATTGAGGGTCTCAATTGACCGTCCATCATGTCAATTATCACTAACGGTAGGAAGCTTCAATCCTGCAGAACGTTCGGCGGCATATTTTGCTTTGACAGTAATAAATCAAACTACCAATTTGTCAGCTGACGGGTCAAACCCTGTAACCTATCTAGGCAACTCAAATTTCGTCCCTGTATAAAGGGCTTGCCTATCTTGCCCGAAATAGTTTTGAGAGTGACTAGTGGAGCCTGAGTGAAATAGTGTCTAGTTCTCCATTTATAACGATTTTAAAATTATTCGGCTGTTCGCTCATCCCAAGATCTGTGTTTTTGTTTCTGACATGACCCAACCCGTTCGCATTAGGCGTCTCCAGTCTCCTTACAGAAAAAAGTTCCCCTCAGGGTGATTATTTGTGAACATATTGTGAATGTTTATCATGGATCGACAATATTTTAGAAGGTAGACCCACTTTTATGCACAGTGTGAAGCAATTTCACAGCAATACGATCATTCAGAGAATCACTATTATTTTTTACGCTTGAGACTGAAAATGGTCACAAAACATGCATCTCGCGTTACACATATTATTTGATTATCTTTTGAGATATCCCATCGTGTATGGTATCGATGTGATTGAAAAACAACCGACTTTGGCCTGAAATGAAAATGAACAGTTCAACCATATGCGCTTGACGTACAAGCCCAGGGAAAGTAATTTTTGTTTCGAAGCCATTTTTGTTGTAAATCAAGGAACAGAAACGATTAATTTGCTTCAAAACGGTTATAGGTGTGCTGATGAAATTTAGTTCATCTGATAGAAGAAGATTTACTCAACCTATTTATCAATTGTCATATTCTTTTCATAACTATACCTACTCGTTTTGTTGTATTTAAAGGTTCAATATATTTTTTAACTAGTTTTCCAAAATTTTTCCAGAATTTCCAACTTTCGTACAATTTCAAATTTTTAATATACTGTTTAAACATTGATACATCAATCAATAACAGAAAAATGATATATATTTGTGGGTGGGTTCCCCTCTAGTCGAGTGTCACTGGTCATATGCGGTATGTGAAGGGGTGGGTGATGTGCGTGTGAAGGTTACCTTCAAAAGTTGTAGGGCGTCTAGCAACCCCGATATATACACCTCGCGTATATCAAAACAAACAATAGAAGAGGAGGGGGGGAGGGGGGGGGGATAAATGAATAACAAATCCATATTGACATAAGTGGCAAATAACAATGATAGTTGAATAAGGTTATTATTGAATATAATAAATGTGATAGGGGGAAAAATATGAAACAATAACACTAACGAAGAATCTTTGTTGAGAAAATAGGTCGGAATGTTCGCAGCAACGTGTGCGCCTCTTTGATTCTTTGATAATAATCAATGTATAAGCATACGAGTGAACATCACCTCCGCTAAGGGTGTTATAGTGTGTAAGAAGGTGAGAACATGATCACATCATGTTTTGGAGTGAGCAAGAGAGAATTAGGAAAGCTGAAGATGATTGAATAGGTTTGCGTTGATTGCAAAAGAGAGAGAAGACTGGCTGTAAGTAAGGATGACAGGAGTGTGGAAATATGAAAGGATAATATTGATTGAAATCAGGAGTATTGATATTGATGGAAATCAGTGAAGTTAGTGAAGTTGGTGAGTGAGTCAAGATTGGAAATAATATATACTAGGAGAAGAAAGGTTTACAACATGAAGAGGATCTTATGAAGGAAGTCACGAACAAATGCATGTATGACTCAGAGATGAAAATGGATTTGAAATGGACTTAGAATTGAAGTGAGAGAATTGAAGTGGGATTTTTAAGATTCTATTAATAGTTACGCTCATCTGTGCATCTGTGCATCTGTGATTGGAAACGCTGTTTCTCGAACGTGATTGGTTCTTTAAAGAGTTAGGGTTGAGGGGGTGGGAGGAGGGGGGGGGGGGAGTTGGCGCGGGCGGGGTCGGCTGCATTGGGTGGGGGGAAGAGGAAGGAAGTGGTGAGAACAGTGGAATGAAGGAAGGGAAGCAGACTGGGTGGCGCGGTGTGAAGACGATGACGCATGATGCAGTGGGCTGGTTCTAACATCTAGATTCTAGAACATTCTTGACCGTTGTCGAAAGTCCTAATGTTGTTCGTGAATGTGCTGTGAATGTGTGTGAGTGTGTGAGTGAGTGAGTGAGTGAGTGTGTGTGTGTGCGAGTGTGTGAGTGAATGTGTGGGTGTGTTTGTTTATGTGTGTGTGTATATATATATATAATATATATATATATATATATATATATATATATATATATATATATATATATATATATATATATATCTGTATATATCTACATATATATCTGTATATCTGTATATGATGTGTATGTATCTGTATATGGTAATCTTTGGTCACGGTAATACACGGCTTTGTGGACTGAATATTTTCACCAAGATGTGTAGAGTTTTTGAGTGGGCTTCATACAAATTCATCGCTTATTTATTAACGCATATGCTGCGTTTACCTTATAATAACAATAATAATAACTGGATTTGCGATAGCAAATTGACTTCCATCTCACTTTTATGGAGCGCTATCCGTGTGTTTTTTGTGCATTTTTTTGTGTACGTACTGCAGAGGTCACACCGTTCGACTGATCAGCATGAAGCTTCCAGAGACGCAGACTCTTACAACTTGGAACTTTACTGTTTTGGGGGAAATCGGTTCTTTCACTCTGGGATATCCCATCTCGATATTTTGAGAAATCCCATAAGATTGGGCGAGTGGAATTGTTTTTGAATAGCAATATCTTCCAAATAATTTAGATGTTTACTGAACGCAAATACACTTATGGTGATGATATTTTTTCTTCCTTTCTTGTTAACATCTGAACTTGATACCAGTTCATTGTTGCCCAATTAGAGCCATGATTGGAAGATAGAATCGTTTGCATGAGGCACCGCAAAGGCGATCCTACCACCCCAAAAATCAATAATGATAAGATAACTCCTAACAAACGATGAATCTTAAGGTAACAATTTCAGGGATGAAAAACAATTCAATCCTTCACACTGGGGAGGAAAAATCGTGAATCTTTTTATTAACTTGATTGTATGTCGGGTATAATTCAAGTTGGCGTGAGTGGACTGGACCTTCATTTTTTGAAAATTACACACTTCTACTCGAACCTTCGCTTCAATTATTCAATTTCTCATAAAAGAAGTACGGTATAATTGATTAAATATATATGAATCATTTTCATGACGATATATTTCACATTGGGGCTAGGTTGGAATATTTCTATTCTTGGAATAGAAGAGAGAAGTTTTCCATTTTTTTCATTGAAAAACGAGAGATGGATAAAAATCATATTGAGAAAATTTTTATCGCTCTTGCTGAAACCTTATTAGGGCTTGACTGTGATAATAACAGAATAACTCTATATTACAGACAAGAAAAACATACGAAAGGCAACGAAACTTTTAGCATACATTCAATGTTTGTCACTGAATAAGTATACAAAGATACCAAATTAAAAGAAGAATGTAGCTCACGATGAACTGAACTATTTCAGCTTCGATGAAGGGTAGGCCTACTATTTCGGAGTCAAGAAAAAAGATACCCACTTGCGCACTGAAATGTAATACCATGAAAAGAATACAACTAATCAGACGACACATAACATTGAGATCACAACAATGATCAAAACTTATACGTCACTCGAAAATAGTTTCCATGAATACACAATTAAGAGCTGAACCAATACTTTTGAATTGAACAAACATATTACCATAACAAAAAGCATGGTCCAAATACATATGTGGACTATGACAAGAAGTATAAATGAAGAAGATTGAGATAACAGTATTATGAGTGAAACATCAACAATAATTTCAATCTCTGTTTTGTGTTTTTGTAGCTATAGATGAATGCCGTATAGATTCACTGGAAATTTATTGGAAGTTATTGATACTGAGAATTTGAGACTTTTTGCCGTACCTTATATTGAATGGTGGACTTTTGAAGTTGTTTAACATTCTAGATCTAGTATTTGCAGAATAATCTACATTTTTTCTGAAAGATTCATCGAAATTGTTGAATCAAAGAATAAATTTGTAGTCAATAGGTTATTAATTGGTGCAATATTACAATGGCGAAATAATTGTTTCATTTAATTGATATATTCATACTTGACTCGAGAAGGAGTGATACTATTAATTATTTTTTCGTCGAGATTATAAGCAGGACATAGTTACTTAAAAAGTTGGGTATACCTCAACAGAAATTGGAAATACGTTTATGGTTTCGTGTTATTCGATTATTTTCATTCAACAAGTGAAAGCACTAAGGAGATAAAACTATTATTCTGATGAAGGGACTCTATATAGTAATAAGC
>OZ023327.1:42310234-42313555 GCA_964007535.1 Brachyptera risi
ACATATATATATATATATATATATATATATATATATATATATATATATATATATATATATATATATATATATATATATATATATATATATATATATATATATATATATATATATATATATATATATATATATATATATATATATATATATATATATATATATATGATTTCAATAGCTTCCTGGTTGACCACCAATCGCAATTTTTAAACAGTTTTAAAAATCATATATATATATATATATATATATATACACTCAAAAATTGACCCATATGTATATATTTATTTTTATTTAAATTGGACCAAGCAACGCACTGTAGGCCTACTGATGACTTCGATCTATTGGCGTCGGTGAATGACTTATGAGATCTTGGGATGGTGATATGAATGGTTATTTTATTAAGTATTTCTGGATAGTAGAGAGGAGTCGGTCGTGGCCTGTTGTTAAGGATGCATTCACCTGGATTGACCTGAACGACAAAGGAAAATCATGAAAAACCCCTGTCAGGATCGTCGATCGTAGTGGGAATCGAACCCCGGTCTCCTGAATGACCCTTCAGTGTATAAACCACTCGGTCACACGTCTCAGTCAAAATTCTACTCTTCTAGTGAACGTTCAAGTTTTCAAGTTTTTTTTATAATTTTCCACACATTTTTATTCATAATGAATGGGAACTAGATCACCGAATCATTCATTTTAAAAATGTTCCAATGCATGGAACGAAACAAGAAAATTCATTCACAATTTCACAAAGGAAAATTATATTTCAATATTCATTGATTGATTATTGTTTGCTTAACGACCCCACCAACAGCTAGGTTATACGGGGGTACGAATGAGCTGGTGATCATGAATGTATGAAGTGATGATCAGTGAGAGGACATTTACAAAAACCCATGCCTTATGCGGGATTCGAACCCACGCCCAACGGTGACTTCAGTTCCTGAAGCGGTGCCTCAGCTGACCGAGCTACCGAGGGAGGCTCCAATATCCATGTAACAAATGATATAGCTTCAAATTGAAACTCTGGTTCCCATTTGTAGTTGCTGATTTTATACTGAATCTGGAAAAAAATCAAGGCTCAAGATCTTCGCTAAAATGTAGTAGCGACCCATAATATCAAATACGCATGCGAAACAAAATCAAGGCATTAAAACTTTTGGGTCATCATTCATATTGATGTCAGATTAAAAATTAAAACGTCCTATTATTTAATTTAAAGAAACTATTTTCAAAGCTTTATCCCTTCAAGGAATTCATAATAATATCTCATGTAATATTTATGTTGTGGAAGAAGTATTTTTAAAAATGGAATCATTCAATTAATTTCAATTCCACTGAAAATTAATTCATGGATTCAAATGGTGTTGTAAATGTAAAGCGTATGTTAAGGTCAAACTGCAAATGCTTTCAGCTATGGCTTGGTTTGTTTGACTCGTGATTTGTAAGCAGTGTGGAACATAACTATTGTTCGTGAGGGTTGTAGATGTAAGAATAATCACCATTACCAATCTGATTGTGAAAATATCGTTCAGGAATAAATACAAATATCGCATGTGTGTTTTCAGATTACCGTCACGACGATCGGCTACGGTGATACAGTTCCTAAGACTTGGGTGGGAAAGATTGTTGCTTCATGTTTCAGCGTGTTTGCAATTTCATTCTTTGCTTTGCCAGCTGTAAGTAGACTTCATTCAATTCTACTTCATTTCTGCCATTGTATTTTTGAGCACCATCTTCATTGTCAGAAGATATGCTATATGCTCACATGCGACTTATACGATCTATATATTTGAAATTTTAATTGGAAACGAAGCAGAGATAGTAACGATGATTTATCTCGGGACTGACTGGTACGTTTTTTCATCATCAATGTGATCAAATCTCTAGCGTCTATGAACGTTTATGATGTTGAGCTGTTGATGGGGAACTACAATGAAGTTTAATAATTTCTTATATCCAACTATGCAATCAATATATGCAATTTTTATACCTATGACTTCATGAATCATGGAGTTTTTCATTTTATTCCAAGTTCATGTTCTTAATCGATTTGACATAATAAGTGGAACTTGTCAATCCAATTTAAAGATATGCGTGGAAGAGCCATGTTTTTCCTGAAAGATTTTCCAACTTGCCGTATTGGTGGAGGAACCGTATTAAACCAACTTTTTAAAAAATGTTCAGTTTATCCATCGCCTCTGTTTCCAATGTTGATGCTTTGTCGATTTTGCGTAGAATCAATGATTATCTAACAAATGGAAGTTGTATTGTGAATGTTATTTTTCAATAATGATCCAATAGTTTTCATCACAGTTAGAAACGGAAATGGATAGACCCAACATAGTTATAATACACTAGGAAAAACGCAGCATGTGCAATGTGAGGTGAGCGGATATTCAGGTACATGAAATGCAATAGACATATACACAACTTGATTCTTAAACTGTTTACCCGATTCTCAAATAGAACGTGTCTGCCATCGACTCATTCTTGACCATACAATATCTCAATATTCAAAGTTTTTTTGAATAAAATATTGCTTTGAAGTCAATCTTCGAAGTTTTTGAAATTATTCGAATAGTTTTGGAATAGTTCGAATAACCTTGAATATATTTAACATTTTCAGAACAATTTGGAATATTTTGAAAATATTCAATTTTGAAATTTCAATTGAAGTTTCTCTGAATCCACCAGACCAATTGTCACCGTAAATCATACAATAAATACCAATTGTTAGAGAATGAGTGATGCTTGGAAAAAGTTTCATAGGGATCCAATTTGAAGCACATGCAAATGAAAGAAAACTCAAGGCGAAGACTCACGATTTAGAACGAATGATAGTTTACGCTTCTGACCCTCCAAAAATGTTTTTTTTCAACAAAAATAGTTATGAGACAGTGAACAGCTACTTTATACGTTGAAAATCATTCGCCATCAAATAAAACCCAGTTTGAGTTTTTCAACTTGTTTTTTTGATTGCAGGGTATCCTTGGGTCTGGTTTTGCTCTAAAAGTGCAGCAGAAGCAGAGGCAGAAGCACTTCAATCGCCAGATACCAGCAGCAGCTATGCTGATACAAAGTCTCTGGCGGTGTTATGCCTGCTGATAAATCCTTCAACAGTATTGCAACGTGGAAAATTTATATCAAGGACACTAATCAACTGACTCAGAGTGTCAACATGCCACTTAGCAAGGTACAATTACTTATGTCAAAAAGTCATCTTAAACATTTACTGTGATTTCGTAAGAAGCTGATGGCTCAAACCAGTTGCTTTACCACAGAGACTGGTATATAGAGCATTACTGTTAGATAATTTCTGCT
>OZ023327.1:42313755-42341300 GCA_964007535.1 Brachyptera risi
AAAAATGCCATTCTAGAACATATAATGCTGCATTTGCCCAGTTGTAATCAAAAATATTTTAGATGTATATTTTTCAAATAGTAAATGTCTCATGTCCAAGCTAGATGTGATGTAATTTATTCAAATATACTGGCAAAATGCTGTGCGTTTGCCTAGCGTTACCCCCATCATAGGTGGTCCTTTGACCATAGGTGGTCAAAGGAGAGCATACTATTTTCACCTATCATCTATTTCTGTGCCTTATGTCTTGGACTCTTCTGTCTATATGTTCGATTACTCATGTGTCGGCAGGGGTTATATTAGTGCGCAGTTGACTCTAATTTACGCAGTTCTAAACTTTAAAAATGCAGCTCTTAATTTCAATTTGCGCAGTTGTAAAATAACGAATATTGTTAAATAATGAGTGTTATCAACGAAGAATTTGTCATTGAAATTCCGCGCATTTAATCAGTAGGTAAAATCAACACTATGGTTATGATGCGCAAGAGGGGGAAGTGAATCCAATAGCCAATTACGCCCTTGAAGCAGTGTTGCTATTTTTAAGTAATCAAGTTTGATTCTCTCCCAAATAGTATTCCAATGGTATCACTATTCTCAAATAGTAACAAGATACTTGAAAAAACAAAGTTTTTCAAAAAATTCCCTGCGGGGCTGTAATGAGGGAGAAACCTCCCCCCCCCCCCCCCCCCCCCCCCGCAGTATCCGCGCGGAACCTACCTCTTGATATAATTAATTTTCTCATATGCGCAGTTCTAAATTTTCACTAATATAACCACTGTGTGTCGGCATTGAAAATAGTAAGCTACGAGTAGTACCCTTAATTGACTATAGTAAACCAAATACAGTGGAATAAATTTCACTTTTTTCTCCATCTTTTTTTTATTTACTTCACCTTTTACTGAAAAAATCACCAAAACCATAACTTGTCTCCAAAAGTCATGTATTCTATTTTTTTAACATAAAATAGAATAGGGCAATTTATTGGGAACTTTACAATAAAACATATTCTGCAAATAATGGCTGAACTAAAAAGGTATTTTAGTAGCAATTTTGATCAAGATTTTTTCTTCCAAACACCCGGTCCAATTTCTTGAAACTTTGTAATAATGTGTAACATCTCCTACAGAAATGAGAATTCCCCATATTAGCTGGATATTGGGTAAATAATTTGATGTGATCATGTGTTCCTCAACATTTGTGAATTGTAGTCATCTTTGACAAAAGTAACAGGCATTTATTTGCCGATAATAGGTGCATGAGAATCGGGTACATTTCTGTTTTCTATGATGCTGATATTAGTTTCATATTAGGTAAATATCATGGTCACCACTAGGCTGTTACTTATGTGTAGGTAATAAGTTATACTATGCATGTTTATACCTGCAAACAATTATTAATCTTGCTTTCAAACCCCATGATTTAGAATCTGTAGGCCTATCATGCTATTATAAGTTAACCAGCAGGTTGGCCCATCGTATACGACGTGCCATCAATATCAAGTAAATGGTACGCCCCCCCCCCCTTCCTCTTAGGCACAATTGCGCATCACAAACTAACCCGAGTCGAAACCAGTTTCCCCAACTCCTCGTTTTTCCCTATCCGACACTACCGCCCATTCGCAGCACCCGAAACAAACGTAGCACAAACGATTGGCGTAGTCAAATATTCAATTTTGTAAAGCGGGGGCTGGCGTACCCCTAGCACTCCCCCTCTTGAAATATGATTCCGAGGCAGAAAGAGGGCAGCACAAACGGAAATGTTAACGGCACAAACCAGAACAAACGTAGCAAAAACGATTGACACAGTTGCATTCTCAAATTTGTCGAAAGGCGTGCTGGCGCGTACCCTTGCACCCTCTTTTTGGAAATGCGATTCCAGGGCAGAAAAAAGGGCAATACAAATGAAAATTTCAACGACACAAACTAGCACAAACGATTGACGTCATCAAAAATTTGAGAATTACAAAGGGGGGTGCTAGGGGTACGGACGTGAATTTGAATTGTCAATATATGAAATGAATGTCAATAAAATCATGTCAATACTCAATATAGGCTACAATATGATAGAGACAACATGAGAAATGTATTAAAAGACACTGCCGCCAGAACGGCTGCCACGTGGACCGAGTATAAGAAAATGTATGGAACCAATGCAGTAGTTCAGTAAAATAAGAGTAATAAGATGAGAAAATATAATTGCGGCATCATCATCATCACATGTTCTATTATTATATATTACTTATATCCATATGAATTAATTTGAAGCATTCTTTTATGAAAGCATGTGCCATAAAAACAAGATCAGGCTATAAATTGAATTAAAATTTGCAAATAGTATGTTTTTTATTTGCTACATTTATTGCCTACTTCCAATTCCATTTTCCTCACTTCATTAAACTTATTCCAAAGGATGGAGCATTCAATTTCAAGTGGAGGTAGGTAATAGGCCTACATAGAAACTAGGAAGTATATACAAACTCAGCTGAAAATCAATTATATTCAGAGCATCGATGGGAATTGAAAGATAACAATGAATTAACTTGCATAATTCTATAATGAATGCATTGGAGACAGATTTTAGAACCCTGTTTGCTCTGTACTCGGGTGATTATTCAATAAATTGAAGTGAAGCTTTCCACCAGGGTCTATTTCTAGATACTACACAGAAGGCTTTTGATAAGGTAGATCACAATATATTATTAGGGAAGTTAAAAATGTCCGTTGGGAATGCTGGGTTGGTTAATTGGATTGGAAACTTTCTTCAGGATAGAGTGCAAAGAGTTCGGGTGGGTTCAGAGGTTTCAAGTGAGACTAAGGTTACGTCAGGAGTTCCACAGGGTAGTGTGTTGGGTCCCTTATTGTTTGATTTATATATAGATGATCTGACTAGTGTTGTTGATTCAAAAATAAGGTTATTTGCAGATGATTGTGTGTTATATAGGGAAATCATTACAGAGGAGGATGTAGTAGCTCTTCAGGTAGATTTAGCGGCAATTAATCGTTGGGTTCAGTCAAATAAGATGGGGTTGAATACAGGAAAGTGCAAGTTAGTCACATTCGGTAAGAGAAACATAAGGACAGATGTAGTGTATGAGGTAGGAGGGAAGACGCTGGAGTTGGTGGAAAACTACAAGTATTTGGGGGTGGTATTTGATAGGCGTCTAGGGTGGGGGAGTCAGATTGAGAGAATAGTAAAAAAGAGTATAAATGCACTAAACTTTGTAATGAGGCAACTTAGGGGGGCAGGTATGGAGATTAAGGAAAAAGCATATTTCTCGTTAGTGCGTCCCATGGTAGAATATGCTAGTTCAGTTTGGGATCCTTATAGATTAGGTGAGATAAGGGATGTGGAAAGGGTTCAAAGGATTGCTGTGAGAAGGGTTACAGGTAGGGTTAGGAGGTGGAAATGGGATGAGAATGAAAGGGGGGAGAGGGTAAGAATGTTGGAAAGTCCAACTGAGATGATGAGAGACCTGGGGTGGCAGAAATTGGAAATACGGAGGAAGGAGGATCGTTTATGTAATTTCTTCAGGGTAATGGAGGGAGAGGGGGGGTGGGGGGAGCTGCATGAGTTGATAAAAAGAAATGAGTCAGGGTATGGAGGTAGGCGGGGTCATGATAGAGCGGTAGTCATAAAGGGGGCTACATTAGATGTCGGTAAATTCTCTTTCTTAAATAGGACAGGTAGGGACTGGAATGGGCTTAGTAGAAATGTTTTTGAAGGGGATGACATCAGGTTAAAGTTATTCCGTCAGAGGGTTAAGGAGATGGTGGGATAGGGGTACTTAGGGAACTTGCCACCGCGCATTTATGTGCATTTGCAAGAGTTAAATAATAATAATAATAATAATACAAGCTTCCACTACATCATGTTTGCCGCGTACTTCAACCAGATTCTCGATCAATTTCCACGCTGCCTGCAGGGGTTTCAGCTAACCTTCGACTACATCATGTTTGCCGCGTACTTCAACCAGATTCTCGATCAATTTCCACGCTGCCTGCAGGGGTTTCAGCTAACCTCCCACTACATCATGTTTGCCGCGTACTTCAACTGGATTCTCTATCAATTTACACGCTGCCTGCAGGGGTTTCAGCCAACCTCCCACTACATCATGTTTGCCGCGTACTTCAACCAGATTCTCTATCAATTTCCACGCTGCCTGCAGGGGTTTCAGCTAACCTCCCACTACATCATGTTTGCCGCGTACTTCAACTGGATTCTCTATCAATTTACACTCTGCCTGCAGGAGTTTCAGCCAACCTCCCACTACATCATGTTTGCCGCGTACTTCAACCAGATTCTCGATCAATTTCCACGCTGCCTGCAGGGGTTTCAGCTAACCTCCCACTACATCATGTTTGCCGCGTACTTCAACCAGATTCTCTATCAATTTCCACGCTGCCTGCAGGGGTTTCAGCTAACCTCCCACTACATCATGTTTGCCGCGTACTTCAACTGGATTCTCTATCAATTTACACGCTGCCTGCAGGGGTTTCAGCTAACATTCGACTACATCATGTTTGCCGCGTACTTCAACTGGATTCTCTATCAATTTACACGCTGCCTGCAGGGGTTTCAGCCAACCTCCCACTACATCATGTTTGCCGCGTACTTCAACCAGATTCTCGATCAATTTACACTCTGCCTGCAGGGTTTTAGCCAACCTCCCACTACATCATGTTTGCCGCGTACTTCAACTAGATTCTCTATCAATTTACACTCTGCCTGCAGGGTTTTAGCCAACCTCCCACTACATCATGTTTGCCGCGTACTTCAACCAGATTCTCTATCAATTTACACTCTGCCTGCAGGGTTTTAGCCAACCTCCCACTACATCATGTTTGCCGCGTACTTCAACTAGATTCTCTATCAATTTACACGCTGCCTGCAGGAGTTTCAGCCAACCTCCCACTACATCATGTTTGCCGCGTACTTCAACCAGATTCTCGATCAATTTCCACGCTGCCTGCAGGGGTTTCAGCTAACCTTCGACTACATCATGTTTGCCGCGTACTTCAACTAGATTCCCTATCAATTTACACGCTGCCTGCAGGAGTTTTAGCTAACCTCCCACTACATCATGTTTGCCGCGTACTTCAACCAGATTCTCGATCAATTTACACTCTGCCTGCAGGGTTTTAGCTAACCTCCCACTACATCATGTTTGCCGCGTATTTCAACCGGATTCTCGATCAATTTACACTCTGCCTGCAGGGTTTTGGCTAACCTCCCACTACATCATGTTTGCCGCGTACTTCAACTGGATTCTCTATCAATTTACACTCTGCCTGCAGGAGTTTTAGCTAACCTCCCACTACATCATGTTTGCCGCGTACTTCAACCAGATTCTCGATCAATTTACACTCTGCCTGCAGGGTTTTAGCTAACCTCCCACTACATCATGTTTGCCGCGTATTTCAACCGGATTCTCGATCAATTTACACTCTGCCTGCAGGGTTTTGGCTAACCTCCCACTACATCATGTTTGCCGCGTACTTCAACTGGATTCTCTATCAATTTACACTCTGCCTGCAGGAGTTTTAGCTAACCTCCCACTACATCATGTTTGCCGCGTACTTCAACTGGATTCTCTATCAATTTACACTCTGCCTGCAGGGTTTTGGCTAACCTCCCACTACATCATGTTTGCCGCGTACTTCAACTGGATTCTCTATCAATTTACACTCTGCCTGCAGGGTTTTGGCTAACCTCCCACTACATCATGTTTGCCGCGTACTTCAACTGGATTCTCTATCAATTTACACTCTGCCTGCAGGGTTTTAGCTAACCTCCCACTACATCATGTTTGCCGCGTACTTCAACTGGATTCTCTATCAATTTACACTCTGCCTGCAGGAGTTTTAGCTAACCTCCCACTACATCATGTTTGCCGCGTACTTCAACTGGATTCTCTATCAATTTACACTCTGCCTGCAGGGTTTTAGCTAACCTCCCACTACATCATGTTTGCCGCGTACTTCAACTGGATTCTCTATCAATTTACACTCTGCCTGCAGGGTTTTAGCTAACCTCCCACTACATCATGTTTGCCGCGTACTTCAACTGGATTCTCTATCAATTTACACTCTGCCTGCAGGGTTTTGGCTAACCTTCCACTACATCATGTTTGCCGCGTACTTCAACTGGATTCTCTATCAATTTACACTCTGCCTGCAGGGGTTTTAGCTAACCTCCCACTACATCATGTTTGCCGCGTACTTCAACTAGATTCTCTATCAATATACACGCTGCCTACAGGAGTTTTAGCTAACCTCCCTATACATCATGTTTGCCGCGTACTTCAACTGGATTCTCTATCAATTTACACGCTGCCTGCAGAGGTTTCAGCTAACCTTCGACTACATCATGTTTGCCGCGTACTTCAACTAGATTCTCGATCAATTTACACTCTGCCTGCAGGGTTTTGGCTAACCTCCCACTACATCATGTTTGCCGCGTACTTCAACTAGATTCTCGATCAATTTACACGCTGCCTGCAGAGGTTTCTACTAACCTCCCACTACATCATGTTTGCCGCGTACTTCAACCAGATTCTCGATCAATTTACACGCTGCCTGCAGGGGTTTCAGCCAACCTCCCACTACATCATGTTTGCCGCGTACTTCAACCAGATTCTCGATCAATTTACACTCTGCCTGCAGGGTTTTAGCTAACCTCCCACCACATCATGTTTGCCGCGTACTTCAACCAGATTCTCGATCAATTTACACGCTGCCTGCAGGGTTTTAGCTAACCTCCCACTACATCATGTTTGCCGCGTACTTCAACTAGATTCTCTATCAATTTACACTCTGCCTGCAGGGTTTCAGCCAACCTCCCACTACATCATGTTTGCCGCGTACTTCAACTAGATTCTCTATCAATTTACACTCTGCCTGCAGGGTTTCAGCCAACCTCCCACTACATCATGTTTGCCGCGTACTTCAACCAGATTCTCGATCAATTTACACGCTGCCTGCAGGGGTTTCAGCCAACCTCCCACTACATCATGTTTGCCGCGTACTTCAACCAGATTCTCGATCAATTTACACTCTGCCTGCAGGGTTTTAGCTAACCTCCCACTACATCATGTTTGCCGCGTACTTCAACTAGATTCTCTATCAATTTACACTCTGCCTGCAGGGTTTCAGCCAACCTCCCACTACATCATGTTTGCCGCGTACTTCAACCAGATTCTCGATCAATTTACACGCTGCCTGCAGGGGTTTCAGCCAACCTCCCACTACATCATGTTTGCCGCGTACTTCAACCAGATTCTCGATCAATTTACACTCTGCCTGCAGGGTTTTAGCTAACCTCCCACTACATCATGTTTGCCGCGTACTTCAACCAGATTCTCGATCAATTTACACGCTGCCTGCAGGGGTTTCAGCCAACCTCCCACTACATCATGTTTGCCGCGTACTTCAACCAGATTCTCGATCAATTTACACTCTGCCTGCAGGGTTTTAGCTAACCTCCCACCACATCATGTTTGCCGCGTACTTCAACTAGATTCCCTATCAATTTACACGCTGCCTACAGGGGTTTTAGCTAACCTCCCACTACATCATGTTTGCCGCGTACTTCAACTGGATTCTCTATCAATTTACACGCTGCCTGCAGGGGTTTCAGCTAACCTTCTACTACATCATGTTTGCCGCGTACTTCAACTGGATTCTCTATCAATTTACACGCTGCCTGCAGAGGTTTCTACTAACCTCCCTATACATCATGTTTGCGTGTTTTTTTGGTGTGTCCAGTTAGATCTTTTGCCAACCTATTTTATTTCTCAAAGTCGATTTCTAATTCTATCAGGGTAGCAGAGAAGTTAAGGAGCGTTCACGAAATTCTTGCACACAGCACACAATTAACATTAAATTGATTGTTTTGGAAAATTCGATGAGTAATTATTGTAGCTTTATTGCTCTTATACAAAATATGTCTTATCTAATTGCCTATTTTCCATTCTTTTTGTGTACTTCGACGTCATTTAATTGATAATCACGAGCAGGCCAGAAGCAGGATATGAGAAATGAGATCATACAAATTACAAGAGATAAGTTTTATTCAAACACTCCATATTGCACAAGTTAGTAAAGTAGTAATATGACAATACAATAGTTGCTCTTATTTGTGATACAAAAATGTGGAACTGAAACTTGATATCAGAATATACGAACAATAAATATATGCACGTACATATTTATGAAAATTGGTAGTTAATTTTTCTTTACTACACATTAATTAAATCACACTTCATACCAAATCCACAGAAGTATTTGAGCTCTCAGTGAGAATATCTCGTATGGGAGCGAATACAATTATTAAAATCTTGTAACCGTCGTGTCTTCAAGAAATTAAGTTATAAGACATTGTTAACACATAACACATGTTGTTTTTCTTCTATTACATGAAGAACAAAAATGCATTTCAACGCTATTATTATCGTTGATTATGAAAAATACATTTCGATTTTGAATTTTTGAATTGATTCATCTTGACTACACTTCTGAAATTTTTAGGCACATCATTATTTGAATGTACAGCTTTGGTTATGACTGCCATTTTACTAATATTTGTTCAATTGTAAAATCAATGTATACATCAATAGCTTGTCTAGTATTATATTTATGCACCTCTGAGTTAGATGATATCTGAAAATCATGCTTAATCAAATTGAATAAATCTCTCATCTATATAGTGCAAAGCTACAGAAAAAAATCATTTATTCTCAAATTGCAGAGATATATTCACAATTGAAGGAAGAGAGAGTAGGCTATCAGATATGGAATACAATATATGCGAAAGTAGGTAAATTATACAGCCACAGTCATGATAAGACAGACACCATTTTTTGTATTATTTAGCTGCAGCTTACACAGTGAATGAATGACAAATAGAACGAGTCAATAGCCGTATTTTTGAGCTCTCTGCGTGTAAACCAAAAATCTCGCGCTGCATGCACTCAAATAACGAAGACAAGAAATAGAGGAAGTATACCCCTACAAACACGAGGTGTTCCCCTGGGCTACCCTGGGTATTCCCACTGCGTATGTGGGGTATACCCCTGGCATACCCAGTGGGCATGTTTTATTCCCAAAAGGTGCCCAAAACGTACCCATTTACACGAGAAGCGGGACTCCAGTGACATTCCTTGGGAAGGTGCCAGGGCATGCCCCATGGTCTACCCAAATGGGTATGTTATCACAGACCCACTGTGGGCGGTTCCTTGGCATACCGAGGGTGTACCCTAGTGTGCATATGATGTTCCATCCAGTGACATGCCCATGGTATACCCACAAATCATGTTGTGATTCGAGATTTGAAGCTACCCACTGGGCATGCCAGGGACATGCCCTGGGTACCTCCAGGACATTTGGGGCTTCCAGGGGTATGCTCAGGTGTTCATGCCCATGACATGCACAACTGGGTAGATTTTGGCAACTGGGTAGACCCAGGGCATTCCCGTGTTTGTAGGGACGTGTCTTCTACATAGATAGTTGTCTGGACCCTTACCTAATCAATAACGTTCTATTGCTACAGCTAACTCCAAGAGGCTGACTGATAGCTAGGTCAATTTTTACTAGGAGAGCACTTGTCATGACAACATGTCTGCTCTCTGTGTATTCCCATTGTTGTTAGCACAAAATTCTAGCTCTGCTCTTGAGGTGAAATGTGATGATTATTCAGTCCAAGAGACCGTGAGTTCATTATCAAAATATATTTCATTGTTGGTAGGAATTATTAGTAAATATTAACCAATTAAAGTTCTAGGGCCCTTTGAGCTAGCTGGGCCTAGCTGGCACGTTATTTCGAGTGGCTTATTATAGTGCCCCACACAAGGTTGAGCCCAAAAATATCAACAGTCGCCGTTGTCCAAAACATAAGTCTACATGCAGGTCCTTGGTCCAAAAAAATAGATAGCTGACTACTAACACTACTAAATTTAAAATTATTTGGATTCTAGAATTTCAGTACTTATTAGTATTCCATTTTAGAATTCATTCCCACCATGACTACGTATATCACACAGTCGGGAAACGGTTTAGTCAAACCGGTTCATGCTGAAACGGTTTACAGATGGTGATATATCTGTCGGTTTTGGTGTAAAACAATTTTAGTGTCCAGGGAAATTATCTAAATTCTCTATCAAGTTGAGGCTGGGTATTATACACTCATAGGCCTTCCAATATTCTGAAACCATCACATCAAGACTACTGGGACTGGCTTATATTATTAAGGGCCGGTATTATAAAGAATAGTTATGCGTCCAAATAGCGCTATTTGGCCACATAACGAGGCCGAATAGCTTATGAGCACCAGGTTAGACTATTCGAACACATAAACTGACCAAATAGCTATTCGGTGCTGAGACCACCTAATAAATCCTTATTTGGTCAAATAGCTTATGTGGTAGGTTAGCTTTATAGTACCAGCATTAAGTATAGGGTACCAGCCCTAAGAAGAATAAAATTTAGTGACAAGTTTAAGGGAGAGATGTTGAATATTTTATTATGTATGAAAAAACAGTCGGCACTACTGTAATTTAGTTGGCTTTTGTTTTTTGTGTTATGAACTTGTTTTTGATTTTTGCTGGCTATGGCTATTGTCGTGGCGCGATGACCATATAAATATAAATGTTATTAAATAATTCAATTATCAAATGATGAACCTGTACAACTTTTTCCATTTAAATGTTTTATCTAAGATCTAGTATAAGACCTACAACATGTAAATATGAAGAAAAAGTTATTGATTCTCTTGCCAAATCAAGCTGTAAACTTCTATTCATAGAAGACAACAAAGTAATTCCCTCATAACCTCTATTTATGTAACCTAAGAAACAAAATACCTCTATCTTCCTTCTCTCTCTAGCTGACAAACTCATCATTTCCCCTAGCCCTTACTACCTTATAATTGCTTTCACTTCTTCTTCTCCTCCACTCAGTTGACTATAAAAGAACAGAAAAAGCCCTTCGATAATATAGTTGACAACTCATTAGTCTCTATCTCTCTTTCTCTCTCTCTGTGGATCTCTGTCTCTTCTTGTCTCTATGGAAGCCTTATGGTTCTAGAATTAGCTTCTTTTCGATCTCCATTGAAGCCTTATGGTTCTAGAGATCTTTAGGTCTATATTTTTTGTTGCTCTCTTTTTTTTTCTCTTTCTTTCTCTATTGAGCCTTATGTGTTCTGGAGAAATTGTTTCTTGTACTAAATATCTGTCCATCTGTGACGCTTGAACTAAAGTAAAAAATCAACTTCAATCTTCTATCAATTCATCTCCCAAAGAAAACCCTATCCCCTGTCAAGTGAAAACTTAAGACTTGTGAATTTTCTCTTATATTCAGGTCTAATCGATGTATCTATAGACTCTAGAGAAAACTTCCTCGTTCTTTTATAATTTGTGTTAATTGTATTATCTAAGTGTGATTATTATCTTAATAAAACCAACTATATCTGCTAACTGGGTAAGTCAAACTTTTGGAAACTTTACTTAGGCTAAATAAATCTAGCTTGCACTCCTTCCTGAATCTAATAGCGACCAGCTGACGTTAGTGTCAGGCCCACCAACCTATCCCGAAAAAGCCTATCAAACTAAACCTTTTTTTTATCTCACGTGAACATTAGACTTTCTCAACTTCTTTTTAATGTTCTAATTGTCAAAATAGCTCGCGCCCCGTGACACTATTGCTGTCAAAAAGTTTCTTTAGAGATTACTGTTTTTCTTTGCTTCATACTTGACATTTTCAATTCATCTTCAATAGTTTATTCATTGTCTATGGCCCCCTAATAGGTTTAATAGGTATGCCTAGACCCTAGACTATAATGGCATACAACATGAATGATAATGGTTTGTCTACAAGATACATCACAAGATACAAATGCTATTGACCTCATAGATATTATTACAGGCACATGCAGCTCAATTGCCAGTAACTTGCATGCAGCTTCATGGGATCCAGGAGGTAAGGGGCATATCGGACCTGGTTTGATAATGCCGCGACCGACCATCTTTACAGGGTTTCATCGTGGTTGCCCTCTATAGTCCAGGCTAATGGCAAAATTGTTCTTAAAATATATACCATGACTGCTTCCTTCCCACTCCATTTGCATTAACTTCAGAAGAAACCTTCATCTCACCATCCCATACACCTAATTAATCATTCATTGAAGTTTGTAGTGTTTGTAGTTAGGAACACTACAAACTCAATGGCGTCGTTATTGATATGTTGTTTCCTGGAATACAGAGATGGAACAAGAAAAGACAGGGGCAGATTCGAACCATCAAGGTATCCAGGAACGACCCCATGTTGGTGAATACGGTGCAGAAATGTCGACAACCCCTAAAATTGGATTTCAAATTTTCAGCGCCCAGAGCCTAAAATGACCATTTTTTATAAGAGGGTTGTTCCCTGGAATACAGAGATGGAACAAAAGAGTTGGGGACGATTTGGATCGTCACGATATTCATGAACATCCCCATGTTGGTGAATATACTAGTGCAGAAATGTTGACAACTACTAAATTCATTTTCAAATTTCCAGCACTCAGAGCTTAAAATGTCCATTTTTCATAAGAGGGTTGGGTTGTTCCCTGGAATACAGAGATGGAACAAAAAAAATTGGGAGCAGATTCGGACCCACAAGGTATCCAGAAATATCCTCATGTTGGTGAATATAGTGCAGAAATGTTGACAACCCCCTAAAATTGAACTTCAAATTTTCAGCGCCCAGAGCTTAAAATGTCCACTTCTCATAAGAGCATGTTCCCTGGGATATAGAGATGGAACAAAAAAGCTAGGGGCAGATTCGGATCTTCTAGGTATCCAGGAACAACCCCATGTTGGTGAATACGGTGCAGGAATGTTGACAACCCCTAAAAGTGGAATTCAAATTTCCAGTACCTAGAGCTCAAAATGTCAATTTTTCATAAATATTAAATAGTATAGCTTATTTGACGGAACCAATATAATTACTATGCAATAATATAACTAAATAAAACTGAAATCATACTTTGTAATGTACTATATGGTGAATAAAAACTACAATATTCAATGCTCGACTTCCAAAAAATGTGAAATTATCAAGCATATCAAAAGTTGTGAAATGAAAAGTTTACCATACATAGCTTTGGTTAGAAAATTTGTTCCACAGTCTTTACAATTTAGATGAAATTGAAGGGTGAATTAAACAATAATTGAGAGACCCTATAAGCTTATATTTATACTGTCAACTGTTCATTAAACATAATTATAACTTAGCTCAAGCCGAGCATAGATAGATCTATCTATGCTCGGCTTGAGCTTTTCATATCACAACCTCTATAAAGCTTCATAAATTTGTATTTATTATTAGTACCAGACTTAATAATTGAATTCTACTTTTTTACAAGTTTTGTTCTTCAGAGATCTCAATTTTTATTGAAGAGAAAGAATTATAATGATGATTAAACATATTTATCACAACTGTAAACCATGAAATGAAAATTCAAACTAGGCTTCCTACATTGCATCAATAGTGTTCTCCGACTCATGTACCAATCCAAGCACCATACATTCATGAGCTGCCTTTTTTTCTCAAACATGCAAGTCATAATTTAATAATGAAGCCAATAATAGTTGAATGTAGAAAATTGTATGTCTCAGATACAGTTTAACATTTAAATAATCTTACTGGGTATAACTTGGAGCACATTAATGTACACAAAAATAGTTTTCTATGAATGTTTGACTTGGGCAGATACGTTTTTATATAATTACTTCAACATGCATAATAATTTCGCATCTTCGGTCAGTTGGGGATTGGCGGTTAAGTCTTTTTACAAGATTTGTTACTTGGGGGGATACAAATTATGTACCAACAATGGGTGATAACAAAACAAAAGCAATGAACACACATAAATTCATATCCAACTTTATAAATGAATCAAAAGAGAAATATATTATATAAACATATATAGAAAGTAGCAATGGAAAGTCACCAGAAGTCATCGTTCCAGTATGATTCAATCCGCTTTTTCAATACGTGCTTATTTAGCACAGGTACAACTTAGGACTGGGTTCATTTCGTCAAGGTATGCACCCCCTGTGGAGTCTAGACTATCAACTTGCATTTACAATACTTGCCTTCTCTCTCAGATACCGTCTCGACATTTTTAATTTTTTTATTTTTTAATTCAATTCAATTTATCAATATTTTCTATGATCGGTTGTGAGGTTGAGGGGGGTGGAACCACCCAGTTTTTGACCAGCGCCAGTGACGCCAATTTGATATATTCTGCACGTCACTATTGGCATAGTAACTCAAGTGTCTACACTTTCTTATTAAAGTTATATCATTTTTCAAAATGCCGGATCCAAATTTAGCCAATTCCTAGCTCAAATGGAAATTGTTTCTCATATTGATAGGATGAGTTCATTTATTAATTAGTTACAATTTACACTTTCCATTACTTGTGACACAATTAGAAAATAATATTCATGTTAAAAAAATAGACAGACGAATGCATACACGGATTTTCCATTGAACAACGAATCAAGGAGACAGTGAGACAACAGTTGTAACTATTGTTACGGGTACCACCCACAGCAACATATATTGATATTTATTACCAGCATAGCAACAGTAGTAAAAGAACAATAGAGGTGCCATATGTCTATTCAACATCATTAATCACCAAGCCTTTCAAATATAAGGCTAGCATTTGTGCACGTATTATTGGGTCTACCTCAATTAAAACCGTTATATCTATTGGAAATTGCAAAAAATGTACTATTGATTTCCAATCCCTTACAATCCAGAATTCATTGCAATACAGATTTGATTTTCAATCCATTTTTTCCAGCAGTTGCATGCTAAATATTAGGGTTGTCAGTTGATGATCTATATATCGATATAGTCGATATTTTTTCAATTGATCTGATAATCAAATACGATTTCAGTATGATGTATCAAAATAATCAATATGGATAATCGATATATTTGATGGGTATTTTCAATCGCCACAAATATTTCAAACGTTTCCCAAATGTATCCCAAGAAAGAGTATGGCGGGAGAATGCTCGCGCGTGATTGGTCAGCGATGCCACCAATGAAAATGTGTCCAACACTGCACATGTCGTATGCACACTGTTAACAAGTTTCAGCTTGCTTCAGTCGTCCGTAGTCACTCGTCCTTTGCACTCATCAGTACTCAGAAGTGCGTTGAACAATGGTAAAAGCGGTCGCGGGAAGGCTTGTGCGCTGCATTGTAATTCGCGCCTTATTTTCTTAAACATATTTGGTATCACGTACTGTCGTCCTTATTGTGGTATTCACGTTTTTCATTATTTGGTTCAATATGTACTGCTTTTATCGAGTATGTACGTTTTTCGTTGATTACCACTAATTATTCATCAACAATGATGCAGTATTTATTAATCAGTATTCAATAGGTGACTGGTCGATATGGGTCTACACAATAAGGGACTGTGAAGTTTAACTCGTTTTCATTTTATATTTGTCTACTTGATAAGTTAATACTTGGAACTTGGTGCATTTTATTGATAAATAATGCATGTTCTAGGATTTCGTTGCTATTTTGTCATGCCTATACATCACTTCTGACAAGTGCGTTGGACGTCGAGCATTCTCCTCCCACTCCCCTTTCCTACCAAACAGCTCGAGCAGCACTCGAGTTCAAGTTGAACGTCTTTCATCTCGAGGCAGGCTCCAGTGTGGGAGGGCATAAAACAAACAGGGACATGCTATACAACACAAGTTGCTTCTTTGTTTCTAATTATGTAATGAATTTTACTACCTGATCATTACTCCAATAAGTCTTGTAAATATTACTCAGTATATTATTAATTTCACTAGCCATATATCATGATGGAGAAATAGATTGATCAACTGAATATAGGTGGGAAAAACATTGATATATTCAATTATCAATCAATAATAATTTCTCTTCGATTATCAAATCTGCTCTGAAATATTGATGTTTTTCTATTTCATAATCGATTTGAAGTCGATGATTATCGATCATGAAAATGACATCGAACGGCAACCCTACTAAATATACAACATATATGACGATTTATACAATAGTAATGGAACAACATAATGCTGAAAGCTTGTGAAAGAAAATACAGTACAAAACAATGTAGGCCTACTGCACATACATATCAATTTACCAAGTATATACACTGATATTACTGCACTGCTTTTTGGGTCAAGGAATGACACATAACTTTCTAGTTCACGTCAATAATAGTTCACCAATCCTTGGGCGTCGTTAGCGGCGCGACAAAGCGTTTACTTATCGCTGATTGAGATATGCACTTGGCGACCAACATGCAACTGTGAATCAACTTTACGACAAGCACTTGGAAAAGATTCTTAAAAATGTCAACTGAACTGAATCAAACAACCTGTACAGAACTCGGGAAACTTTGTGAATTTCAAAAGGAGATTGGGAGTGAATCTTCGAGATGACTGAATCCCATCCATTCTATTTGCACTCAAACTAATAACAACAGTATCGTTACTGAAACGTCTGATAAGTGTTCCAAATTTGATGACAGACACAAGTATAGCCTTCTTGCTTCGTAGAACGAAATATGCAGTGGTGTAATGGTAATACAAACAAACGCACATTCAGTTTAAAATGTCAAGATAGGTCCTTCACGATGATCCAGAATATCTAGAAAAAAAAGTGTTATTAATCATTTTATAATCGTAATCACAAATTCAAAATAATTTATATTCAAATTGTTTACTGATATAATTTTAGATATGGGCTACTGTTTGCTTGAAAATTAATTTTCTTATTGAAAGTTGTATTCTTGAAAATCAATTCAATAGTCACAGGATTTTTGTACAGTACAGAAAATATTGATTTGAATGAAAACAAAGGAAGAAGTGATAAATTGGATGTTGAATAAGTTAACGTATGGCTTCAACATCATTCAGCTTTATAAGGCTAACCCTTCAAGGTCATATCAATTTACCACTGGCCGATCCCTCAGGTCATATTAACCTGCATGTTTTCAGTGCTATGGACGAGATATCTTGTATTGTGGCACTCATAGTCTCCACAATTACCGGTACTTCAAATTAAACTACAGTAGAACCTCAGTTATGAGTTTCTCATTTATATACATTCATTACATTTATAAGTTTTATTTTTTGATCCAACCTATATGCTCCACATGTTGAATAGTTTCATTAATAAGGTTTTGACATTAATACACTTTTGTAGTCTGGTCCCCTGAAAAACGTATAAATGAGGTTCCACTGTAATAGTGGCATCTTTCTGATTTTATAACTGTTGCCCACTTCCAGCTTGTGAAATTAGTACAGTGAGTGGTCAGTAATATTGTTTCTAGACAGCTGAATGCAATGTTTATGGTCAGCGTCAACTTTTGTGAAAGTAACTTCGGGAAAGTAACTTCGGTTAGTCGAAAACCGGTTCTGAATCGATTCGAGGTTCAAACGGTTCTGAAATAGAGAATCGATTCCTTCTGTGGTAATTTTTTTATTTATTCATCATGTTGATTGAGTTATCTTATTATGTATACGTATTCATGTTTTGGGTGTTTTTTTCAGTCAAATAACATGGTGAATATATTTTTTCTATCAAGTATTTGCATACAACTTTATACCCTGTAGGATAGAACCCAAACGAGTTGAAGATGAGGAGTAAGTAAACTGACACGTTGATATGGTGGTGTGGTTGTTTGGTTCAATGATTTCGAGTACTATGCCAGTCGGAGCTTCATGCTCATAAGAGAAGTACAGTAGTATTAGAAATATAACGGGAGTAGTCATTGAGACCTCAAGACCCCAACATGCAACCCTGTTGCCGGGTTGATATAATGACAGCAATGAGTACCTTTAGCGATTGTCCACCAGGGCAGCGTAATGTAAGTAAGGAACGTGTTGAGTGGAACCGACTGAGCGCGTCGGGTTTCCTTCCAGAAGTGAAATGTCTGAGTATAACCGCTCATTGTCCAAATAGGATTGTAAGCACCGTCATCCAATTCTGCAAACAAATGGGTTACATTAACTAGGAGAATTACGTACAACTTCATTATACGTCTCTTGGGAAGGATGCACAAATTTATAGTAAATGTAACGTGCAGATGTAGGAAGGGCTGATAGTTGGGAACTATTCTGTGATCAACTTCAACGACTGAGGGGAACACAGAAAAAATACGTCAAAATAGGGAAGTGGCAGGCTTGGCCAACTGGCCTACTAGTTAGCTCGCCAATTTTTAGCATACAAAAATTATGCAATAGATTGAAATCATCGAATCATTTGATTTAAATGAAGGGTAGTGAAGGTATAGATTAAGGAGGGTTTTTAAAGATGTTCAACGCCTCTGTTAATATCTGCGCCAATTTGAGTGCATTTTGAAGGTATGTTTGTAACGATAAGAGCTACAGAGAACGATAATATTATTTCACCTCAGCTGGACTACGCTACACTACTGTCAGCCAGCTGAGATCTATTCCTTTCTCTCTCTAGCACTCGTTATCATTCTCGACTGTACCATGTTGTCAAGTGAGAACTTGGGCAAGGCTTGGCGGGGAACTAGCTAGCGAACTATGTCACGCTAAATCGCTAATGTTGTGATGGCAAACATGTGCAGCGATGAATAAATCATATTCATATCGACAAAAGCATGCATAGCTTGGTTGAGATGAACTAATCAGACATACAAATGGACCCGCATATAACGAATTTCAAGAGGAAATAAAATCTGTTCGTAAAAACAGAATTTCGTTATAGAGATTTATTGCTTTTTTTCATAACAGCACTTGAATTTTAGAGATTTATAAAGATAGGCCTACATTTACGACTTAGGCCCTAGTATAGTACTGTATTAGGTGACATATCATCATCGCATCATATCATCACTTAGTATGTTTGTAGAAAGTAATAGAAAACAACAATGTCCTTTCATAAAGAACTTATCATCTGCTATCACATGACACCACAACTCCCCACTTCTCGTGTTTTATTTCCTAGGTTACAGGACACTATCACAAATGGAAATGAAGGAATGTAAACAAAAAATAGATAAACAAAGTCATTGAAGATAACACCATCACGTTATTATTTAGTGCGCGTTGAGCGAGTGTTTTGTTTTGGGCCGTTCCACTGTGCGTGTGACGTTGAGGGAGGGGGGTGCAGCAAGAGTTATGACCACGTGCTGTACGCGTCACCAGCTGCTACAATGTACAGTCCGTTCAAAATAAATGTAACCTGAAAATAAATTCACGCAAAATGCTCCGATTTTCAAACATTTTGTTGGAAATAGCTGAAAATAATGAGCAAAATATGCTGAAAAGTGACAAAAAATTCGTAATAACCGAATTTTGAAATATAAATCACTTCGTTATAGGTCTTTATTTAACATTGTAAGGTTAGGAGATTTGAAGGGGGATGGTAATTAATTCGTAAAAACCGAAATTTCGTTAAAACCGAGTTCGTTATATGTGGGTTCGACTGTATTTCTATCTCTCACACCATATCTCTGTCTCACTCATTCTCTATTTTCTATGGTGCAGATATTTCCCCATAGCGTTGGACCACTTTAGAAACTATTACTCTATGGTGATGGGTAAACTTAATTAGAGTATGGACAGCTTGAAATGATAACATAATATTATGTTTTAGCTTAAACTCTGATTCACACAATCCTTACATCCCCCACAATCCTTCCTTACGATGTATACCAATTGTTGTTGCTGATTGAGTAGTTCGTGGTGAAGATGTCATAATATTACAATGCTATATATTAGTGATGACATCGATTCTCAAAATCGGGAATTGATTCTCTAAGCTCCAGAATCGATTAAAAATCGATTTAAAAAAAATTCATCCACAAAAAGAGTTGTGTAATTTTAACCTTTTTTTTCAATCTTCCAGCGGCATTTTACGTGAAAAATAGCTGCTAGACTTGTTTGAACTGTACTGTACCATTGGGGTAGTTCTGTCAACGTTCGGCTGTCAGACGTAACCGAAGGGATAGCTTGTGTCGTTCTTCTCTCTTTCCCCTTCCTCCACTCCCATCGCACATGCATAACATTCCACACCTCTTCCCACAACCGCACAAATATATCGACACATTGAGACGAAAACTCCCGAGCGTTAGTGGGCTTAAATAGTAAATACGAAATAGAGACGATTCTTCAAGACACCTATAGCTGTCAGTATACTGCTCTCGTAAAATGCAATGCGGCTTGCAAGTTGCAGGTGGATGAGCACGTGTACATTGTATCTTCAATCATGCTGATTGTCAACAGATAGTAAAATCTCAACAATACAAAATAATAAAGACCACGAAATGAGCACGTATTGCGACGTGAAAAAGTACAGCACCGACCCCCCCCCCCCAAAAAATAAATGGATGAATAAAAAAAAAAAAGATTTTTCGATTTGAGAATCGTTTTACATTAGAATTGATTCTGAATCAATTCTTGATTAATCGATGTTATCATTACTATACATACGTAAATGATAAAACACAAACATGAAACAAAGATACATTTTTTTTTTTAAATTGATCAGATTCAATAACCAAAGTTGTGAAAATGGTAAAAGTAAGAGTAAAGAAAGCAAACAAACACTACTGACTACATGGCTGGCAAACAATCTTAATATACAATAAGGAAACAGGAGGAGAAGGGAAATGCAATTCATAGTAGATTTTTGCTATGCATTTAATATAGACATCAATTTCAAATCAATGCAGATACTGTTAGTGATGTTGGCTGAATCTCTTCATATTGAAATTTCCCGAAAATTTCCGAAACGTTTGAGGCTTAAATTCCGAAATGTATAAATTTCATTATAATTTCACTGATTGAGCTAAACACTCAATGTAGGTAATCCCAGGTAATACTCAAGATGGAGTGAAGCACATGATTTACTTTCCATCTGCACATTGGCCCACTGCCCTCAAGATTTAGGACAAAGTAACAAGAACTGATGAACATGACTTACTTTCACTTGACAGTTGGCACATTCTTAGTACACGGGTATTAGGTACACATTGAGTTTTAAAATTGAATTGCTATATCAATTTTTGTACAGCTACACAGAAAATTATGGGCCTGAGAATAACAAAAAATATATGGCTGTGATGGCAAACCCAAAAATATTATGGGCTATGAATTGAAAATTTCTAAAAAATACATGAATTTCATAAAGCCTTCCTTGATCTTCCAAAATTGAAAAACTTCGAAAATTTAAGCATTGCTATACACTGGTAACCAAATATTACGTATACACAACTGGAAAACTTATGATGTACCGTTCTTCTAGTATAGATCACGAACGATAAACAACCGAAGGCTGACATGAAACCTTCACTTAACGGTACAATTAACTCATTATAATTTTTTGTTGGTTAACTTATCCAGCTATTTCAAAGTATTCAGAAATTAAAATTTTGGCATATTCCAATTTATTTCGATTATTATCAACAATAATGCTACTTGATCTTAAATTAATGCCATGCCAACCATATTGGTACATTTGTCTACAAATATGTGAAGGGTAGGTGACTACGGTATCAGAAATGGATCAATATTTTGTAACACAAATATCCTTTACTTTTACTATGAGTTGGTGATAACTCATGAGATATGCTGAAATATAATTATATATTGTTTAAGCTACTGTGTATATATTTGGCTTGAATGCCTCGTGAAAGATTGTCAAATGATTATAACTTCATGTCAGACCATGAGTTTTAAAATAAGGTATAATTTGCTGTCTTGTATGGAACTACACAAATTGAAACTACAGTAGAACCTCGTTTATACATTCACTATATTTATAAGTTTTATTTTTTGATCCCACCGATATGCTCTCCATGTTCAATAGTTCCTTCAAGAGGCTGAGGGCCCTCAACACGGTATTGTTGTTCGCTTACTTCAGACTCGAGCAACCCATAGACTAGCCCGCAGAACTCATATTCACATAAACGCCGTTAATTCCCTAGCTCACACTTTTGATATATTTCACATATATATGCTCAATTTTTTTTTTTTTGGTATTCAAAAATATGTGTCTAGGTTTTCGCTAACACAAATTTTTTTCATTTTCTCTAAAGAATTTGAAGTCACAATTTTCTTGTTCAAAATTCTGTAAATGCGATAACATTTGTTTTTTAATTATCATCAGAATGCAAAAATAATCATAGAGATATCTCAAAAGTTACGGCCGTGACAGTTTGTGGCGTGAAATACGAGCGTCTGCGGTCTCTTGATAAGTTTTTCACATTTATACATTTTTTCAGTCTGAGCCCCTGAAAAACGTACTGAAGAGGTCCCACTGTAGTTATACAAAGTAGACAAAAAGTTTGGCAACTAAAACTAAGTAGACTAGGTACTGATTTCTTACTTTCAGATTAGCAATGAACATGGATCAGCCAAATATTAAATTGAACATTTTGAAATAGCCAACAGAACTTGATACTTTAATTCTTCGCCTGATAGAAGATGACACGGAGCTCTTCTACATTCCGAAACGTCTCTTAGCCAAATTACTCAACCCATATTACACCCTTTACATTTCTACACCTAGACTGAAATTTCTCCAAGGCCGCTATCGATCACTACGGGCGTACAAGGTGTTTGTTCGGTCGGTACCTTGGTTTTGCCGTGGTGGTAGGTCACACCAGTAGTTAACTAAGGTACCATCAGCTGTTTTCCTACTCGGGGGTACTCGACAACCGGTGGGAAGTCTCTCATTGTTATTGCCACCTGGTTCCATGCTATCACATCCATTCAGCTCTACAATAACAAGCAAAAAATAAGCATAAATAAATAATGGAGAAAAATAAATAGTAACGTGTAAAGTTGCAATAAATGTACCATACAAACACTAAAACAAATCATTAGAACAAGTAACAGAGAAACCAGCAGCTTACCTCGTAGATTTATCACTAAGAGATCGAAAACTGTGATACCAAACCGATGTCAAACCGTTGTTACTAATGTTGTAATTCCCACCCAAGTGATTCTTATGCAAAATACCATATTTTTTTCGTATGAAAACTTAAATGGTAGAAAAATAGCAATAACTGAAGCCTTACAAAGTCGAATATATACCTGTAACTGGATCATAGCAACAGTAGAAAACATTCCCACAAAAAAATGTAGCCTACAAGTGAATAACTGAAAGTTATTAGCTAACGAGTGGCTTGAAAATAAATGTTCTATAATACGTGTTTGTACACTAGGAGCATCATCAAACTCGGCTAGTTAGGTGACAGCAATGACCGAAGAACAGTTGAGAAGCTATTCATAACTAGGGGTGTGCGAATCCATGTTTTTTATTTCGAACCGAATACGAACCGAATCTTTATCAAAATTACCGAATCCAAACCCGAATCCGAATCTCTCAAATATGCATTGTGAAGCGTAATAATGGGACAAACGACACTGCTGATCAAGTTACACTTGATCCAGGAATTGAAAATCTTATCTCAGCATTCTCATAATTACCCCTGCATGAGACGTTTCATTTAATCCTAACTTCCTATTGGTTCATGTAATTAGCCAATGAGAGCAAGCCAAACTTTCAAACTGGAGAATGCAATGTTGCCACGTTTTTGGCGCCAAGATTCAAAATTTTCGAATCTTTTATGTTGAACCGAATCCGAATCTGAAAGTGGATTCGGATTCGATTTGAAAAACATGGATTCGCACACCCCTATTCACAACTATCTGCTTCCTACCTCCTCAACTTGTCACATGGTTGGTAATACTGCTGGTTTCTTTGCATTCAATACTTGAGGCTGGAATTATTTCAAACATTTCACTCTACCAATAGCAAGCAGTTGATTTATGGCAATCGAAAAATGATTGAATGTTGCAGCTTCCTTGATTCACTGACATTATCTCTATCAAGTTTAGCCAGACAAAAAAGACAAAAATCTACACACTGCTGAGTTGAAAAATATCTCTAGGTCTATTAGATAATTAGGCCTACAAAATAGTTTCCAAAATGAAACATCATAATTTATGAAATGTAATTAGAGTAACTGAAGTAGGTAAGTAGTAAAGTTGATTGTAATGTACTGTACATGGGATCAAAGTCACAATCACAGTCACAAAGACAATCACTATCAGGTCTGGTCCAATAAACTACGAACTGGCATAACAGGAGTACCATTATTATAACATACTTAAATAGGACAAGTAAGTCAGTTTATATGAGATGAGAATGTGTTTATAATTTTTTGGCATGTGAATACTGATTTTGATGCTTTGATAAGAATGAGGAATTAACCAAGTTGCCCACTAACAGTAAGAAAACAAATTACACATACAAAAATGACAAATATTATATTACAGTTTCCAAGATACAGATTAGTCTTTCTTTTGAAGGAGAACAGTTATGCCATTATGAGAGTATTGAAATTAAAATAAAATGGTTGAAAAGCCCCTGGTGGCTTATTTAGCTAACTAAACCAATGTATCACTTGGGAAAATGAAGTCTAGTTGGGGATCGGTTTCCGACACATGTGAGGCGTCAGTTTCAGACATGCATAAGGCGTGGGTTTTTGAAAATGTTTTTTTACTTGTCATCACATCATCGTTTCATGATCACCCCGCTCATTTACACCCCTCCATATAAACACGTAAAAAAGCACTTTTAGATTTCATTGCTTTTATAGTAGGTCTAATTGCTATATTTACATTTCTCTACTTATGATCAATTAATTTATACTGGCATCATTGAATGATATATGGGATGGTGAGATGGAAGGTTATTTCATTAGGTGTTTTTGGATAGTGGGAAGGAGTCAGTCATGACCTGTTGTTAAGGAACCATCCCAGTATTGACCTGAATGACAGAGGAAAACCACGAAAAACGCCTGTCAGGGTGGTTGACCATGGCGAGAATCGAACCATGGTCTCCTGAATGACAGTTCAGTGTATCAGTCACTCAATCACTTGTCTCAATGTTGTGTTATGATTGAATGCAAATGAGTTCTACATAATATATGGAATGGTCATAACCACCAACTAAAAAACTGTAATTCTTTTGGGTATCATTATCAGTACAGTAATTGAGTTTGTAGCAGCACAGTGATGTATTAGGCACTTGGCATCTATGTAAGTTTCTACTTTCAACACAATTACCAGAGTTTCAACATTCATTTAGCTAGAAAACAACAGTATTTTTTATGAATACAAGTATAGATGTCAACAACAGTACGTTTTAAATGCAAAGAAGTACTCAGTTTAAGTCATTACATATTATTACCAATGTACAGAGTGGAGACCCTGTGAATTTAGACTAATGCTGCGCTTCCATTCCAGCGGTATTTGGATCTTGTAATATCAGACTATAAAAATCTTACCAATCAGAGACAAGTACAATGCGTTTCTCAAAAATAGAGCTGAGCTCAACTGTTCGGAAACCGGGGTGCAAAATTCTCAGTATTGCAATTTGAGGCCAAGAAATCATAGCTGTCTCACTAACCCCAACCCTCGGTGAACAATGATATCACCATTGTAGGTATGGTTAACATACGTATCCCACAGAAGATAATTACTTAATTAGTATCCATGCAAATTAGTTGTTTTCATTCTTGACGAATCTATATGACAACAGAGGTGGAGATTGTAGACACCTTTGCATATTTGGGAATATTATTTCACAATCAATTGGGATGGGGGAAGCAAGTTCAGAGGGTGACAGCGAGCACAATTGCTGCATTGTATTTTGTAATGAGACAATTAAAAGAGGCAGCAGTAGATATAAGGAACAAAGGTTATTGCACTCTGGCAAGAGCAATTTTAGATTTTTACAATTTCACAATTTTAGATATTTGGGATCCGTTTGGAACAGGTGAAGTGAAGAGTCTGGAAATGGTACAGAGGTTGGCGACAAGGAGGGTTACAGGAAAAGTTTAGCAGTGGAGAAAAGTAAGGAACAATAAGAAAGAGCTAGAAAGAAGAGTAGAGAGGCTGTTTGAAAGGGTAACAGAATTAAAGTGGAAGTCACTTGAAAGTAGGAGAAGGGTAGACAGGCTGAAGCTGAACTTTTTTAGAGCTGATCAAGGGAAAGGGAGTTGGGAGTTGAAAATGATCAAGAGAAGGGAACTGAATCGCGCTGTACGTAGAGTACACAATGGGAGCCTGACAGTTGCGAGTTCCAGGAGAGATGTACGAAAGTACTTATATCTACCTCAAACTGGTGAAGATTGGAATGGTTTAGGACGGATTGTGGAGATAATTTGAGAGTTCTTGTTGCTTGTTTTCCACTGTGGTATTCATTATCATCACAGTAATTTTGTTTTCATTTCAAGTCTAGTTATTTAGTTTCAAAACAATATTTAGAAGCAAAACCATTTTTTCATATATCATCGTTTTTAAGGGAAATATCCAAATATACCAAGTGAAACGTAGAGGAAATACTTTGTTGCACACAATCACTAAACCTCCCGCTGCAAGAATAGAAAAGAAAAACGAATCAAACAAAATTTCCTTTAAAACCATCAATATATGATTGAAAGATAATTCATGTTACTATTTAGCCAATTACAATGAAAATCCTTTTTTGAATATAGATGTTGGTGTATTTTTGAGTGATATTTGATTTCAATGTGAATACTGGAATACAAAAGATATTTGATTTTTAAAAAAATGAACCAAAATGAAAAAAAACAAAGAATCTTCATTTGCATTAGTTCTATTGCTTTTTAATATTGACTTTATACAACAATAATTTAGTTCCGTTAAAAATGAAAACAACACAATTTGGATACTTGAAAAGATCGGGGGGGGGGGGGGGGGGGGGGGTATGAAAAAAAATAAAATGAAATATACCAACCAGCCGACGAAAAGTTAGCATGACGCCAGTTTTTATCGAGGGTTGGTTTCAGAATGAGAGGTAAAATATATGGCACACTGAAAACGCATTCTGGTTTCGCATTTCAGGGTCTGATTCGCATTGCGAAAGCACGGAGGGCCCGCATAAAACTACGTCTCCAAGATTCAAATACGAACCATCAATTGACTGTGGAGGAAGACATTTTTTTATCACGAATCACAATAATATAAAAACATGGAATAAAATATGTCTTCTTATATGGGTCTATATAAAGCTATTTCAAAAAGTAAGAAAGCTGATTTGGAACCAAGATTTTCCAAGGAGTGGGAAGATACTCATTTATAATGGGTACTACTTGCCTATCTTGACATATGGAGCAGTTACATGGTCAATCAACTGGAGAGAAGAAAAGAAAATGGAGGCAGCAGAAATGAAGTTTGTAAGGAGCGTAGCAGGAGTGTCAAAGTTGGAGAAGAAGAGAAGCAGTAATATAAGGAAGGAAGTGGGAGTGGGAAGGTTATCATTTAAATTACAAAGGGAGAGACTTAGGTGGTACGGGCATATGCGCAGAATGGAAATGGAGAGAATACCGAGAGCAATGTTTGAGATAGCAGAAAACAATGGAGCCAAGAGAAGAATTGGAAGACCAAGAGAAAGGTGGCAAGAAGGAGTCAAGTTTGGGGTAGTCAACCGAGGAG
>OZ023327.1:42341500-42402326 GCA_964007535.1 Brachyptera risi
TATATATATATATATATATATATATATATATATATATATTTATATATATTTATTTATATATATATATATATATATATATATATATATATATATATATATATATATATATATATATATATATATTTATATATATATATATATATATATATATATATATATATATATATATATATATATATATATATATATATATATATTATATATATATATATATATATACATATATATATATATATATACATATATACATATATACATATATATACATATATATATATATATATATATATATATATATATATATATATATATATATATATATATATATATATACATATATATATATATATATATATATATATATATATATATATATATATATATATATATATATATATATATATATATATATATACATATACATATAATATATATATATATATATATATATATATATATATATATATATATATATATATATATATATATATATATATATATATATATATATAATATATATATATATAGGTCTATATCTATTGATTGATATCCAATAACAAGGTGAGTCTTGCACACACTAAGCAAAGGTAAATATAATTGATGTACAAAGGCGATGAAACAAATAAAAGAAAGTGGGCAAACGACTAAATGAAAAACAACAAGCAAACAATGACAAGAATATGAATAAAACACTCAACGCATAAGCCATATTACACCAGATTTGTAAGCTATCCAGTATACAACATCAAGAATTATAAAATGACAGTATGAAGAACTCAAGTTTATTTATCATGATACATGATGAGTGATGATTATTGTTTGCTCAGACAACTACTCTACCAACAGGTAGGTTATTTAGGGAAAATGTGCTGATGATGGATGAAATGAGTGATGAATATAAAACCCCATACCTTATGTAGGACTCAAACCCATGACTAACTTGAGTTCTCTTTTCACAGCAAAGCATTGTTTGACTGTTTTAGATGCAGGGCTCAATCCTCATACCCAATGCAAACATTTGTCTATGGTATTCACAAAAAAAAGATCAATTGATGATCAATGGAGAAACAGAAGCACATGATATTGATATGTAATAAAATGGTGATCAAGTGATCAATATAATATATTGATCACTTGAAAGCATGTGAGAAATATTTATAATCAAATAACAATTACTTCACAAAATTTTGGGTAACGGAGAATTGGATGATTCCTTTCGTTTTGGAAAAATGCACCCATATATCTTAGCTTAGCCTAATTTATCTAAAATATTTGCATGAAGTATAAACAGCTCAATAACTTCTCATGTGAATCTTGAATTGTGTTTATTATTCAAGACAAACATTTTTTAAAAAATGTATCAATAAATAAATGAATGAATAAATAAATGAATAGATAAATGTCTTCAATTTTATGTGAACATGTATTCTATGTCTATAAGGCAATTACTGTACTTCTTAAATATCAGCTATTGAATACATTTTATATTTTCGCTGTCATCTTGGAATTCGGGCACCTACCATACATATGGCTAGTGGATGCCAAGACGAATATAACAGTTCCACTTGGGTCATCTTGGGCAACATAAAAGAATCAAATCTATTTATTTGACTGTCCAAAGATAGGACTTTAAAGTGCAAATGGTACTTCAGGCACAATTACTGTTTATTCATGGAAAAGTGTTCAATGTACACTTGCAGCCTTTTTTTTTTTAAGCAAAAACTGAATTCAAATTTGAACAAAATCTATGCACACTTCATCACACATTTTTTTCTCATAGACTGTATGTGAAGTGCATACATTCAGTGTCTGCTTGCTAGTTTTAGTGCGTATAATATAACTAGGCCCCTACAATTAATTCACGATGCATTTCAATGTGACTTGATTGGCCGCTCATGTCACCGCAAGTGTACAACCAAGAATAATAGATGAACCATGAATCTATCAAGAGAAAAATACTACTCACACAGTGCAGGTGAAGCATAACTAAATTAACTATCATAACATTTATATTTTACCATTTGAGAAAATAAATGTTGGTCTATAATAAAAAATGGGTATGTTATATTATAAAAAAACAGGTTTGTTGTTTGACAAACATTTTGTGATCAACACTGAAACGATTAATTTTGAATATGAATGGAAAATATTGGATAGAGAAAGGTTGTGAATAGGGATGACATCAGACATCCGGTTTTTGGGCACTTGACTTTTCCCAATTGCAATCAGATCAAATGAACAAAACTGGGGGCGCACTTTTTCTTCTACAAAATGATAGTACTACCCCAATAGAATTTGGTTCATTTTGTATTACACGTGAGAAAAAGCTATGTCAAGGGCCTCGATGATCCTACATGATCTTTTGAAGTAACGCGTTGAGACCAAGATCTTGATCCATGTCAACAGAATATTGAGTCCTTTATTGACCACTGGTGATAGGCAAGGCTTATCATTCGGCCATCTAGATCTATACATCACGTGGGGATTTAGAGATCCCCTGATTGATATAGTTGAATTTCCCACACAATTTTGCCTCTTTTATTGACTGCTATGTTTGTGACATTTCTAGAAGGATCAGTCACTAGTTTTCAATTATTTATAGTATTTTTTTCATGTTCCGAAGAGGACACAATATAATTTTTGGTAAATTTCTGGTACTTGACCTATTACTCTCTTTCAGGAGCTAGCTTTCAAGGCCTATTAAATGATTTATAAAAATAGACACACATTTCACACATAATGAAAGAATAATAATTGGCAATACCGTCTCTGACATCGCCAGCTTCAATTTCCGACACGCCTAGTGACAGCGTATCCAAACCCTCATTCTCTGAGCGGGCGCGCGTTTCTGGGGCCTTCGTTCTCCATCCAGACCGAACAAAGTTGTTTAAATTGGCACTGGGGTCACTGAGCCGTCTCTACAGATGAAAAGAGGAACAAGACGATACAGATTTGGCTGCAGACAAGAGAGACATGACTGCTCTATGGTAATTTGTCACACAATGCTCCGAGGCCCATTCACAGTGCAACAATAACATTACCCGTAACACTAACCCGAGAAATGTTTGTCGTAAATGGATGTCATTGGTCTGATCACAACAACTGGCTGAGATAAACATGAATATGAGAGCATTCAAGCTCCAAGCTTTCATGTTAACTACTGTCCAAGCTACTGTAAAATATAAGAATCAGCCAATTCAATTTCGGAACAATGAGGTACGAGTGGCGGATAAACCAACTGGACTTGGTCATCAGATTCAGTATGACAGTTAATGGTGGAGTGACAATGGCAATGGTCTTGAATGTTGAATGAATGTTTTTTCCATGTTCTACATTGATGTTGTTGTGTTTTGTGTATAGAGAGTTTGGGTTGTATGTTCTCGTCATACATTAAGTACAGTGGATAAGTATTACAGTGGAACCTCATTTATACGTTTTTCAGGGGACCAGACTAAAAAAGTGTATTTATGTCAAAAACTTATCAATGAAACTATTTAACATGTGGAGCATATAGGTTGGATCCAAGGTATATACAGTAGAACGTCGTTTATACGACTTTCAGGGGACTGAGAAAAAAATCGTATAAATGGATAAACGTATGAATAATTTATTAATGAATCTGGGTTCAAACATTTACCCACTGCATAATCAATGTTTTTTTTTGTCTTCATTTTCGTGTGTATGATGTTTTTGGTCTGGTCTGTAAGTAAAGACGCGTCACAGCTCTCCCCTCCACCCCCTCACCAACCCTCAAGCCACTACAGCATGCCATTATGTCCTTGACAGCTCTCAGATGACATGTGCTTTGTGCAGGAGCGGCTGGTCCATATGGGCACAAGGGCTCGAGCCCCACCAGCACTCCAGAAAAGGCAGTAATGAATTGAATTTCGATTAATAGAATGAATAGTAATTCAATACAAACATTTTAACTTTCAAATATGATGTAAAAATACCCCTATAGTATTCATTTTGGATACAAACATGAAAAAATCGTTCAGTATTCGATAGTCAAGTTTCTACTGTATGATGTAGATCTCGTGGGGCTCAGATGTGAGTGAGCCCAACCACACGTCACTGTAAGCACCTGACGCATGCGCGAAGCGTGAAATGCAGTGTATATTGTGGCAGCAAAACAAGAGTCGATGGGCTCTACTAGTTTGAGCCCCAACTCCACTCATCGCACTGATTGTGTATCGGAAACGTTCGCTCACCAATATCTCACAAGACACATCGTCCCCCTCCCCTCCCACCCGGCCACACTTTAATGTTCAAGTACTGAATTAATGAAATTCGTTTGTTTAGCTAATCTATCAATTTTAATTTCATTATTATTTTATTTACTGATAACATATATTGATTTCCTCTGTAGTATAGAATGTAGACCTTATATTCGAACAAAATCTTATTGAGAACCACATCGAGAACTGAAAGAATTAAATAATCTCCACTTTTCTTCAAAATTATCAATATCTGCACTTTTTACGGAAATGGCAGTATACTTATAAGAATATGTGTATTCAGTAAGACCATGATTTAATATCAATCCACACTAATATGGTTCTCTGTAGAATTTCTGAGAGGTTATAGGCCTATGGAGTAATGCAGACTAATATGTCTTGCCATCAATATATTCTCATTACCCGCTATTACTCGTTTATTCGTGTTAATTTTTACTATTATTATTCTTTTATTCGGAGGTTTGGGTAGAAGACCATTCTCATAGATTAACCCAGACTACTGTGAACAATGTTTCCATTTGTATTATTACATCTTTCAGCTTCATCTTTATAGCTCTATTTGATTGAATACACGAGCGCATATGTTGAATAATGAGTGACCAACCGCGATTCAAATTGGATATAATATACTCCATACAATGCCTGTTAATCCATGAAATAGTTCATTTCAAAACGTATGAAATTGGGCTTACAAACTCCTTCTCTTAGCCTTATCTCTTCGATTGCGCCCTACCTAATTCAAAGCCCACCAGCCGCTACTGGCTTTGTGAGAGAAAGACGCAGACATTTACCAATGCTCATAGCAACCAATTAACACTGTTCAGACGACTCCTAGTGTGGCATTTACTTCAAATGTTTGACATGACATTGACAGAATAACATTTTTTTGTTTTTCTGTCCCTGTTAGAAAGGGAATATTATTGAAATGACTATTGACTTCAAACAATGAACAGCGATCATCATTGCCTTTTTAAAATACTTCGATTTTGAAATCACTTTTCGTTGACATGAAAGAAATGGGCTCCTGCACACGCCTTGCATACCCCCTCCCCCCCTACCCCCCTCCAGGACATTATCAGCTGTCACTGGCTGGGCAAATGTGCCAGTGTGATTGCAACATTCTTGGCCGTGTGCTTCCAAACCTTGAGGTTGGAGGTCCTGTTGCTCTAAAGAGTGATGATTGGTTTAGGAAAATGATGCGTCTCTTCATGAATATAAGTGATTTAGGACTAGACAATATCTATAAATATTTTTGGGGGTGGGAAAAACCTGGGTAGGAGTGAAGAAGTCATGATAAGGTGGTATTTTTACTAGGGAAAACAGGTGTGCTTATGCATGTGTTGTTTACGTTTTGGGGTTTTTACGACTTTATGATGAACACCTGACTGGAATTATTGAAAATGTTGGAAGGAGACAAGAAATTCAGTTGTATATACGAAAAGTCGTGAATAAATGAGTTGTATAATAGAAGAAATTTAACATGTAGTCTTATGGAGAATGGTTAGGACCACCTGGAAAAGTCGTATAAATGTAAAAATCGTATAAATGAGAATCGTATAACTGACGTTCTACTGTATAATACTATACAAGGTTAGATTTTTGGCCGTGACGTACTTGGCAACATCGCGTACAGTACGCTTACGAGAAGATTCTAATACCAGCCGTGTTCAGGTCGCCTTGTGATGTCACAGCAACACCTCTACCCCATCGATGAGCCAACCTTGTAGTATTATATTTACCTTGGGTTGGATCAAAAAATAAAACTTGTAAAATGTAATAAATGTATAAACGAGAAACTTATAACTGAGGTTCTACTGTACATCTTATCGTTGGTGTATGTTATCGTTATCGTTGGTGCATTGTGAATGAGACTTGAACAGAGAAAGATGCAAACTATTTATGACGAGTTATGGCGATGAATGAGTAGTAAAATTTCGAAACCACAATTTTTGATTCAAGTGTTATAGAAACAATCAGGAATGATTCGGCGCCAAATATAATTTGTCAATTGGAACAAATCCAATAAAGTGTCCTGAAATTAGGGCTGTGCGAGACTCGAAATTTTCAAGCGAATTCGAGTCGAGATCGAGACTCGAACTCGCTCGAAAAGATTTCTTCCCAGATCGAAATTTTGAGTCTCGAAATACTTTCGGGTCTCGAACGTTTTCGAGCGAGCGAGCAAGAATAAACTTGTCATCTTTTCATCATTCAACATATTGGTATTGAATAATAAATATATAGTGTCTGAATCCTATGAAAAAGTTTTGCTTCTGCATATTTTCTTCCTTCGATTTTGCATAGTGAACTTGCTGAAAGATTACAACGCGCATCATTTTACAATGTCAGTTGCACCGGACTGGATGACTCCCGAGTGACTGAGTAAGAGTTCTGTTGAGTCGTAGCACTACGAAGTAGTATTTACTAATATTTTTGAGTCGTAGTAACCACCAGACACGCACACGCGTCTCTCCCCCTTCCTCAGTTCCTCCCCCTCACAAACTTTTCAAGGACAGATTAAAACGTCATCACGCGTGTTGCCAAGACACTCGGGACAGCCGAACGCCAATGGCAAAAAATTCACGCGTCGTCATCGGCAAAGTTAGCCGATCAAGTAGCTCATCAGTAGCGAACTTATCAAGTAGTTTCGCCCGGTTTCTCTAGTATGCATTACAAAATTGTCGTAATTCTAACCGGGAAGTGATGATTTTCGTGGCTATCTTTTTTAATATTGATTATATCCACTTCAAATTTTGCATTTGGATAACTATCGTGCTAAAACTGCAAAAAAATGAAAATAAATGAAAACCAACAATGTACATGATCATTTGGTTTTTACAAAATTTTCAACAATGAAATTTATTTTTCGTTTTTCTCAAACAATAATTTTTTTCAATTCAATTTTTTCACGAAAATGTTGCTGAAGTATTGCTCAAGGGTTGGTCAAATCGTTTTTTTTATATATTCCTGCTATATTTCAAGATATATGATTTTATTTACGATGCTTTTTTTTAAATTAAATTTTCTATAACATTTTCTATAAAATTTGTGCTCGAACTCGCTCGAACTGAAATTTGTGCTCGAACTCGCTTGAACTAAAATTTGTGCTCGAACTCGCTCAAACTAAAATAGTGCTCGAAACTTGCTCGAAACTCACTCGAAAAAAGGCAATCTCGCTCGAAACTTGCTCTAACTCAAAAAGCTCTGCTCGCACAGCCCTACCTGAAATACGATTTTTTGACCTGATCTCAATTTTTCTACAAATTATTCTCCTAGTTAGATTCACACACTTTTTTCTCTTCTACACCTGACAAGTGTTAGTGGTTATCTCATGTAATGCACAATTTCATTGTTGAACAGAGTACAGAGTGGTTTGGTTCATTTCTAAAATAACCCTTCAACTGCTGCACTAGTAAAGTAGTGATAATAATAACATATAATAATAGTAACTAATCACAGTACATATGCATCCTACTATAATATTCAGGGTTTTGTATGCCACAACTAGCTTACTTGCTTTGACTTGACTTCAATCATCCAGAGGTTACATAAATTTGGAAATTTAATTACTCATGTTGTTGCTTTATGACAGAGAATATCAAAAATTAATATACAATACACTTTTACTGGCAATTTGTTGCACCTGCAGCGACATCCAAGTTTGCGCCATTCATCACAAAATGAAGATACTGTATTTAAAACAAGATGGACAACCCCTCACTATACCTACCTTATGAGCATCACGCGTTGTAGCCTTTGCTATTCCGCCTGCTAAGAAGAATTGGAATGACAACATATTCTTTACATATTAGTTATGCTTGTTCAAATGAAATACTCAATTATTAATCATTTTTGGTGTTCAATTGTCAGTACAGTATTGATCACATTTAAATATAATGCAATTCATATGAAATTGTTTTTTGCCATAATGTATTGTAGTAAAATAACTACTCGTACTACTAAAGCATCACTAGTCAACCAGTTAATATACTATCCTGTTGTTCTTAGGGTTGTGGTTATGATTCTTACTCGCGCATAATTTTTTCATATGAAGGAACTATCCAAATAGTCTCAAGCATTGAGTTACAGTGTATTTTTTCATATTGAACCACAGAAACAAAATCCCTTCACGTCAACAGTAGGTATGGTGGGGGTTAAACACAGGTTGCCCATCTCGTTTTGTATTCACATTATGAAATGATGTGCAGTAACAACATCTATGCATAAAAATATTGCAACCCAATGAACTTTTATCTCGAAAGACAGCAATTCATTGCCTTCTCAACCTTTGAAAAAGTTATATCAAGACAGTGATAATAGACATGAAAATAGAAAATATGACAAAACTAGCAGAGATGACTGCCTCATTCGATGTTATGTTTTAGTGATAGTTTAGATGCTTCCAACAATCAACTACTCTTTCTTGGGAAAAAAAAATGGCCTTTAGAATTTTTCATTATTTTTTTATGATAATAGTGCAAGTGATGGTAAGGTTGATTTGTCTAATGATGAAAGTAGGCTGGGGTTCTATAGAAAGCAAAGGAGTATTGCTGGCACTAGTTAATGTGGCCTGAGGAGTCCACTAGTATTAGTTTATTGCGACCAGAGAAGGTCAAGTTACATGAGTGATTGACCTACCTGATGCCTATATACATAGAATTCTTCAGGATCTTGGTCCCAGTCAGGATCCCACAAGTCGGTCATACTGAGACCAGGTTCAGAGCAAGGGGTTTCACATCCAGATCCTTCAAACACAATTAGAACACGTTAGAAAGCAAACAAAAAGCTTAGCTTAGAGTAAGAAAATATTTAATAAATGTAAGTCAACAGTACTGTAAAATGAATGTAACTGGAACTAACAAAGATAATACTTCTTTGTGTGATGGACAATGTTTGAGTTTGAAAATTGAATGGTATCAGAAGTAATATTTCTTCATATTGGTTTGAACTACGCACTGTACTGATGAGGGTGTAAGTGATGTGGAAAGTACAGGTTAGAGAAAAACAGACTAAATAAAATACTACATACGAACAAAGGCAAGAACACAAAAGCTGTAGATCTGGCTTCACATAGAAACAGTGTGAAATCAAGACATTCATTGTTAACACACTCTTGGAGTGCCATGGTCAAGCAATTTTTATTTCAAATCTTGCTTCAAAATGATATTTCAGAGATGTAAAGCGCTGTTATTTGCTTTTCATTTGACATGAAGTTATTCAAAACTATATACTATTCTTCTACCCATCAATCGGGCAGCGAAGTGGTGGGGGGATAGTTGAAATATATTAGAAATTAATTATTATCATTTTATAATGGGAGTACGAATGAGTGGATGCTAGTTGATACTTGATAGATGAATGTTTACAAAAACTCATGCTTTATATGGTACTCAAACCCATGCCCAATTTGACTTCGGTATCCAGAGGAGAACAGTCTTGGCTGACAAGAGCTAGAGTGGCAAGTCTCTATAATTCGTATACAGTGATACCTCTATGCATCGTTCCTGGATCCATCGTTTCCTGCTTGTATCATTCATTTTTTCTCTCCCCACTCCCATATGATCAATGTTAGATTTTCCTGGGTGATGGTTTTATTTTCCTGGTCCCTTGGGAAACGATGGATAGAGGTTTCACTGTATCTGTATTTTTTAGAAATAAATTCTATATTATTGCTGAACAATACATAAGGCTGCAGGAGATATTTTGTGTTTGAATGGTATGTGCATGTTATGTACTACTTCTTTAATCTTTCATGTTCATTTGTGCATTTTTATATAATAAAATATGGAATAATATATAAAGTATTTATCTGATTTATCTCAAGATAATCTAGATCTAGATATAAACATGAGCACACAATTTCTGCCCAATTGCAACTATCGTTTGACGCTACCGTTTCCAACTACCTGTTGAGCACGAGGGCGGGAATCAAAAAAAGACAAAAGTGCCAAAAGGTACGGATTAAGATTTGGAAGACAGATACACGCTCAATAATGATGACAATTTCTTTTATAGGTGCTTAACAGCCCCATCTCTGCTGGTTTTTACGGGGGTACAAATGAGCGGGTTACGATGATAATGAAACGATGAAGTGATAATAGATGAAAGAACATTTTTTTTTAAATATGCAGCTCGAACCTGCGGCTGTCTGGTTTCTGATTTCAGACTGGAATAACAATTGTGTAAAGTGTTGTTGAAGGTTATTTCATATTTGTCTGATGATCGAAGTAGGCTAGCGGCCTACGTACATCAATGGCGTTTCATACGGCGAGAGTAAATAGGACCTATGGAGTCAGCCAGTATAAAATGAATGCTACTGGATGGAGCTAATGGTAACATATAATTGGTCCAAGTACAGTAAATCATCTCTTATTCAAACTTCAATGGGCCACAAAATACCCATTTTGAATTATGAAATATCAAAATATTCAACAATGAGTAAAACCAAGAGTAAAAAATCTGTAGGGGCCACAATTTATGATTAAAACTTCACATTGAAGCAAAATATGAATTATCAAGAGTTTGAATTAACGAGGGTTTACTGTAGTGAGGTGGCAACCCCAAAAATTGGGATATAAATCTCCTTGACATTGCTCGGAAATCATTTCAATGTGGACACAAATTAAAAGTTGAAAATGATGTTGCAAATGATATAATACGACAAAGGTGATATTTTTCAACTCTAACCAGAGGCCTAATGACTGATTTGAAATCATATTTACTTCCAAGGTTTTTCCTCTGACGTTTGTATGAATAAAAACCTTAGTCCAAATGAAAAGTGAATGTTTCAGCTTAGAAAATGTGAAAGGTTTTTCCAATACTAGTAATAAAAACCTCTATACATTTTGTGTGAAATGTACCAACTATTATTGGAGTTAAGCAATAAGATGTGCTGAAAATGATACCTTGATTCTATCAGTAAATGAAGATGCGATAAATATGATGTGAATTTATATCATATTATTATATGAAAGTGATGAAGACTGGGCCTAGCTAGAATGGGTGGGCCTAGCTGATAGTAGCATTGGAGTGGCTATTACCAACACAATGTGGTTGGCTACTGGTAATGTCTAGTGACTGATGTAATAATCAATTAATCATTAAACACAACGTTGAAGTGGCCATATGAGGGGTTTATTAGGTTGGCTCTAAGGTATGCTACGTACCAACTGTTCGAAAAAAATGTTTGAAAGAAGTGTTCAAATATGACTGTTCAAAAATGAAGCTATTTGAATAATAATGTTGTATTTTAATATTTCACTTATCATCGGCAGTGTCCATTTGTTTAACCGGGCGGTTGAATTTGTAAATTAATTATTGAACTTATCCTAACCTACGATGATATCAACACTAATCCGTACGCAAAATCAAAATACAACGATATTATTCAAACACTTTTTCTGCACATATTTTCCAAAATATGTTGCAAAGTGAGCAAATCTCGAGCTACTTGTGATTTGTTGATAATTATAAGGCTATCAGTACTTAGTAGTACCAAATACAAGTAATAGCTATCATGAGGACTGATGCGTGACCCTGATACATAAGTCATAACTCATAACTTTATTAATTTGTTATTCTATTATTCTATAATTATGTTACTTTATTAGTTAGATGAGTCTAGGGAAGGAGAAAATTCAAAAGTTGTGTTGGGGAAGAAGTTTTCAATCTTCTTCATGAAAATATCTTTTCTTTCTCAGAAGGCCTTCATCTTCTTTTCTTCCAAATCTTCCTTTCTTCTTCTACTTAAAATTTGCTAGTGTCAGAGGAAACTAATCTGGGGCTTTTATTTGACATTCATGTTCATTTTGTTTGATTTGTCTTTGTCACCTTCTTCGTCCATTTCTTACTTATATATATGATGACTGAGTATTAATATTATGCATTTGATATCTACACAATATCTAGGGCCTATCCAATGTTATAATACGTAATATGTTATATCAGTTACAGTATAACTTTTTGTATAGTGTTCCAAATCTTTGTAATTTAAGGAAAAATGAGTATAAATATTGTTTTAGGATGACAGTCATTGTCACGGCACGAATATACAAAATGGGGTACCGTAATTGAGATTAGGCGTTCTTCTATATCGAGAGAAATCATCAAGATCTTCATCAGCGGAGATACTTCACTTCGGAGATATGTCAGAAATAGTGTTTGACAAAATGAAGTTTAAATTGATTTGATGAATTATTGTGAGGTCATGCACTACCTTAGCTTTCACATAGGTATTATTTTATACTTTTTTTAGATATGCAACAAATGTTACTTTTGTGCACCACTTTATTCATTCTCTCACTCCATCATTTTGCCTGATTCACACAGTAGCCATGATATTATTGGCAGTACCCATGTGATGGTTTGATTGATTGATTGATTACTGCTTGCTCAAGAACCCCACAAACAGCCAAGTTATATGGGGGTACAAATGAGCAGGTGATTATGAAACTATGGAGTGATGATAAGTGAAAGGACGTTCACAAAGACCCATGCTTTATGCGGGACTCAAACCCACGCCCAACAGTGACTCCAGTTTCTGAAGCGGTGCCTCAGCTGATCGAGCTACCGAGGGTGGCGTGATGGTTTGAAAATAGCAACATCCAAATTATTCAACGATGAATTTTGATGATGGTAATTTACTATTGTTTCCCTATTGATCAGATGAATAATATGCAGCAAACGAAATAATAATGGAACAAGTATTCTGAAAAGTGACCATAATCAATTGGATGAAATATATGAATACCGCATTTACACTCACACAAGCCGCACCGGCTTATAAGACACACCCCTACTTTTCAGGTTCTATTTTTGGTAACCTTTTTGTTTACTTATATAAGACGCAGTACCATATCCCACACTGACACTGATGGCCGGCAGTCCTAGATAGCAATCAGTGACCTTGCCTAAATAACAGCAGCCATGTCACTTACACATGGAGAGAGAGATGGAGAGAGGAAAGGTTGTACCGAACGCGCAACAAATTTGCGCAACAGTGCATTGACGACTGTCCGTGCAGCAAATCTGACGGCGATTGTGGGTTCGCTCTATGCTCTGACATTGGACCACTACCTCTTTGCATTGGACAACTGGCAGGTTTCACGGGAACTGTTTTCATCACAAAATGTGACGTTTTTTCTCACTTACCTTTATAAGACACATGTGACTTTTTGATGACTTAAAAATGGAAAAAAGTGCATCTCATATGCATGTGATTACGGTAGTTTATGACTTGAAAATATATTTACTAGCGCATGGTGCAAATGTATTCTGGATCGATCGTTGAGAACATAATTAAGATATGGTTCGAATGATGTGTCTTAATATTTACAAACTTGTCTATTATGACTAGCAAATATGAAACACACAAACCTGTGATTCCCACACAAAAAACAAGAATGTGTAATGAGAGAGTGCCAAGCTCTTCCTATTCAAACACTTTGGCATATAAAGAAGTGATATGGAAGATTTTGCCATGTCAACTCTTCAAGTGAGTGAAAATGAATGAGTGGATAGATATTAGACATATAATGTTTAATGTCAATGTTTGGCAATTAAAATTAGGCTAATAGCTTTTGACATAATGAAATAAAATGTGCATACAAATTTTATTTCACCATGTCAGTAGTTTGGCAATTATAATTAGGCTAATAGCTTTTGACTTAATGAAATAAAATGTGCATCCATTTTTATTTCATCACGTCAGTAGTTATTAGGCCTACTTATAATTGCCAAACATTTGGATTACAGTAAGCCCTCGATAATTCAAACTCGGTTAATTCGAATTTTGCGCTAATTCGAACCAGAGAAATGACCCCAGCCGCTGGTATAGAGATATCATTGTTGATTCATTTTGATGATTTGAATTTCGAACTGATCCAAACTAGTCCAAACTACTGTTTTATCAAACTACTGTTTTACTGTTTTATCTGTTGTAGGCTATCATTGTTTTGTGTTTGTTTAATTCGAATTTCAGCAAAAATCACGACTAAGAGTAGTCACAATTGAATATTTCATCACGTGAAATCCTTTGTTGTCTACATTCCATATCCTAAACATTAGCGGTCGGGCGTCCCGGCAAGCGAGAGATACGTGACAGCCACATGTGTAGCGCATACTGCCATGATAGCTGGGGGGGGGGGTCTTTTCAGGGTCATAGAAGATTTAAAAACATCTGAACATCTGGCGGGTCGAGACACCCGAGTGGTATGTTTAGGATAGGAAATGTGGAAGACAAAGGATTTCACGTAATGAAATATTCAATTGTGACAACTCTTATTCGTAATTTTTGCTGAAATTCAAATTAAACAAACACGAAACAATAATGAATGAATCAGCCAGCTAGTGCATGTAGAGAGAATAATTAATTCATTTCATTCTAGGCCCTAATATTTACATTTATTGGCTCACTTTTTACTTTTTAATCCCAACATTCAGTTTGGTAATTTGACTCTTTTAACACTGTGAACTGAGGTAAGTATTTCCTGATGAATTACATGATAATATTAAGTATTCATTGGACTCTTGGTTGTGTTGTAAAAACTGCTGAGAAAACACTTTTAAACAGCTTCGATTATCTGTGACTTGACTTGAAAATAAACAGATGGCTGTTGAAGTTGGCTTACCTGAGGCGGGGGGAAGTGGAAGGGAACAAACCATGTACGAGGCGCCGCAAGCGCGCACGTGGTTCAACTAAACTGCATGCACACACTATACTACTGTACTATACAAATGAAAAACATTTTTTTCTATAATTCAAATTTTTTCAATTCAAATTTTGATTTTGTGGGTCCCTTGGAATTCGAATTAACGAGGGTTTTCTGTATATGCCTAATATCTATCCAGAAATACATTTTTACTCTCTTGAAGAGTCACTTGACCAAAACTTTCATAACACTGCTTTTATATACCGAAGAGTTCAAATAGCAAAGGCTTGGCTCCCTCTTTCTAAAAGTTTCGGTTTTTGGTGGGGATTTAATAAACAACAGAAAAGTGCTGAAAATATTCCCAGAGTGACTTTTCTTGAAAATTAGCATCTCTAATGATTCTGCACAAATAATACCTTTTGGTTTTGTTACAGCCATCTCTGCATGGCCCTTTCCTTGAGGTCCTTTCATTCGAACAAACTCTATACGTTGTTGGCTATCGGCACCACTGAAGAGACCAAATGTCATTCGATTGGCCATCTTGTTACTAAGGCTAGTCTGGAATGATAAACGGATGCTAGTGATGATATCTAGAAGACGTTCAATGCTACAATTAGTTCGGAGTTCTCTTCCTAATCTTATCGGTACAAGCTAAACTTGTAGTCACACGAAATGTTTTTTTTTCTGAGAGCTGACTTTGAATTGAATCTACGCAAATTGTACAGCATATTTTTCCATGGGCACTATACAGAGTGGGTACAGGCCTACATTGTCTGATAGTTTTAATGCATATATTCTCAGAAATTTTCTTCATGATACTTTTAAAGTTGCTTGATTGACCATTTGATGTGACCGAAGTGTATGTATGACTTGGATGTAGTTTTGAAGAAGTGTGAAATATATTTCAAGAGAAGTAAACATTTTAATATTTGAAATCAAACTGGGGCCTCATTCCTGTATATTGTTGTAAGTGATAACCTATCTTGACTATGGTTGTATCTTTCATTTTCTATTTATGATTTTATATACTATATAGGAGTGAAATACATGTTGTATTATTCAGTTGAGTAATTTAATTAAATATTACAACTAGAACATAAATTTAGCTCTCCCAAATATTCATGAATGAGAAATTAGGATGTAACAGTTGAGGTGAGTGATCACTAGCATCAATGTCAATGTAAAGAAAAGAGGCCCAGGGCTGCCCTTTAAGTATCGTTATGTTAAAAGCTGGAAAGAGGCCAAGTGTTCTTGTGAAAAACACAATAAAATGGTTAATTTTGTTTACATCCTAACTACGCTACTACAAAGTTTCAACCATGAAAGTCGGCGAATGCGAATCAAGTTCTCACCCTAGCATCATAGACTTTTTTGAGTGCATCGTAGCGTATTGACCCTAAGAAACAAACTCCTTGGACTGCACCGTCTCTGTCAGAGGCAACCAGTTCCACGCACACCATCTCACCGTCCCGCACAAGAATATCACAGAAAACCTACAGACACAAAAACAAGTCGTACCGGCAGATTAGTTACATAGTTACAGAGGCCAAGTATTTACAAGTCGAGTTAGTCTTTATCTGAGAGTTGGTGAAATCAAATAGCATAGGTAACCATGGTGATAACAACTTTAAACTACCAGTTAGAGTTACTCCAACGTTGGTGATTCAGGCACATAGTTAAGTAGCTAAGGATGTCAACTAAAATCGATTAGAGTGAAACTTCGACTCATCTTTTCTGAATACAATGTTCTCTTGCTCCTATCATTCATTTTGTTGCACCCTACTCCCATGAAACCAATGTTACATTTTTCTGCATGGATGTTTTTCATGGTCTCTTGAAACCTGATAGATAAAGGTTCAAAAGTATCAGACATCAGATCGCTAATCAACTTGTACAGTAGCCAGCAATAAAATCAGTTGATTTCCAACTAATATTGAATGTATCCATTATTTGCTGATATTTTGCAACTACGTTCACAAGTTGCATGCTTGCTTCGAAGAAGAATGGCTGGTGGTCAGTATGTCTATCCATATAGCACAGCTCCACGTGCAGTTTTCAACCAGATTTTCAATTTGATGTATATTTGTTTCGATGTACCTTTCGTTGACGGTATTTTTGTTGTTATTTGTGCTACTTATCCTGTGTTACCGTACTCATCAACCCATTATATTTTGGTTGTAAAATAATTAATTATTGTACAAAACTGAATCAACTGATGCCACATATCTACAATGACAATCCAACAAATAATCAACATCAAGAAAATAAACAGAATATTTTGTACTAGAAGATGTCGAGGACATTTTTTGGTAGTAAACAGAATTCAAAACAATTTGTTAATTTGTTTTTGGAATGTTTGAATAAAATATAGTTGATGAATTAAATGATTTGTACATAAAAGAACACTGAAAGTGGGAAAATTCTTGTGACATTGGAAGAAAAGTGAAAAAAAAATCAAGAATATTGGAAAGAGAAATACCCATAGCTAGAGGCATGAAATTATAGCATTAATTATTCAGTTTTTTAGCATCAGCTATTCCAAAAATAGCAATTTTATAGCATTAGTCAAATTTGAAATTAGCATTAATTTAGCATCAGAAAGTCTGGAGAAATGCAAGGATTTAAATGATATACACTTGTATTAGAAGCTGTTTTCAACATATTCTTAGCTTGAGCAGTGAGCAAATTCCGAAAAGAAAGTATAAAAATACACACATTTACGTCAATATGCCCCACATTGAAACACTAATTGAACTGCACTGAATTAAAGAATATCGTAAGTGACTGCCACGGGTCAGCAAATTTTGATAAATAGGTATATTTTATTCAAACGAATTGGAATGAAAGATTTTGAGTTTTCGTGGCATTTGAATCTAATTTGGAGAGAAATTAGTGTAACTGACAATGAATTTAGAAAAATTGTCATTTTCTCACAAATAGCGCTTATTTCGTGTAAATGTTGATTTATTGTTGCAAAAGGCATATTTTGCTTTAATTAGCAAAAAAGAACTTGGCCTCAAATGGTTTTGAACATCACAAAACATGAAGAAAACACAAAAAATGATGGTTTCTGGTGACTCTCAATTCTATAGCGCTTATAGTTAATGCTAAAATTTCATGCCTCTACCCATAGCTAATGAGCTCAAGATAGTCAGTCATCATAATCAAGAAAGAACCGAAAATGAATTAAAATTCCGTTAGTGGAAAAGGAAATCATTGAAAGTATGAGATCAAAGCAGATAGGTCTAAAGAACTCATGAAGTATACAGATATTTGAAATCAAGTCGTTTGATTACTAAAGTTGAAAAATACTTGAATAAATCTCAGATTTTCCAAACCAAACTTTGATTTGGTGTTGGATTTTATAAGGGCTCAATACAATTGTTCATCTCACTACGTTTCAACTCACATTGGCATACCTCGATTTTCAAGCTCAAAAAAAACGATACATAATATGAACATTGAGAATTAGGAATGTGCAAATCTCTGTTATTTCGAATTGAATCCGAATCTTTGGTCAAGATTTGGGTTTGATTTGCCTGAAAAAGTGAGATTCGCAATTTCAAACTATTTGATATTTCGAATCCCGCTTGACTCTCCAACTCGAATCCCGAATTGAATCCCGCTCAAATCTTCCGAGCATGTGGAAAATCTTACATTTTTACATGATAGGCCCTAATAATATTATCCTGTAAAAATTCAAGTTCTGAAAGTTCCACATGCAATATTGTTTGATTTTCTTCATTCAACCTTCATTCAACTTAGAAGTGTAACCATTTAAATTAAATAAATGTACGTACTGTAGCATAATGTATTGTCGCTGTTTTTCTACTCTATTTAAGGTTAAATCTACTTACTTTAGTTTTTTACTTATTACTTATTCTATTTCAGCTATTTCAGCTAGCTATTTCAGCTAGAAATTGTTTATACAAGGGCAGGTTTGAACCGCATACATGCAATCAAATTTGACTCGCTAATTTTGTCGGAGATTCGAAAAATATTCGGATTCGCAAACCTTTCTTAATGATTTGATTCGGATTTGGGTTCAAAATCGAAAACACAGATTTGCACATCCCTATTGAGAATTGTTCACGTCTCAATAAGGTACGTCTTGCTCAAATCGAATAGATTAATAGATTAATGAATATCTAGATGAATTTGTTTTATTGCTGACAGCGTAAGTGTCTGATTACAAGAATAATGGAAAAAATGGTGAATAACTTTTGAAACTACCTGCTGTATCAGAGTGATGATCCGTTTTTTTTTATATGCACATCAAGTAGTTTTTCATCATCATGTTTGAACAATCACTTTATCGAAACAAAGAGACTACTCACTCACCTCATCAAAGTTATCAACCATGAAACACACATTTGGATACGTCATTTCCTCCTCCTCTCCCTTCGTATCCATACGTCGTTTACTAGGCGATGCGTACACCTTCTGCGAATGTCTTCGAAGCACCTGTAGTTCTTTAGGACTAGTACGAGTGCAAATAGCCAAAGTCAAAGTGTAATCAAACTGATGAATTATGAGATTTAAATACACAGTTTCTTCCCAATCTATATCCGGGTCGCCAATCGGTAGCTTTCGAGAGTCCTTTCGAAACACATCGACTTCGGTCTGAAAGACGGTAAGGTTTGTTTTAGTTATTTCTCCATCTGGCTAATTTTCAAGATATATGAACTGGGTGAAAGGGAAAGAAAGAACAGCAGCTTAGGTCTACTGAGATTTATGAGAAGAGGAAGGTCTACTCATAGTGAAGAGCTCGTAGATAGAACACAGAGATGAAAAGTACACACGAGATTCTCACGTTTCTGCTATTGCCTTGGTCACAGTAGAGTAGAGAGTGACCACTCTCTACTCTACTGTGACCAAAGCAATAGCCAAAACGTCAGAATCTCGTGTGTACTTTTCATCCCTGTGTTCTATCTACGGGCTCTCCACTATGATTAGGTCTTTCTATACTCATAAATCTCGGTAAGCTGCTGTCTTTCTTTCCCTTTCACTCAATTCTTATATTCAGCCTAGGGCTTTTTTCCTATACACACCAAGTCATTCAACTCTCAAGATATATAGTAAATGGTCATACTTTGTTATTAGTAGTTTTTCAATACCTACATACTAAAATGAAACTGTGATGCATTCTTTATTCAACATATATTTTTTTATATAGGCTAGGCTATATATCAAGTCAAGTAGGCCTATAAATGTTATATGAAATTAAAATATCATGATTTTTTCACTAGATGTAGGATCCGATTTTTTACATTTTCACTGAAACTTCTTAGGAGAGAGTGTGATGACTGATTACCAAATTGAACCATGTGTTTCAGAAGTTCAAAAACTCGACTTCATCTAAATAGTAGTAAATTTATGAGTAGGCCTATAAATGTAATAACTTCCAAGATATTTATCAAATTCAAGCTACCATAGTCACTAATGAACATGTTTTAAATTATATGAGCAAGTCACAAGATGCAACAAGGCCTAACGCAAATTAACACTCATGAATGTTAAGACGACTAAATTGAATAATTAATGGAGAAGTACCAACTGGAAATGATCAAGCCTGAAGGATACGTCTGAGCAGGCTCATTTGGAAGGGGGCAAGCGTTTGACACATGTTTGCTAGTCAGGCCTAGGGAAGGGGAACTCACAGGGGCATACAGTGTGCTAGGGGCATTGCCACTCATTTCAACGTAGTTTACACTTTTGAGATCTATATTTCCTCTCCATTTTTTTGGTACGGTAATTCAGAATATTAATCTAGGGTTGTGCCAACACAAACTTTTATAAAAATTTATTCGAAGGATGTGAAAATTATCAATATTTAGAATACAAATTCTATATTAGAAGGTAGGCCTACAACTCTATTTTAAAATTATCAAGAGACTGGAAGAGAATTAAATTGATATCTGAAGAATCACCGCCGTTTTGCGGCGTGGAAACTTGAGCACTTGACGAACTTAAGCAACATCACTTGTCACAGCGGTTAAACAATAAGAATGCCCCATCAACTTGAAGAAAGCCTACCGTGTCAATCCCACCAGCAGAAGACAGCAATCAATGGACAAACACGTCATCATGTGGTTCAACAGATTTTTAATCATTCGAATCCAATAAAATAATATGAGATATTGCAATTCTACGAGTTCATCAAAGTTTTATTTGCTGAAACCTGGGAAAAATTGGGAATCATTTACGTGTACTATACCGAATATTCAATGGGAATTGCTATGCACAATTGCGTCAGTTTTGTATGCAGAAAATATATTTTCCCTTCATCACTGTCTTGTTCTCAGCTGGATTTCACTCTCACTAACAAACACTGGGGGTATTAGACTCTGCAAACATTCTAACTTCTTTTAATTGATTCAATCACATCATTATTATTCGTGGGTCTAATGGTATTTACATTCATCTCCGAGATTTTTTCATACACCTAGGCCTATATTCTGTAATTTTTCACAAAGAAACAAAAATATTCATTGGAAACAGTTTGTATTTACTCATAGGGCCTCCCACTGATCAGTAATTTTCTGCAGAGAGTACAACTTGAAATAAAGTGGTCTCGCAGCACACAGGATTACAGTATTAAATATGGAAATGCTTTCCTTGACGTAACCTACTCGCATCGCAAACTAAGGAGTGACATCTATTATATTTTCTTGGTTGGAAGTTGGAACATACAACAATGACAATGAGTCCCCTGAAAACATCCTGTTGACCGACATATGCTTACCTCGAACTTTGGTAGATATCGTGACGAACCTTTCACGTGTTTTTTCCTTACAAAGAATAACAAATCATCACAATCAATGCAATGTTCAGTTTGAAATAGAAAATGTCTGACAAACAGATCTGTCCAATATGTCGTGCCTTGTAACATGACAAATCCCGAATCTGTGAACAAATATGATGAATTAATTTATGAAAAAAAATATATATATGTGGGGCGGTCTATCCTCGTTGCTTGAATCATTTCTGCGACGGGTCAATACACTTGACTTTTGCTTCGCAAAGAGATTTGGTTTGATGATTTATGGTCTAAATACATTGCTTAGCAGTCAAGTATGGTTTTAAGGTTTAAAATAATCTATTCCAATAACCTTATTACCAAACACTATTATTATTAAAATCACACACTGATGATAAAAGTGTACAGTAGGCCTACCGTATTTATAATTAAATGTGATTTATTGTCTGATGCATGCATATAATGAACCAATTCAAGAATTGTGAGCGGATGTGCGTAGAGTCCACTATACTGCCTTTTCGCAGTTTCTGTGATCAGAGGTACTGTCGTCTGGGTGTTTTAGTTCAGAAATAGAATGTTGTCTACTTTTCCATGATTTTAAATTTAAGCAACCAAGATAACTTGGATTTCCTCTTACCTCAAATGCTCTGAGTGTGTGTACATCTCTCAGATCAAGAATAACATTAATGTGGTAACCCCCAACATATTAAATTCAGTACCTGTAATAACTTACAGCTGTAAGGAAAGTGATGATACAGTAGACCAGTGGTGACCAACCTTTTTGGGCAGGGGGCCATTTAAAATTTCAAAATCTCACTGCGGGCCACACAAGTTCACTAAAAAAAATGTATGTATCATTTATATCAGCCGCATGCGGTGATTATTTTGCTGGGTATGCTATTCTTAATAAGAACGATTAGTACATACAGGGTAGTATGTGCGAAACCGATGACCAGCGGGGGATTTGGGGGCAGGGGCCCCCATTTCAGCCCCGCAGGTAATTTTTTTTAAACCATAATTTTAGGTGTATTTTGTTGACTTTTGATGGAACGTATGAATGGATTCAAATGGGAAAACAAAGGCAAAAAAGAAAAACATTACATTTTTTATGGTAGGCCTGTGCTCCAAGTATTTTAATTTTTTTAAATGCAAAATCACTGACAACACACCGATTTGCCTTGGAAGTAGGTGAAAAAGTACATATTTGTCCACTTTTCCTGAAATAATCGACATTCATTATTGCATGGTTGCTTTGCGCTTCGACATAATGGTTATTTCGCTCCGAAACACGTCTTCATTTAATTGCCGTCACAACACATGATAAAACTAAAAGTGACCAAGGGACTCACTCACTCACTGTGAATGTGATTTTGTTCTTCAATTTCCAATCTTGCCGGTAGCGTATAGTGGTAGCAAGCTAGCCTTTTGCGTGTGTTTGGTCCCGCATGTGTTACTGTTTTTGATACACTGTTTTGTTTTGATTCACACGTCATAACGTTGATTATTATTTTCATCAATGTAGTAGTGGCTAGCTAGAGAATTACCCCTTTCTTTGACACTCTGAATGCACCCACGTCTTGGCCCGCGGGCCATTTGATTTCCACATGTCAAATAGTAAAATAATTCATACAATTCCTCAGCGGGCCACTGAAATAACGCCCGCGATGTGGCCCGCGGGCCATGGGTTGGTCACCACTGCAGTAGACCTACTTTTTAGTGAGTTTCTCTTTTATACCGGTACATTTTCATCACCTTGGCAAGTTCAACTTTTTGATCTCATCCATAGGCTCCAACATTTTGAAAAGTTTCTTTAGTAATTTTTTCCACTTTAGTAAGTCTTTTTAGTCTGGTCCCCTGAAAAACGTACTGAAGAGGTTCCACTGTATATGTGGGGCCTATAATATGCACGTATTGGTAATGAATAATTATATGTACATTCATTACAATAAATAGCATATAAATCAGAGTCAGCACTAAACTTCACAAATGCGGACCTAACAAGATTCCACTCTACTTCTCATACTTCTAATAGATGAATGATAATTTTGAATCTAAGGTTTTAGTACGGTCTGATATTGACAATAAACGACTCGAGCATCTCAACATTTTAAAATTATTTTATAATTGTCCATCAGGGCCTACTGGTTCATGAAGAAACAGACAATTGTAATTGAGGGAGGAAGCAGTTGGGTATCTATCTATACAGTGCCAGTCCACAATCGATCATTCACACCAAAAATGTACACGGTATGCTTAGAGCTCTGTTGGTGGCGTTCACGGCGAGTCATTATTAGTGTCTATCAAAGTATTTATTATTACAAGTTGACTTCATGTGACTGGCAAGTGAGGGTAGACCAGGTCTCGGTTTGATTCGCGCCACCGTCCATCTTTACAGGGGTTTCGTGTTTCCCTGCCTAGTCCAGGCAAATTACGGGATGGTTCCTAGATCCTGGGTAAATCCACTTATATTCACCAGGTGCCTGTTGTATCACAATTTTGGATCACGATTTTCGAACCGTTATCACGTTATGATGATTTGAAAGTGGACGCACAATATAAAAGCGTGTTGCGGATTATATTGCCATAAGAGCTAACAGCGGCAATGGGACGTTCGTACAACATCAGTTGTCTACTATGAACTGAACTGACTAAACCTTGACTAACTGAATAATTGACTACTGATAGTACCAGAACCGAAAGTTAGTTTACCAACCTATGATATTAATGCTAGAAATAGCACTCATGTCTGTCTGTGTACCAGTATTTTTCGGAATTTTCTCAAATCTGTAGGCCCATCTTCTGAATGGAGAATTAAATTTCTAACCAGTTCCGAGCTTTAAATTCCCTCGGCAACTATTAGGTTGTTGTCAACATGTTTGAATTTTCTAATTATCTCTACCGTTCTCACCATAAATATGTATTATAGTAAAACTGTGGATATTTCTATCCTCGTTGATATTTATTTCAACAGACATGAAATTTGTAAAAATATTGTGATTTGCCTTAAACAATTTCTTTTCCAACGACATAGGCCCATTTTTCATTCGACTAGAACAAGTAGTTTTATGTCAATGACAATTTATAGCGGTGAAAGCGCGGCGGCGACAGATCGCGCAAGCTGTTATAAAGTCCTTAAGAGTCCACGGGAGTCGATTTGGCGAAATATCAGTTTTTTGATGATAACTTTTGAACGGTAGGCCTATGAGATATCAAAATTCTAATTTGCGAGAAACATAGGTAATTATACCTAATAGCTTCAAGAAGATAAGTTATAACTATTCAAGTATTGTTGCATTAAATTAAACTGTCAAGCGTATAGACCTACAGCTAAAAAAAGTGTTTTTTTTAGCTGCATTTGCTTGACAGTTATGTGACATGACTTGAATAGGCCTAGTTATATCTGATATTATTTTGAAACTATTATGACTATCGGTATCTGTATTTCTCGCTCATTGGAATTTTGATATCTCATACCGTGCAAAAGTTATCACCAAAAAAACTGATATTTCGCTGAATCGACTCCCATGGACTCTCAGCGACGCACTGCACTGATGAATACAATCTATTGGCGTCGGTGAATGATAGGTTTATATGAGATGATGAGGTGAAAGGTTATTTTATTAGGTATTTTTGGATAGTGGGAAGGAGTCGGTCGTGGCCTGTTGTTAAGGAACCATCCCAGTATTGACCTGAACGACAGGAAAACCACGAAAAACCACTGTCAGGATGGTCGAACATGGCTGGAATCAAACTATCAGTCTCCTTAATGACAGTTCAGTGTATTAACCACTCGGCCAATCGTCTCGATACCATGGCCTTGATGAATGTGAGAAAATGAAATTGTACGGACTAGGCCATACCATTGAATTGACGGTGTTTGGCCATGTACCATTGAGTTTGTAGTTATAAGAGAGTACCTCCAATGTTACAGTTCTATAAGAGCAACCGTGATCGGCCGGCCCGAGCTTCACCCCAAAAGCATGGTGTTTTGTCCAGGTGGTGCTAGTGTCGGCGTTACTAGTCAATCGGCGACACTAGCACCACCTGGACAAAACACCCTGTTTTTTGGGTGAAGCTCGAACTGTCAGAATTATAGAGCCTCCCATAAGAATGTACAGTCTTTCTATCGTAGTTATTATAAAGTCAATGGCCAAACAAACTCAATGGTTATGTTATCTTCGTGTTGCTTGGTACGGCCATAAGCATGGCGCAAACATTGAACTACTTGCTAGGCCTAATATGCATAGGCTAGCCTTATCTCAGACTAGCCTAGGATTACCAGATTACTTACCATCTTTGAGAAGTTGTCGCATATCTTTCGTACGCTGGAAATTTATCTCCTCCAATAACTGCTCGAGCATAGTTGGAGGTTTCAGAAGTGATGAGGTGCTTGCAAAGGCCATGATGGTGAAGATAATGGCCAATGTGGCTTACAAGAACTTAGGTCAAGTCACTACAGTTCGCTCTTCTTACATGAAGCTCATGTTATTATTATTGTGGTTTTTCCAACAGCCACACCCCCTTGGCTCTCCCTCCACTTATGACGACCCTTAATTTGATAAACGTCGTTCATAAGCCAGCCAAGTAACTAGGGCCTAAATCTAAAATAACACACATCAGTTTGAAAAACTGAACGGTATAACATGTATATAGAAACTGATACCTATGCTAACATTGATAAATAATTATACCATCTAAAAAGTGGTATAAAGAACTTGGTCTGCACCTAGGCCTACTCTTTGTTGAACAAATTCAGTCCGCCATATTGATTTTTCACTGACAAGTTGAGCACAGCCTTCTTTGCCTTTGAACTTGGACGCGATTGTTTTCTAGTCGAACTCAAATGTTCGACTAGTTATATTCTTTGACGAAAGGTCTAATCCTGCTGACAGTTGACACCAAAGATTTGTTGACACTTATGTAATCTGCTTTTTACATCTTTGTCTGGTAACTGTCAATTGTCAACAAGCATACAAGGCCGTAGGCCTATATAATAATTATTTGTTATTCTATTTATATATCTTTTATAATTTGATCTGTCTTGCGATGGTAAGTTAGCAGAGCGCACAACTTTCAATATTGTCATTACTCATTAGACATGCTGGATGATATGCATTATTATTACCTGAATTGTATAAGTTCATATGGCAAGGACCTGTTGCGAAAGTGATTTGACCTAGGCACCGAGTAGGTGTAGCCTATGCCTAGGCTTACTTTTAGTCAGATAGACCTAGGCCCCCCTAGTGCAGTATAGATAGAGAAGCTCTATGACCATGTACCTACAATGTCCATAATATTATGTAATCATGAATTGATTCAGTTAACACAACAAATAAAATTGACTTTGTTATTTTCATCATGACTGCAACAACATTAAAAACTATGGGCACAAATTGGTGGGAAGCAGAAGTATGCCCAGCCCAGGCCTAGACACATATTTTCACTCTACATTATTAGGTTTGTTAGGTTAGATTAGCTTGATTCATGTTTTTAGGTAGTATCTGGGATGGGCCTACATGCGTGCACACTATTTTTTCATGTTGTGGCAGCAACGGTCATAGAAACCGTGACTTGAGTAGGTATTTTTTGTCTTTGGATCCACGACAGATGTGTTCATTGCAACGTTGCTGGCTCATCCAGATATTTCATGCTGATTTTGTTTTGCACCTGTGCAGTTACGACAGGAAATTGTTGTACCGGTATTGTGTCTGAAATTTTTTCATTCTCAGGAGTCATGATTGATTGTGTAAAGAATTTGGTGCTCCTGCAGTCACTACAATCGTTTTTATAAATAGCTGCCGAAGTTATATTTTATGTTTACACAAAGGTGAGTGATTGTTATGGTTAGGCAATGTCAGTTTTACGTGGAATATAAAACAAGACTAGCAATTTACTTATGTTGAGTCAAGTTGGAAGAATTTTACTCTTCTTGACCTGCCTTTTCAGGAGTAAAATGCATAAACCACTGCTGTTTTCAATTCAAAAAAGGTACTGGTAGGCTTATATATAAGCCTACTGGCAGTGTTTAAAATGGGGTTTCAAATGCGGTACCGGTATTCCAAAGGGTTACCATATTTGAAATCCAATTTCTGTATCTGATTTCCTAGCGTAACTGATAAAACTGAATTTTTCCAATTTTAAGGACTTTGTACCAGGCCCAAGAAGCACAATAGTCCACAGCTCATCTGTTTGTAGAGTTGTGGAGCTTACACCTGGTGGTTCATAGAGTTTCTTATTTATTTGGAATATCTTCTGGCTGTGAAGGATTCAATTTGCAAATTTAAGAAATCATTCATTTCAATCCTTATAATTTCATTATTGTACCACCGTATAACTTCAAATTAGATACTGCGACAAGTGGTCGAGTGGCTAGCACACTGAACCGCCATTCCATCCGGTCAGGGATTTTTCGTGGTTTCCCTCTATCGTTCACCTCTATACTGGGATGGTTCCTTAAAGCAGTAGGCCATGACCGACTCCTTCCCACTATCTAAAAATGTGTAGTAAAATAACCTTTCATCTCACCATCCCATCTCGTATTTCGTTCACCGACTCCAATAGATCGTGGTCATCAGTAGGCCTACAGTGCATCATTAAACACAGAATATAAAAATCAACTTCAAATTAGTTTATTGAATTATTGCTCATTTACTCATTTTCCATTATATTTCAATACCGTAACATATTTCAGAAGTACCGTATATAATATATATATATACCGGTAAGCCTTCTACTCTCCTTGTGTACATTTTCAATTTCATAACTTCTTGTAAATTATGTACAAGTTTCAGTTGGAAATTAATCAAAAGTGACTTCACTTGAATAAGTATTCAAATAAATAACTGACTCTAGGCCACATACTCGGATTGCCGTTCAATATGAAAATTGCAAACGATATTGAAACTTTAATATTGAATATTTTCAATCAAATCAAATGGAAGATATCAAATTGAAAATATTGATTGGGAAAAAATGTGAGATGGCTGTCATGATTCTCTATCACTTGATACTGTTTCAGTTTCACTTTATTTTCCACCTATTTAACAATAATAGGCCTATCCAAAATTATATTTTACTCGTACGATGTTCAATTTCTTTCTCAGAGGAGAAAGTAATTCACAATCTGGTATATAGATAGAGCTATCTTATGAAAATCTTATATTGGATAGTTATGAGAATACATTACGAGCACGTCGAGCTCTTTCCCGTACATATACATTTCATTCAGCATACACTGATCCATTTTACTGACCAAAACACCGAATAAAATATCATTGCATCTCATAGTGCAATCACATCCACATTCATATATCCATGTACCAAGGTTATAAAGATTTGTTAGTTTGATTAACAATTCTAGCTGTGATTGATTGATAAAAAGTTATCAAAGGAACCAATGTGGCTGATGTTCTCATGATTTCAGGCTACCTCTTTCCAGAAAAAAACAAACAATTCAAGTGTTCCGCCAAGTATTGCTGGAGCAAGAAAAAAATCTGGACCCAAATTTGAGCTGAATGAAGAGCAGATAGCAGATATTAAAGAAGCATTCCATTTATTTGACCCTGAGGATACTGGAAAAATTGAAACTCGAGAACTAAAAGTTGCAATCAGGGCATTGGGGTTTGAACCAAAGAAAGAGGAAATTACTAAAATGATTTCTGAACTGGACAAGGAGAATTCAGGTACGGGCCTAATTTACGCTACCGGTACTTAAAATCGTCTCCTTAAAGATTCTTCTTCTTCTTGATCATTACAGTGTTCGTACAAATAATGTTTTTTTCACCTGAAATCACTTCTGTTTACAGATCAATTTTAATGCTCAAGACTGAACAATAACTCTACCTTTGACCCCTACCTATGATTCCTGTGATACAACTACTGGTACTTTAACTAGAACGTCTTCAAAATTTACTCTGTTATTTAAACTTATTTTACTATCTAGTATTTTGTAGTAGATCTATCATATAACTAAATGAAGTAGAAGAATCATACAGCAAACCTGGAAAAGACATCCTCTCAAGTCACAACCCCCCATGTTACGTGACGACAGTGTTGCATTCAGTATTACCCTCAATCTTTGTCAGCCCCACTCTGACATGTAAATGGTCATTTAAATAGATGAAGTGAATAAAACACACTGGACCATGAAGATTTAATTATCTTGCCTGAAATGAAATATAATACATCCACTGTAATGGAATTGATCTGCTTTCAATGGATTGACTTGAATTTGAGGAACATTTGACCCTCCATACCCAAACATTCACTGTTCAGAAGTGTTGTTATGGTCCAGGGAATTCATGAAACCAATTTTTATATCTTACCATGGATCAATGCTGTGTGATTCTTGATTTAATTTCAAGTGTCCCAAGCTACTACTTTGGCAGGGTTGACTTCAGATGTGGTTTTGAAAATGTGTTTTATGCCAACTTTGTCTTTGAGATGAATTGGTAGTTGAGACACTTGAGTTGTTTAGAAATATTTTCTCATTATTAGGCCTATGGTAATATATTTTTTCCATCTATTCTTCACTTAGGCCTGTATTTGTTATATATTCTTATCTTAACTTTTATTCACATTCATGTTACTCATAATCAGCTGAACGTATAAGATGCAGTCTTGAACACGGTTGACCTACACAAGAATGAATCCAGTCGTCTCAACTGTCAAATAAGATGGCCTAACTAAAATGTATTGCCCACTTGTTTATGTTCACACAACGCGATCCAACTACAATCAACAACTACTCGGTAAATGCCATTTTTTCGCGGTATAAATGAAGTAACCAATTAGGAATGAGTGAAAATATAATCAAACTCGGATATAATTGATAGTAAGATCGAAGCTAGACGTGACATATTTACTGCATTCCTATTGGCTGCATGCCGTTAGTCGACAGTTGGAATTGGTGTGTTTAGAAGCTTTCTATCCTCTCCGACCATCAACAGCGATCAAATCAGTGTCATGTTTACACAAACAATTTCAGGCTAGTTGGTCACGCCAGTTGGCAATTGGATAATTGGAGTGGTCTGTGCATACTGGCACATGCAACTCAGACATGCTCGCATCATGTGATGTGGGAGGTGAGGGCATATCGGACCTGATTCGATCCCCGCCACCTGGGTTTTTCTGTATAGGGTTTTTTCGTGGTTTCCATCTGAAGTCTAGGCTTCATGACTAGGCTAGTCATGGCTCCTGCCATGACCATTTCTTTTCTGCTGTCTTTCCCATTACCTAAGAAAATCATCTCATCATCTCATTAATCATTCATCTGATGCCAATAGATCTTGGTTGACATCACAGTGCGTCGGTAAAACCCTAATTGTTTGTGTGTACGTGCCTTATTAGACCGTTTGTTATTTGTAGTATCGTTAGCCTATACCAGTGATGTACAACCCGCGGGACGCCATGCCATTTTATGTGGCCCGCTAACTGAATGAAAAATGCATAGAATTTTCATATCATATTCCAATAATTGCACGGGGAATTGTTTCACTATTTTCGGTCCTTTTTTCTTTTCCTTCTGAGGCATTAGTTATGAAACTATTCGATATTGCGCATCGTATTTAAGCAGCAAGCTTAGTGTAACATTGGCCCACTGTGTTCCTTGTGACAGTATTTGGTTGTGCCAACTCTCATACTTAATGAGTCTGGCTTGGTTTTCAGTTTAGGTTAGTTAAAAGTTATGTTAACTTCAAATTTGCATTGGCAATACATTCCGCGAAGGCAACATGGCCGCTAATCACCGTTTGGCATGACGGACCCAATGTTCCCAGGGTTCTTCAGTTGCTGAATTTGACAATTAATTGATATTTTGATATAGTTCATAGATGTAGCCTACTTTATTCGGAAATATGTAACTTTCTTGTTTCAACTGTGATTTTGCGTGTTTTCCTGCATTTTTTTTTCCAAAATAAAGGGCGTGTAAATCATAGTAAAATCGTGTGGTAAAATTTTACTGCTCGTAGATTACCGGTACCAGTTTCAATTAGGTTTCGATAATTATTTTCCCAAGGCAACGTGGAGAACGACCAGATTAGGCCCTTACTGGTATGTTTGTATCTTGGTAGCCTCAAGAGAGAATTCATATACCGGCACAGTAGCTGAGTGGTTAGCTCACTTGCTTTGTGATCCGGGAGGTGAAGGGACATATCGAACCCGGTTCGATCCCCGCCACCGTCCATCTTTACAGGGGTTTTTCGTGGTTTCCCTCTGTAGTCTAGGCTAATGCCGGGATGGTTCCCACAATATAGGCCACGACCGCCTCCTTCCCACTATCCTTCCCATTACCCATAGAACCTTCATCTCATCATCCCATCATCTCATTAATCATTCATCCGACGCCAATAGATCTTAGTAATCATTACAGTGCGTCGTTAAAACCCAATAAAAAAAAAAAAAAAAGAATTCATATGATTTTCTGGGACACTTGTAACCTGTGAGTATGCAGTGAGAAAGAGTATAAGATGGGGCGGTGGGGGCAATGTTTCTGACCCTTTCACTCCATAGGCCTATGCCTTAATACCCTCAAAATCACTAATTTTCGTCCAAATACACGTTACTTGAAGGTTAAATATGCGTCCAAGATGGTAAAAAAAAATAAGTGGGCTCAAAATTTTCCGCCTCCGGTGGCTGGAGCTCTGCCTCAGACCCCGTATGTAGAGAGCCCCTAGATATAACTATTTGAGCTACTATTATGTCATGTTGATTATGTTGTGTCCTTCCCCCCACTCACATCAATGTTCCTAAGCGCTTGCCTATAAGGCCCGCGAACCAGTGCGAAATGGAGAAAATGGCCCTTCCGATAGAAAGGTTGTGCGTCACTGGCCTATACAATATGCTTGCAACCATTATAAGCTGTGATGTTGCTGTTATGATGTTGAGATATGGTATTCAACTGAGCATCGATGCTTAGCTCAGGCCACATGACTGAAATGAAAGCTTTTTGGAAATGTAGTGATTTAATTATCTAGGTCTATTGTAATGAAAAAAAATGTAGTTTAATTCCTTTGTTTTCATAGGGATGTTGTCATTTGATGAGTTTTTGACGCTAATGACCAAAAAGATGGCTGAGAAGGATTCGAAAGAAGAAATACTCAAAGCATTTCGTTTATTTGATGATGATGACACTGGTAAAATTTCTTTCACAAATTTGAAGAGAGTTGCTAAAGAACTGGGTGAAACATTGACTGATGAAGAACTAAAGGTTAGTGCAATTTAGTAGGCCCACACAGGCACTTCTCAAATCAATGGCTTAAATTTTGAATTCATTTAGTTTTTGTAGACCAAAATATTTTAATTTGTATTGAACACATTTTTCAGAATTTTCAATTGAGTACTCTCAGTTGAGTTTTGCCCAATTTAATACACATTTCACATTCTTTACTTGGAGCATTTCAGTATGTACCATACGTGTTTCATCTGTATAATGGTAGGGCCTATAGGCGTATACAAGTTAGAATTTCTCTGTGGTTACAGCATACCTATAGTATTATAGTTACAGTAGTATAGTTATCAGTACAGGATAGAAAACAATTATTATTCAAACTATAGTTTTTATTATTCCAATTGTGAACCTTATACTCAGCACAATACTGATCGAAGCTACTCTAACCTCTCCCCCAGCCATATACGGTAGATATTTACTGAGAAGTGACTAGTACTGTAATACTCCAATGTTTACACATTATGATGGTATTCATAACACAGTCAATCAAACAGTGTAGTTGTGACAATTGTGTGTGTAGATGCTAAAATAAATAGTATACATTATGCACCCATCATTGATTAATTAATTCCGATTTTAATTCCAAGAATAGTATACCTATTTTCTAGCCTGCTACATCATCAGTAACCACGGGCTAGTACTGATTGAGCTCTGTGCACTAGTCTTGGTTGTACTCCAGACTTCTTTGAACTTATTGATTTGTATATTGTTCAGGAAATGCTTGAGGAAGCTGACCGTGATGGAGATGGCGAAATCAATCAAGAAGAGTTCCTACGAATCATGAAGAAAACCAGTCTCTACTAACATCATCCTACGAATATGCTCAACGTTGTCTGCTACTCCCAATACATGCTTGAGTTAAGTGTTGTCACTTGTCTGAGATTTGTTCCGATTCAGTAATTTAGTAGGCTTAGCAATCGACTTGGTGTTTTGTACTCTTTTAATATACAGTGAAACCTCTATGCATCGTTTTTCGAGGAACCAGGAAAATAAAACCATCCATGCAGAAAAACAATCATCGAGGAAAATTTAACATTGATTAAATGGGAGTGGGGTGAGGAACAATGAATGATACAAGCAGGAAAACGATGGATCTGGGAACGAACGATGCATAGAGGTTTCACTGTACCGGCAATCAGTATTTACATTTACGGTATTCCTGTTCCCTCATACATCCAACCTGTACAAACTAGTTGCTCCTTTTATTTTTCACTTTGCATTTTTATAATGAAACTCTATGTGAATCTTTTTATTGTTCATCCAATTTCATTGTATTGTATCAATACTTCAATAATATGTTAGACTATCTTTATAAGTTTAAACATATCTTTTTCATGTTGAAGCAGTTTATGTTCCAAATACCTGATAGAGAACCGTAGACTATGTTTTAGTACTCGCACATGTCACCCTTAAAAATCATTAGTTATATTAATTAGATGAAATATTTTTTTGGGAAAGTAATTTGTGATTTGTAATTTCAATTGATTTCAAGATATTTACCACTGAAACCTTGGTCCAGCTTTTTTATAGAGTGCTTAACCCAAGACATTTGGCCTATCCCTCATTGAAAACTATCAGTGAATGTACATCATCACACTATTGTTTGCTATATTATAGTGAGAAAATTATGATTAAAAAAAATAGAATTGTTGATGAGGCATTATTGATAATGTAAGCCTATCTCATTCTTTCATAAGTTCAAATTGCATGTTACTGTTGTGGGAAAAAATAGACCATTGATTATCATAGGTACTGAGTATTGACATTGATTAAGATAGCTTTGTATATTGCCATAGCTTCTTTCTCACTATATATTGTCTACTTAATAGTGCAGCACACTGAGAGGGTGGACCAGTGGCTACCATCCTGACAGGTTTTCCCTGTTTTCCCATCAGTCGTTGAAGTTAATACCGGGATCATTCCTCAATATTAGTCCAAGACCGTCTCCTTCCATCACCCCAAGAAAACGAAGAGGGCTTTTCAGAAAACAGATTACCCCTATATTGTGTTTAAAGTTTAAACGACAAAGTAAAAGCCCAGTACAGTAGCTATCTACGTAATGGTACTACTGTATCCAGGTATATTTATAAAGAAGACACTAGTCATTTAAAATCATCTTCTTCCCTGTTAACTGAAAATGTTTGATGGGAAGGTGGAAACTTAGAAAAAAGGTTTAATGAGGATAATTAATAAGCAACAGGCATATAATGTGATGAAGTGTGTAAGATTCAAATGAATGTGGAAAAGCCTTTTTTGTTTCTAGAGAAACAATATTTGCACTAAAAACAAACAAAATGAATAAATTATCAATACATATTTTGTACCAAATTTGTATCATATATAATTGATGAATGTACCTAGAAGCTAGAACTGAGTAACTAAAATAAACTGTGGAGTTGAGTATAGTATTTTGATATTTTTTCATAAAATTTAATAGGAAAATTAAATTCACAAAATTCACGTATTTTAGCATCACTTTTAAGTTTTAACTTACTCTGTCGATAAGATGAGGCTCACTCTGAAAAAACTTGATAACTCACTCCATCAACTCAACTTTGAATTACATTCCAATTTTGAGTAAATACTATCAAATCATTCATCTAAATTATTTTTCAAGGCAAATACAGCCGAATTTGAAACAAATTGCATCCGACTAGTGCCTTCTTAACGTGGTACCAGCTCATGATCTTTGGATTGTATTTTCTACTGTATGTAGCTTATGTTATCAGTGAAAGTATACAAGCTCTGATTGATATCCAAAGTTGACCAAACATCAACAAAGTAAATGTTAATGAATTATGTATAATTGTAACAGTTATATTCTCGTTTCTGATAAACAGCATACATGCCTGTCATGTAAATCACGCTTGAGAAATGCATTGTATTACTACCTCTACATATTGTTCATATGAAATCTGGGCCAACTTTTTAATTGTGTAGGTTGTAGTCATTATTTCATTTCACATTCCTATCTATGGTCGTATATTGATTATTGGTAGAATTACCAAATATTACAACAGGATTGGCCAGCCGGCATTGTTTGAGAACTGCCCTAGACGATGGTGTACAGTACTACCACCCCCTGACCTGACATTGGAACCGGGAGAAAGATATTCATTATTACCCACATTTTATTTGCATCAAAAATATCTTGGCAAATATAACCACATGTTTGATGCTTTTTCGATTGAGCTGTAACAGTCCACAAAAGGCCTAATTCAATTATTCGACTAGTTTTCTTAAGCTTGTCTTATTCGTTTTGTCAATTTGTCATGGTACACTTTTGGAAATTGTAAGTGAGTCAAATCGCCAAGGCTTACTTTGATGGGAGTTCAGACAATATAAATATCAATTGAAAATTGGTTGAATGCTGAGTTTTGCATCGTTTTCATATGGATAACGTTTGTTTGCTACAATCAACTAGCGATTCCAATGTGGTGAACTTTACGATGTTTCCAAAAAATTTCAAAAGGTAGCCTGTATCAGATTGCATAGCATTAATTAACATATAATTGGCTTAAACAGTGTAGCCTACATATAAAGTACTTTGAGAATGATTATAAAGTAAGTCTTATATATGCTCACTAACCCATCCAATTTTCATTCCCAATCACTAATATAATGATTATAAATCTTATCTATTTAACCAAGTTATGTATGCTCTGTATCCTTCCTATTCATTATATGTCAGCTGCACTGTAGTATTGTACTATCCTAGTGAAATATGGGATGAATGTCAATTATGATAGATGTCTTGTCTTCAAAATATTTTGCCAACAATATTTTAATTTGTTGACAAAAATCATAAGCACTGTTGAACTGAACGATATAAGAATACATGTGAGGTAAAGCTGCACTGTCTTACTGTACTTGTAATCAAATAATTGAATAAACAGAAACATTAAATGTATTCAATCACATATTCAATATTAGTACATTCAATATTATCATTGAAAAGCTTCATTATATGAATTAGTATATATTCATGAGGTCTGTGCAATTTTCAATTCTTATTGCAAAAATTGACCAGAACTACTTTATTAATCACTATAGACCTAGTAGGCCATATTGTTTAATAATTTCTTGTAGGTAGTGACATCAGAATGGGTGAAAATATTGCATTTCCGGTTACCAGCATGAAAATCGGTAGGGCGTGACAATACTATGACAATTCCAAACTAAACTGGTGGCAAACTGCCCTGCCCTTGGTCACCTTTCACCACCTCTTTAAGAATGAGGGTAAAAGAATTACACATTCTCAAGAAACAACTCCAACAAATATTGGACACGGCAATCAAATTCCAAACGCTCAATAGTGTTGATCACTGAGAAATGCAAAATGATGAGTTTGGTTGATCAAACACAATCATGTTATTCATAAAAAAACACAAGTTTTGGTGATAATGGGTAATTTTTTTTCTCTGCTTGATTGATTTGAAGAATTCCACTAATAATTTTCTATTATCATGGTACGTTTGTATTAATCTAATAATGTATTACGTTTTGAGTGTTGGGGGTGTTCATTGAGAAAATTGGGAGGGGGGGGGAGCAGGTTTGATGAACAGTATTTCATCATCCCCAGGAACACAAATGACTGATCGGATCAGATAAAAGTGAAAAAACTGTCTGAGATTTAGTAATAAAAGCATGGAAAGTTGACTCTTTAAACAGAACAGCTCAAAATAAGGATTTGTGGCTTCCAGTTTTACCTGTCCATTTGGGTGTAGTGAGCGGTCTAGATCACTCTAATTTCACAATGTTTTTCAAATCTGGTTTCCAAATCCACTCATTCATTCTTTGCAAACTACATTATAATATTTTCACCAAAATAGTGATTTTTCCTTTTGTCGGGGTCAAATTTTTACTGCTGTCATATTATCTTGGAATTTTTCGAAATTATCTCAAACCAAGCATGTGACAACTAGTAAAAAGTAGTTTGAATGTCGAGAGCAAACATATTTCTTTGAGTGAGATATATTTACAATATAAGATTCATAATGTGAACATTTTCAAATAAATATTTCTAATCAAGCTACTAAATCAATTTTAGTCTGTGTTACAGCCATAGGGATAGTAAGTATATCATTTCATGATGGTGAAAGATCAAATAGAAACTTTTGATGACGATAATAAAGACTGATTGAACTAATTTCCAATAATTCTACTACTAGAATGATGAATTCAGCATATGCTTTGGAAGTTACTTGGGAGTTATTGAGACTAAGATGACACAATATTAATAATTTTCGAAAGGATACCCTGTCTGAATTTAGAAAAAAACAACTTAATATCGTGAAGACTGTACTTTTAAGGGTATCATATTTTATAACATGCTTCCTGATTATATTTTATATATTGACTCCCTAATGCTTATCAAAGTCGAATTGAAGAAATTTTTCATCTCAAACTGTTTTTACTGTGAGAATTAGTTTTTTGACACATGCAAGAAGAATGTATTCATTAATTTATTTATAAGCCATTTGTTAACGGTTGATACATTGCAAACGTACACTGAGTAAAAGTTGTCAAGAATAGTCAAATAAAAATAGAACTGCTAGGAGCATACTAAAATTTATGCTTTAAAAAATCATCAATAGAGTAAAATGAGTGTTCAGTAAGAACCTCTTCAAGTAGTTGTTTAAAAATATGGTTTTCCTTAGTGCGTTCAAGTGTCTCTGGTAATTTGTTGTACAATCTGCGTCCCACTTGTTCCACTCCCTGCGATGCCATTTTGAGTCGGCAGAATTGTTGTTTAATAAGGTTTGTCCCTAGGGTTGACTTAAGCTCATGGTTGCTCGTGTGGAAAGCTTTTGAGTGCTCACGCACATTCATACAGATGTTGTAGATGTATAGACTAGGTAGGGAAAGGATCCTGAGATCTCGGAAAAGCTGCCTACATGACTCCCTGGGCCTGCGCTTCATCGTGTGACGTACTATCATTTTTTGGGCCGTAGCAACCTTATTACTCGTTATTGAGGAGCCCCAGACTATAATTCCATAGAATAAGATACTCTGAACTAGCGCAAAGTATACGGTACGAATCACTGATGTAGGACATTGCCTCGCGAGAGTCCTGATTAGGACGCCACTTTTGGCAAGTCTTGCAACCAAATCAGTGGTGTGTGGCCCCCATTTCAGTTGGTTATCAACGACTAAGCCAAGGAACCTGGTCATGGAAGTGACTTCTATAACAGAACTAGAAAGATGACGCCTGCCACTGGGAGCGAAAACCATGGTTTGTGTCTTGTCTGGATTCAAGGTGAGACTATTCGTGTGAAACTATTCAGTCAGGTGGTCTGTGATGGACTTAAAATCCTTTTCTAGCTGTGGAAGTGTTGAGGGCCCCACGACGGCCGTTGTGACGTCAGCGAACTGGATGACATAATTGCTGGTTGGGTGAGTGAGGAGAGTTAAAAGACCCAAATCGTTGACCGCCAGCAAGAAGATCAAGGGACCCAAGATAGAACCTTGAGGGACCCCGTACGACAGAGTTTTCCAATGTGAATGTTCATTATTAGATGTTACTACCTTTTTTGTAACCTCCCAGTTAAGTACGACGAGAACCAACATCCTACAAGGCCGGTAATACCATAACACTGAAGCTTGCCCAGCACACAATCGTGTTGTGAGGAATCAAACGTCTTAGAAAGGTCGCAAAAGACTGGCCTTGCCTGGTTTTTTCCTTCAAGAATACTCATAGCTATGCTGACAAGGTGAAAACGTCGCTGAAGACGTTGAACCGGAGCGAAAGCCGTGTTGATGTTCGGACAGCATGGTCGTCGACTCCAGATGGCCCAGGATGTCCTTGTGCATTATCTTCCCCAAAGTTTTCGAGAATGATGCCAGGAGCGCGATTGGCCTGTAGTTGGTACATGCCGATTTGTCACCCTTTTCATATATGGGTTTGATTACAGTATATTTCATTCATGTAGGAATATTCCACAAGCAATGGAGCTGTTTAGGACATGTGCCAGTGGAATAGCCATTGCAAAGGCACATTTCTTAAGGAGGGACATTGTAACCTCGACCCAGCCTGCAGACGACTTTGGTTTGAAGTTTGAACTGTCTTATTGAATCAACAATATCAGCTTCCGTAACTGCGCGATAGGGACGAACGCTGTAGCGTTCATAGCCATCATGGGCCAGACTACTTTGAGATGCCGGACAGAGTCCTCTACCCTACAAACATGAGGCATTCCTTGGGCATGCCAAAAGCTTTCTTCCAAGGCAAATGAAGCATGCCTGGGGCATGGTAAATTTACGCCTCACTCACCTAGAACTTGCCTGAAACACTCCTTTTTACATGCAGGCGGGACTCCAAAGGCATGCCTCATTTGCTCAAGGCATGCTTTCTGAGGCATGTTTGGGGCATGCATGGAGCATGCCTGGGGCATATCCTGACCAAACCTGTCTCATGACGTGCCAGAAACATGGTATTGAGGGATACTTGAGGCATGCCTTGGGCACATCCAAGGCATGTCAAAGCATGCCAGGGGGCACTTGATTGAGGAATGCCTGGGGCACTTGTTTGAGGAATGCCTGGGGTATTACTTTGGGGCATGCATAGGGAATGTATATACATATTCATATTATACTCAATATAGATCATAGAGGGACTCAAGTATACATATTGAATGAATAAATATAGGCCTAGACATTTTACAATGTGCATGCAAAATGAATAGGCTTTATGCATATTGATTCAACATTGATACTTGGTTTCTTCTACAATTTATTGAGTATATATATATATATATATATATATATATATATATATATATATATATATATATATATATATATATATATATATATATATATATATGGGCCTCCTTACGTCAGTTTTCCTATGAAAAAACATCCATTTGTGTAAAAAATTATATAGTCTATGAAAGTTCAACAGGTAGGTCATGTTCAAGTCTTATTCAGGATTAAAATGCTTACTTTTGAAAACGACACTGTAGGTAATGGCAATCAACAGGTAATGAAGAAGCAGTTTGCAGGTATGTAAATGCAAAACAAAGATTATCTTCTCACCAAATGACTGTAGGACTTTTGCAGAGGTCATAATGCCCCATGTACCTACCTGTTATCATCTTAACATAGGGAAAAAAGATTTCTAATTTCAGTATGAGGAATTAGGGAACTCCTGTGAAATGCAGGATGCTTACAACAGGTTACCAAAGCAAATTAACATATCGACATTTTACCTTTGAAAGAACACTAATTGACAGTGGCTTCATTTATTAATACACATTGATTACATTCGCCGACACAATGTTGTCGGTAGCACTAGTGAAAATACCATACGTTAATATCTATAATAATTACATTACTGAACCACATAAAATATCATTTGTATATAATTTACAGAACTATAAAACTGTTTACATATTTATGGAATCAATAGGCATAACTATATTTGGTGTAATGGCTAGGCAAGTAAATGTATAATTTTTTTTTTAATAACATCGAAACTTGATACAAAATCATTGTTCCCCGATTAAGACTAAGGATGAAAGATAGGATCGTTTGGACGGGGCACTACAAGGGCGATCTTATCACCCCAAAATAGTAAAACTGTTTCAATAGCTTAACCTAAATCATCAAGGTTGAATAATGTATAGCCTACATTCAAAGGAGCTTATTGCCATTTCAATTAATCGCTGTACTGAAAAGGAGACTCAGTATACCTCACCAAAGTTTCCAATTTATAGAATTTGGTTGGACTGTTGGTTCAATACAGTTCACCGAAACGATTGAGGGGTTCTTAATTCATAGGCTACCTCCCAACCCAAGAGAGCTCACTTTGAATCTTGCTTTGTACACATGTTAGTAATGTGATAAGGCTTGTTTTTTTTTTAATTTGAAAAAAATCCCATTTTGGGCAAGACTCATTCAAAGTCAAAATTGTGTATCATCTCGAACATTTTTTATAATGACATGTAAAAATGCAAACATGATGAAATTGAAAAGAGAAACATGATTTCAGAATGAATCATCATTTCAAGTCAAACGGTTCAAAAGATAAAATTAGTGGTATGTTACGAAGTGTACCCTGATTTTTTTTTGCTAGTTACTCAAGTAGGCCTAGTGCCTATTTGAGCTAGAAAATATTGACATTCTTTCTTACTGTGATCAACAACAGTCTGTAGGCCTACAAAAATCGAAGACAGACATGAAAATGGGTCACTTGATTTAAAATGGAATGACCCTCAAATGAAATGAGATGATTATTTTTCGAGGAGTATTTCCTCCATAGATAGGCCTACCAAAATGAAATATCGGTATACAACAAAACAAGAATTGTGCTTCTTTATAAATATTTTCAGAATTTGAATTATTTCATCACGTCTTACGAGTTAATATACAATTTTTTTTTGTACATAGAAAACAGGCCTATGAAGAAAAGAAATATTCCAAGTGATGCTCTAAACAAAATTTAACCTTTTTTCCAGTGACTGTGTGACAGCCCTGCTATTTCACAATTGAATAATAGCCTACATGTTGAATAGAATTTCTAAAATGAAATACATGTTTAGGCCTACATGAGATTGGAGTATAACAATTGAGACAGAACACTAAATTAAAATTCCAAACTAACTGTGGCCCTACGTACATCTAAAAGTAACAATACTAGCAGCGTAATTCTGTTTCTCTCCGAAATGTTATCGAATTGATTGGATGAATCGTTGTGGTTAATGAATTACTTATTAACTAACTTAGTCATTGGGTAGGCCTATGAATGATTAATCATCTTTGCTTTGCAAGAACCCAACAAAACCACGTTCACTCGGGTCTTTTGAAAAACGTAGGTTTTAGTGGGTTCCAAAAATCTTTGAAAAACAGTTGCGATAAAAAATGCAGTTTATGAACACAAATTAATTTCTCTATTTGACATGAAATTAACCATCAGAGGGGGTCATTATTCATCACAAATGAAAATGTATAGCATTATAGGCAGAGGCATGAAATTTTAGTATTAGCTATAAGATATATAGAATTGAGTCATCTGAAAGCTGAAACCATAATATTTGATGTTTTCTTCATGTTTTGTGATGTTCAAAACAATTCAAGACCAAGTTCTTTTTTGCTATTTGAAGCGATATAGGCCTATACATTTACAACGATAAATCAAAATTCACAAGAGATAAGCGCTATTTGTGAGAAAATAGCAATTTTCCTAAAAATATCGTCTGTTACACTCATTTTTTTTACGAATTAGATTCAAGTGCCATGCAAACTCGAAATCTTTCATTTTAATTTGTTTGAATAAAATATTTATCAACATTTGTTGGCCTGTGGCAGTCACATACTAAGTAGGCCTATGCTCTTTTATTCTGTGAAGTTCAATTAGTGTTTCAATGTGGGGCATATTGACGTGAATGTATAAACGTACTGTCTTTTCAGAACTTGCTCACTTCTCAAGCTGAGAATACTGTCGAAAATAGCTTCTAATACATGCGTACATTGTTTATATCTCGGAATCTTTACATTTGCCTAAAGACTTTTTGGTGCTAAATTAATTCTAATTTCAAATTTCACTGATGCTATATGCTATGTTTGGAATAGCTAATCCTACGAAACTAAACTAGGCAAACGCTTTGTGTTTCCGCGTTGATGGATGAGCTACTTATATCAACTTATATCTTCGGATTGATTATATATATATATATATATATATATATATATATATATATATATATATATATATTTATATATATATATATATATTTATATATACCTTGAGATCCAAACAATCATGTCACTGCCATCATATTTCTTAATCAATTTAAATGATAACAAAGAGGGCATTGTTTTAATAATTTCCAATTGATTGTGACACCTGTTGATTGGATTCAATTGGTTTCTTAATAGCTGTGAGTGATTAAAAATAAATAGATTGAATATTTTTTTACATCAAAAAGAGTGATGTGATAGGACTGAAAGTTCGGAATAAGGTGTATAATTATAATATTGAAATTTCATGAGAATTTGAAATCTCTCGAAGGAAATATTTTTGACGAATTTTTTCCTCCGGGTTATTCTCATGGGATTTTTGAAAATTTTGAAATGATGTTTCTCAGAAGTGGTTCAACCGATTGCGCCTCAAAACTATAAAGTATCGAGTTAGATAAGGACACTTGTGTGTGCCAAGTTTCAACTGATTTTGAATTTTTGTTTGACCTAGGTGGAGCGCAAAAAAAAAGTACTTTTTTTTCGGGTGTGGTGAAATTGAGTCTTCGCTTTGCTCATCCAATAATTAATGCTATAATTTCATGCCTCTAATTATAGGCCTATTTGGTGAAGAATAATAGGCCTACGTATGGTACATAAAATCTGAAAAGTTTTGCCAGGTCCGTAGACTTAGGCCTACAAGCCTATTGTGAGATATAATGGCATTATATGCGAGAACTACAACAGTGGGTGCATTGAGCCTGCTCTAATGTGAGGCATTCGGACGTACTTGGCTAAGTTCGTCTGGTGGTTGTGCGGTTGAACTTGAAGAAAAAGCAATTTCAATGAAAACAATTTCAACCAATTATGATGACAAAAACTCACCTACCATCGACCTATGGTCAAAAATTGTTATATTATGTTTAAAATAAAATTAAAAAGTAGAGTGGGATGGGAATCGAAACCGTGCCCCCTCGCACTGGAAGCAAATGCCTTTCCACTACGCTACGAGTGCAGTTGACTGAACACTTATTCAAATGTCTGCTTAATCTACTTGTAACCAAGGACGAACGAAGTCTGGCCAAGAACAGCCGAATACCACACAGTGGAGCAAGGTTGACCTGCTCAGTATGAGAATAACTGTGATACTGTAACAACTTGTAGATAGGCCAACTAGATACAGATATAAATCAGCACCTAAATGTTTACTGCGATAAGCTAAGAAATGGTTAGAAAGAATGCATCAAATTGAGAAAACATTTGTGGTAAGTTTTTACAATGTGTGTTGTCAACCTTGATTCTCAATTTCAATTCATAATGAATAGACCTAGTGGCAAGATCAAGGTGATGCATTATAGATTCAAACAAATAACACAACTGTAGATCACCTACTCAAAAAAATGGGTTAGTAGGCCCACTGCAACACTAATCAATCTTGATACGGTACCTAGAAAAATGGGTAATACTGAGACGAGCACTGAACGTGTAGGCCAGACAAATGAAGATCCATGTTAACTCACAACATTTAATGTAGGCCTATCATTTCAAATATTGTTGAGAACATTGGGTAACCCAGTGGGATGCCAATTTGAACATTTTTCAAGTTCTTTGTGAATCCGGAGAGTAGGGAATCGCTCGGTACCGGCATGTTCATTTTCATCGCACTTTCAATAACAAACGAAGTAAACGAAATTGTTACAGCTTTTTTTGAGAAACATCATCACACTGCCATAGTTTAGTAGATCCTACTTGAATCCGTAGCCTTTTATGTTCCATCTTCAAGCGTCGGAATGAGTGTTGGAAGTACTCTTGCATCTCATGTTCAACGTCACTATTCATGGCAGACACAGAAGATGAATGAACTTCTTCTGCAAAACAAATGTAGGTACCGGTAGGTCAAGTTAGCATTAATGCATCTGTTGGTCTCACTGTGAGCAATCTAGAGTCCACAAATGTATACTTTCATGACATTTTATAACATTAGACCAGGTGTGTTCTGTTTTTATCGAGAAAACAAGAAATAAAAAAAGTACCCTTAAACAAAATTATCTACGTCATCTACTATGAGCTAGCTTACAATGCAATATTGAAAGGATTTTTTACACATAAATTCTAGAGCAAAACATGCGACTCAGTTGGATAAGCAGCCTAGATAAATGTGCAATGTAAGTAGACACGTGTTCAGTGTAAGTATGTAAGAATATTACAATTATTGAAAGAATATACAAAATAATAAATTATAAATCATATCTCTATAATAAACTCACATTTACAAATGACTTGCAGTCACAGCACTAGGTTAAACAAGAATCAAGGGCTAGCATAGGCCTACACCCATCACAAAACCAAGTCAGGATCATCTTTTACTATAATAGGCCCTAAACTATGGAACAAATTGCCAGTACAAATGAAAGAAATTAAGTCATTAGGTTTATTTACATGAGAATATAAGAAGTTGTTGCTGAATCAACAGGAAAAAATATCATACTCGAGCCCAAAATTAAACCCACAAAGACTCACTTATGGGTTATTTTCAATATTGTTATTTATACCGGTATGTATATTTTGATTATAAGTACTTAGATTCAACTGAGGACTTGTTTCATTGTAATTTTGTATATAGACCTACCATATAGTATTATTGTTTATATGGTAGGGCCTATGAGAAAGATGAATTACACCCAAGTAATTGGTAATTATCACGCTTAGACCTGCAAGTTAAAATCTAGAATGTATTATTATCCAATATGCATTTTGAAGTTTCAATTCATATGAAAAGATTGTTCACTATAAGTCATTTAATCATGTCGTTAGTTGTCAGTGTTTAAATTCTATAGCTTCACTTTCTTAGTTTTAAAAATGAATGATTTCTATATTTAGTCATTTCAAGATATTCTGAGTGTTTTCTTATTACGGTACAACTATTCTATTATATATATATATATATATATATATATATCTTTCCCAGATAACCAATTAAATTGGGCCAGGGGGTGTTTCCACCGATTCATCTAGGGCAGGATTCATCTCTCCATCGGTTCCTGCCAGTTCCGACCTCTTCCTCTTCTTCTTCACCACTACTTTCCTCTGCTTCTTCTTCTCTTCCTACGAGTTCCTTCCACCGTTCCCTATCCTCCCACCATCTCTCATTACCTCCCATTTTTCTCCTCGATTGACTACACCGCATTCTACTCCCTCCTGCCACCTTTCTCTCGGCCTTCCAACTCTTCTCTTAGCTCCATCTTTTTCCGCTAACTCGAACATAACTCTCGGAATTCTTCCCTTATCCATTCGCCGCATATGTCCATACCACCTGAGTCTCTCTCTCTCCATTTTGAATGCTAACCTTTCCACTTCCACTTCTTTCCTTATCATTCTGCTTCTCTTCTTCTCCAACTTTGACACTCCTGCTATGCTCCTCACAAACTTCATTTCTGCTGCCTCCATTTTTTTCTCATCTCTCCAATTCAATGTCCATGTAACTGCTCCATATGTTAAAATTGGCAAGTAGTATACATTATAAATAAGTGTCTTCCCACTCATCGGAAAGTCTTGGTTCCAAATCAGCTTCCTTACTTTTTGGAATAGTCCGTCCGCCTTTGCTATTCTCTTATATTATAATATATCTTATTCTCTATATTATTAATCATGGTTAGTTGGAAGAGCGGCAGCATCCCACCGAACCTCGCCATTTTTTTTAAATGCCAACTATGTTTTTAACTATGTATACCTAACTGTGTTGTGACATTTTGAGAGAAATAAAGACTTATTATTATTATTATTGATATTGCAGACAACTTGACAACTAGGCTTGTCCGGTACAGTAGCCTATATGAAAATATTTATGGTACAAAAATAAATCCATGAGCCACACATTAAAAAACAACTAAAGTCTCCCTTCTACGTGGCATCATGAATAATACTAAGTAATGTAGTAGGCAAAGAGTCGTTACGTACCACATAACATTGGTAGTGGATACAATCAACCATTCCCATGCCCTGGCAGTGCGCTGATTGAGCAATAGTCAGTCGATGTGTGAATTTATCATTCTTCGAACAGTCCCCCACGTCCTTCAATCCATGATGGTACTCAATCCATATCTGGCAAAAAGTTGTACCTGAAAATATGGATGACAACGACTGGTTATAATGATTAGTTATAGGCCTACAGAATAATGTCAGCCTGAGCAAAAAGATGTAGACCTGAGGACCTACTTGACTTCCAAATGGTTCTTATTTAAACAGTTACATGGATGCGGACACATAATACAGAGATTGAAAAAGTATTAAAAAACATCCTGAAGCGACTTATTGCTTACCGACATTATACCATAGAGTATGGTAATGAAAACTTATGAAAAACTTCATTACTCTATGATTATACGCACTAAGACTAGGAGTCAATGGGCATACACACTCCATGCATAGGCCCTAGTCCATAAAAAAGTCAGCGGTTAAATGTGCGTTGACTTTATTTGAATAGGAATTCAAATTTTGGATTAGATCAAACTAGGTCCTGTGTAACCCTCACCTACCGGCTCATTCGATTGTTCATTTGAAACAAACCTCACCCTATCTAATCATTATTTAAAACCCTAAAAGAGATAACCAAACACTTGACAAAATCAATGCCTAGGCCTAACATAACCTGTAAAGTGGAGTCGCACAACTTGAAATTGAATTTTCCTTCACTATTCCTAGCCCTAATTCAACAAAGAACTGATAAAAATGTATTCAGAACTGGGGCTACAATAGGGACTATTGCATTTACTGAATAACTAGGGCCTGGGGCCTAATTATCATGTTGTTGGGATGTAGGCCTAGGCCTACTCCAATAATATTAATGAGACCTTACCCAATTTACGTGAGCTTAGGCCCACTAAAATCGATGAACACTTACCTTATTTAATTGGGCCCATGCAGCAGTGATGGCGATGAATACACACGGAATTAATTTTTTTGAATTTGGGAGCTGAGAAATTCATTGTTTCCTTGTCTCGTCTGAAACGGTTGCAATCGTTGCATGCGCGTGTTGAGACTTGCGTGTGGTGGAGCGCGTGCCCTGACGTCATCAAGTGTTCTGATTGGTTGAAAGGTTTTTAAATATACCCGTCGACAAAACGCCTTTATTTGATTTTGTTCAAACACAGTGTACGATTTATTCTCTATAATTATGACTAATTAAAGCTGACTAAATTAAAACTTGACATAAAATGAAAATAGATGAAATAAAAGAGTGATGGAATTGAGTTGACCATAAAACTAATGGTAATAATAATGGTAATAATGGTCGACCATGGCGGGAATCGAACCCTGGTCTCCCGAAGGACGATTCAGTGTGTTACCACTCGGCCACGCGTCTCGGTCATCCTCATAGGGGTTTTTTCGTGGTTTCCCTCTGTCGTTCAGGTTGATACTGGGATGGTTCCTTAACAACAGGCCACGACCGACTCCTTCCCACCATTCAAAACTCATAATAAAATAACCTTTCATATCATCATCCCATCATCTCATTCATCATTCACCTACGCCAATAGATCGTAGCCATCAATATAGTGTGCCGTTAAAACCCAATATGAATAAGGTGATAGTGGTATGCATAATATCTTTGCTGATGAACAAATTTTTCAGTTGGTTTCTAGTTGTTTCACTCATGTTTCGGAAATTAATCATTATCAATATGGAGTACAAAATGTCGTCTACATAGAATTAGTTTCAAGTTAATAAAGTGATTTCCTCACTAAGAAGAGTAGTCGGTGTGCGAAGTGAAATACAAATTCAGAGATAATGAAGTCGGGGTTCATCAGCCACCGAGGCAGCTGTCTCAAAGGCTTAAAGCAAGCCAGAGAGGCATGTTTCAGGCGAGTCTGGAAGGCACATTTCAGGCATGCCTGGGAGGCGTGTTACAAGCATGTCTGATCGTGAGAAAGACAAGATTGCTGTATGTTTACTACGGGCATGCCCTGGGCATGTTCTAGGCAGGCACGATAATAGAGCACGTCTGTAAAGCATGCCTAAAGCTTGCTTCAAGCTTGCCTAGTGGAGACGCCTAATCCTTGCCTCACTGGCAGATTTTATGCATATGCCTCAGGCATGCCAGTGTTTGTAGGGCTACTAAGTTGGCACGGGTAGTGCCCGGAAGGACGCTGGCTGAAACGAAATGATGGTTGAGCATTGCTGCTACTCCGTCAGGTTCGCTCACTTCTCTTTCCCTCGCCTTGAGCAAAATGTGTTTTGTAACTTGCTTACCAGTTCCAGTGAGTTTCTTTGCAATCTTCCATAGGGTGGCACTTTTATTACAGGAGTCATCAATAAGCTTGGAGATATACCGAATCTTAGCGGCAGTGATTAGAGCTCTGATTTCCTCGGAAAGGAGTCTAGCTCAGATCTCTGGTGCGGTGAAGAGTTGCACTTCACTGCTAGGACTAGCTCTCTCTTCCTTAGGCAGGCTGCCCTAATGGAAGGAGTAATCCACTACTTCGATGCAGGTCGATTTCGAGTGGTTGAAGGTCTCCTTGGAAAATATTTCCAGGATTCATTTGGTATAGCATTACGAATGACTGAAGAATATAATAAGATTGAATGTATGAATGAATGTGGGGAATGAATGTATGAATGTGAATGTATAGTACGTTGTGTATGAATGTTCTTTTTTTCATAAGTATATCTTACACAGATAGTTCAGTTTTAGTTTATAGGCATATTATGTTAATTTCCATTATATTTTTGACGAGCCTTATATTTTATCATAACCTATTCATAGAATATAAAAATCAAATTGGCAAATAAAGTATTGAATTGAATTGAACAAATAGGTTGGACCTAATATAGAGTAGGTATTTGCTAATAATATGTGAGAGTACATTCATTATATTCATCCATATATATATATATATATATATATATATATATGGATGAACGTTTTGTCAAATTATAAAATGTGACCATTCTGGGACTTGAACCCAGGACCTCTTGGTTTGTACCCAAAGCTTTAACCAACTGAGATTAAATAGCCACTCAGATTCAAGTCGAATAACCGACACACGACGAGACAAATATGAGAAACGACTCTTTTGAGCTGTGTCTTTACAGATCAACAGGTTCCAAGGTGTATAACGATTGCACGCTACCACAGGTTCTTGTGTTTCTCTTTCTACCATCACCTAGGCTTAGGATTTGTATATAATATATATATATATATATATATATATATATATATATATATATATATATATATATATATGGCCGACTCTGGACACTTACTATAGTGTGCTTCTAAAGGGGTCTTTAAGAGCACACCAGTGTGCTTCTGAAGGGGCCTCTGGAGGCACACTGGTGTGCTTCTAGACGGGTCTTTAGAAGCACCCACAGTGTGCTTCTTATGGGCTGATTCTGGACACATACTGGTGTGCTTCTAGAGGGGTCTTCAGAAGCACACCAGTGTGCTTCTAAAGGGGCCTCTGGAAGCACACTGGTGTGCTTCTAGACGGGTCTTTAGAAGCACACTGGTGTGCTTCTAGAGGGGTCTCTAGAAACACACTAGTGTGATTCGTAATTGCATAAATACATTCAATAACGCAAATTATTATGTGTGTAGGCATTTTTAAGAAGCTTTCAGATATATGGATGTATTTAAGCACATCATGTGTTTTTTAAATTGATCAAAGTCTTCCATGGGGCTTTAAAAGCACACCAGTGTGCATCTGAGCATGTTTTTAGAAGCACACCAGTGTATTGTGAGGTGATATAGGGATATAGGCCTGTTTATAGGGCATTAAAAGCAACTTAATTCCCTACCAGACATCTCTTTGAAAGCACCCATGCGTATTTTTTGCTTTGATTTGGGGATGTAGATTTATTTATAGGGCATTAAAAGCCCACTGGTGTGCTTCTATGCATGTCTTCAAAAGCACATCAGTATGTTGTGAGTTGATATAGGGATACAGGCTTGTTTATAGGGCATGAAATCAATTGTCTTTCTGGGCATCTCTTTAAAAGCACACAGGTGTGTTTTGTAAATCGATTCAGGGATGTAGACCTATCTACAGGGCATTATATACACTCCGGTATGCTTCTGGGCATGTCTTTAGAAGCACACCAGTATGTTGTGAGTTGATATAGGGATGCAGACCTGTTTATGGGGCATTCAGAGAAATTATGTCTTTCTAGGCATCTCTTCAAAAGAACACGGGTGTGCTTTGTGTATTGATTTATAGGGCGTTGGGGTCATTTATGATGCGTGAGAAGCACACCAGTTTGTTGTAAATTGATATAGAGATGTAGGCTCAATTGGTGTGCTTCTAGACGGGTCTTTAGAAGCACACTAGTGTGTTAGCAAGTACTCCGTATATGTATATATATATATATATATATATATATATATATATATATATATATATATATATATATATATATATATATATATATTTATATATATGTATATATATATATTTATGAATATATGTATATATATATATATATATATATATATATATATATATATATATATATATATATATATATATATATATATATATATATATATATATATATATATATATATATGTATATATATATATATATACATATATATATATATATATATATATATATATATATATATATATATATATATATATATATACATATACATATATATATATATATATATATATATATATATATATATATATATATATATATATGTATATATATATATATATATATGTATACATATATACATATATATCCATCTATTTATATATATATATATATATATATATATATATATATATATATATATATATATGAATATATATATATATATATATATATATATATATATATATATATATATATATATATATATATATATATATATATATATATATATATATATATATATATATATATATATACATATATATATATATATATATATATATATATATATATATATATATATATATATATATATATATATATACATATGTTCACGTAGATTCTCGTGGCCAATATTGGATGGTAAACTAATTTCTACGGTGAAACCACGTACTTGAAAATTTGCGTCTCGACGTTTCGACGGAATTTCACCCGTCATCCTCAGGAGTGTAGTTCGGTGAAAGCTCAGCCAACTAATGACACGAAGTGAAATGATACGATTCGTTGGGTTGGTATTGAGGCCGAAGGCCTCAAGCTAACTTCCAACTCATTTGGAAATGCCGATCTTTCGATCATAAATTCCTTCCAGAGTTTTGAAAAACCAGATTTAGTTTTTCATGAGAAATGTTAAAAATAATAAGAAATTGGAAAATTGGAAAGAGGGGATTATGCAGTGGGCCCGAGGGTCTCTCTCACCGAAGCTCAGAGTACTGGTACCGTCACTGCATTTGAGGATGGGTTAGAAGGGTGGAGGAATTCTTAAAGCTATGACTTATTATCTAGATCGAAGCTCCATTCCGGAAATCCAATGCGGCTATTGGGCGCTTGTGCTTGCCCCATGGTGACTTTGAAATCGAAGATAGTTGTGCAATGAGTGGGTTATCGTTGTTTTCAAGTTGGGAGTAGAATTTAACTGCCTGACTCCTGAGGAGGTCGGCTACCATAGGTGTGGCTCCAGCCTCGTGAAGAATCGAGATCTGGGTACGTCGATGGGCGTTAAGGGAAAGTATGAGACTTTTGTTTTGGAATACTTTCATCCGTAGTATGAGTGATTTTGATGCGCATCCAGACCAGATTGGGCTCGCGTACGTGATAGAGGGAATGATTATCGTTCTACAGGTAATTAGGTTGTTGGTGCTGCTCATCTCTTGGCTCCTGAGGAGTGGAGCAAGGGATGAGAGCTTACCCATGGCTCTATTGATAGTACTGCTTATGTGCTGATTGAAGTTTAGTTTCCTGTCCAGGGTAAGGCCCAGATAACGGACTGAGGGAAGCCAGTTGATTTCTTCGCCCAGAAGTGTCAAATTGGGAATTTGTTGTTGTTTTCCCTTGCCGAAAATTATGGCCTGAGTTTTGGCGGGATTAACCTCAATTCGACATTTCTGATACCATCTCGATAGCCTATCGAGAGCTTGTTGTAAATATATTGAAGATTGGAGGGGTTGAAGTGAGACAGCAAGAAGCGCTGCATCATCCGCATATAATGCAAGTTGCACGTGACGATTGTTAGAGGGAACATCTCCAGTGTAGAGGTTAAAGAGAACGGGTCCAAGGCAGGAACCTTGGGGTACACCAGCTAGTATGGGTCTGGTAGTAGAACAAGCATTCTTGAAAGAAATGAAGAACGAGCAATTTTTCAGATACGATTGTATGATGAGGCAAATATAATGAGGAAATTTCAAATGATAGAGTTTATCAAGCAGGCCCTCATGCCAAACCCTATCAAAAGCCTTTGATATGTCGAGAAGTACATATGTGGTGGTGCATTTGGTGTTGAATAAATGAGTCACAGTGTCCGTGAATCGAAGAAGCTGTTGAACCGTGGAATGGTTGGATCGAAATCCAAACTGTTCATTAGGAAGGCAATTATTCAGCAGAATATGTTTGTTCATTCTGACCAATATAATCTTCTCTGTTAGTTTCGATAGAATTGGGAGCAAAGAGATTGGGCGGTAGGAGGAGGGTAAGCGAGCTGGTTTTCCTGGTTTCAGGAATGTGATAACTTTGGCTGTCTTCCATATCGATGGCCAGTGTTGGAGTGAGATTATGGCATTGATGATGGCGAGAAGGAGAATGGCACCTTTGTCAGGCATTTTGGTAATCAGAGTGATGCTGATGGTATCTCGGCCCGGAGCTTTATTCATCGGGAAATTTTTCACGACGTCAATCAATTCCTTCATTGAGTGTCACTGAAGCCTCGTTATGTAGATAAATCAGCAGTTACGGGCTACCCAATGAACAGCCTACGTCAGGTTGCTAATATGGTGATAGGGTCGGACGAGGTGCTAGTCCGTGATTGGACCACAACCCTCACTCTCCCGTATGGATTCGCCAAGAGCGGTGTCCATCCTCTTGGTCTGACTCCGAGTTTGAACTCTTGATGTTGACGGAGGTTGAGAGCTCATCACCGCGGTATTCAACCCATTACAGACCGAGTTCGGTTTGGCGGTCACCCATTCAGTTGAAAGCCCGAGCCGATGTTGCCTCACTGCGTCTTTCCGAGTGTTCTGTATCGAGGTTGGCGGTGATGGGCTGCTCGTCGACCCGGTCTCTAAAACCGTGTGGCATGGCTGTGACAAAGCGGTAACCCATCCAACTGGTTGCCCGGGACTTTGTTGTTTAACTGCCGGTGATCTAGTGCGGGTTCGAGATAGAGATGATGCACAGTTCACAGGGTGTGACGTCATGCTCTCGTCAGAGGTACGGTAGCTATTATCCGATGCCCCCTGGTTTACATGTCCTGAAGTGGCCATGTTGTTGACTGTGTGCTGAGAGGCTTGTGTGGTAATCGTCGCAATAATCGGCCTCCATGCCGTTGATAGACGCCGGCTATAATCCCTTCTGTTCATGTTATGGGGCCTCCGTTCTATCTCCAAAGCCTCGCGAACAATGCGTGGTCGTAAGTGGGGAACGGAAGCTAGAGCCTTGGCCCCATCGAAGTTAATATTGTGACCTTTTAACGAGGCGTGTTGGGCTAGGGCCGAAGTTGGCTCGTTTTTCTTTGTTACGATGTTACGTTTTTACGATGTTCTTTAAGACGTGCCACCATTTTCCTGCCAGTCTGACCAATGTACGTCATGTTGCAGTCAGCGCAAGGAACTTCATACACACCACAGTTCTCCAAATGGATCCGGTCTTTACAACTCCCCAGAGGTTCACCGATCTTCTTATCAGTTGAAAAAACTGTTTTTATATTCTGCTTTACCAGCAGTTCACTGATCAGATCAGTGGTTCCCTTGATGTAAGGCAGAAAAGCCACTGCTTTAGGATCTTACCTGTCTTCAGTTGGTCGAGGTGTGGGCTTCCTATTCCAAGCTTTATGGATGATTCGATTTGAAAATCCATTTTCAATTTTCCATTTTGATTTTTTCCATTTTTTCCATTTTCTTCCATTTTGTTCCAATGCATTATGAAGATGTTGAAATTCCACCTTGATGTGGTCTTCGTCAGCTATCCTGTGAGATCGGGTTGCCAGAGTGTACGCCACAGATTTTATCTGGGCCGGGTGGTGGTGCGATGCGGCGTTCAGGTATCGGTCAGTGTGAGTAGGTTTTCTATAGACTGTATGACTCAGACAGCCATCTGCTTTCTTTTTGACAAGTACATCGAGAAAAGGTAAGGCATTATCATTCTCAATTTCCATAGTGAATTGAATGGTTTGATGTTGCTTATTGAGATGGTCAAGGAACAGTCCCAGCTCGTGTCTTCCATGCTGCCAAACCATGCTGCCACTGAAGCCTCGTTATGTAGATAAATCAGCAGTTTCGGGCTATCCAATGAAGAGTCTACGTCAGGTTGCTAATATGGTGATAGGGTCGGACGAGGTGCTAGTCCGTGATTGGACCAGAACCCTCACTCTCCCGTATGGATTCGCCAAGAGCGGTGTCCATCCTCAGTACTAGGAGTTTCACCTGATGCAATTGCGGAACAGATCCGCCAAAACACAGTTGCCATTTTAAGAAGAGCGAGACTCCCTGATCGTAACATTTCTTCATCTGAACTCAACGAGCTTAAATCACTTCGAAACAACCCTGATATTACTATACTTCCGGCGGACAAGGGTAACGCTACAGTGGTGCTGAATACTGCAGATTACAAAAGTGGGATGTTAGCCATACTCGATGATACAGCTTACAAATCTACGGCCCAAGACTCTACAGTGTATTTGGAAAAAACAACTCGTTTTTCAAGTACGCAAATTTTCAAGTACGTGGTTTCACCGTAGAAATTAGTTTACCATATATACATATATATATATATATATATATATATATATATATATATATATATATATATATATATATATATATATATATATATATATATATATATATATATATATATATATATATATGTATATATGAATATATATATATATATATATATATATAGTTTTTTTGAGACTTTCATGGTTAACATTCTGAGGAATAAAATTATTTTCGGAAATACCATGTTCTCTAGTTGATTCATTCTCCCAGTAACGTTTCGACCACCTTACTGTGGTCATCATCAAGGTGTTAATGATAGATTACGCATAATAACAATATAAAAAGCAAGAAATTCAAAATTGGGAGAAAAAAATTAAAAGAAAAGAAAATACGCAAACGTTGTCAGGTCAGCCTCTTGAACGCATATATGATAATATAAATAATAAAGAAGGCATAAAAACTCAACTCCAACAGGCTCATAATCAAATACAATGTTACTAAAAATTATTTTTCTTCAACTGGCTTCTGGTAATCACACCACTGCTCTTCTCTTCCTCTCTGGATGATGCTGAGGTAGAAGTATCAGGTGGCCTGACTACACCAAGTGTACCATTTACATAATTGTTGTTCCTTGTATTGATGATGGACAAAATTGGTTTCCAAGCAGCAGGTAAACTCTTCCCGTCATCCCTTGTGTTTAGATTACGTGGACGTTTGGCAATCTCCACTGCCTCTCGCACTAGTCTCGGGTAGAGATGGTTACTGCGAGAAAGCTCAGATGTTCTATGGAAGTCTATTCTAGGGCCCGTTTCCATTGTATGTAGAGCTGATGCGTATATATATATATATATATATATATATATATATATATATATATATATATATATATATATATATATATATATATATATTTTTATATATATATATATATATATATATATATATATATATATATATATATATGTATATAAATATATATATATATATTTATATATATATTTATATATATATATATATATATATATATATATATATATATATATATATTCATATATATATATATATATATATATATATATATATATATATATATATATATATATATATATATATTCATATATATTCACATATATATATATTTATATATATATATATATATATATATATATATATATATATATATATATATGTATATATATATATTGATATACACAAACTCATATATATATATTTATATGTAGACTTCTATCTATAGTAACCCAAATCATCTTTGTTTGAGTTCATAGGTGATATGTTTTCCTGGGATATTTTATCCATAGAGGATATTTTGTCGAGAATATAATTTTCGTTAACAATTCAATTGCGTCGCCTTTACACACGGTTCGTAGGTAGGGCCTAGGGCCAGGGGTGTGCTACTTCATTGTTCACTAGTTCTAGTGAGTTTATTTTCAAGCATTTTCCACAAGATGCAGTCTTAGACGATTTGATTAATCAATTCATTCAACTGTAGAACAATTTTACATCGGTGAAAATTGCGTTTGAATGTTGTAATTTGTGAACATTATTTCTATTGACTAGCAAGAGAAGTATAAATGAAATAGTATTTGATATCGGACGTTCAGTAAAGTGTGCATGCTATCCATTATATCAGGTCATACATTATGTAAATTATTTTGAAAATTGCATGAAAGATTGAATAATTAGAAATATATAAATATACTCTCCAATTTTCTGATGTGCGTTTAATTCACATGATGTTTTGTCAATATAGGCCTACCTCAAGAAAATATCCATATGAACTATTCAATTTGAAGCACTACCCACAGTGTAATATTTTCAGTGTCAATGTGAGATTTAAACGATCGTAGTGACTTTTCACTGACTCATATTAAGTCAAGTTGCTCCTTATTACTATTCATGGAAATATTCTTCAAAATACTGTCAATTTATAATTAGCAACCACTTAGAATACATGTTATTTGTATGGTACGGTCCGGGATGAGGTAAAAATAGTTGGCAAAAATATTTTGGTATTATTATACTGTTCAATACATATAATGATAATCCTCTCACGTACATTTTTGTTATATAATTCGACTCATCGTTTCTCATTTTCATTTTAGTTGTTTGGAACGGTCCGTGGTGGGATAAAAATGGATGGCTAAAATATCTTGTGTATTCAATTACATACAATTGATCCGTCACGTACATTTGTCATTCTACAATTTGACTCATTAACATTTTCGACGAATGAAGCATAGGTTGAGTTTGTATCTTGCACTGGTGAAGTTTCATGTTTATTCAAGTTGGCGAAATCCTCAGACGGAAACCTTCCACCCTTTGGGTGCTAGTTTCGCATTAAAAGCAGTCAAGAGTTCAAGACGAACCCAAACGATCGCATAATCAATCGAATGCCGAGTTCATGACGTGTGTTTCATAACAAAATCAGTTCCGGCTTAAACCTAGATACTTCATTCATTCACATAATGAAGTGAAAATCAGTTTGATATTACAAAAACTATACGGCCCTGAGAGTGCACCTCGTGAAAGCTCACATTCCTGGACTTATATGTCATAGTGAGGAGACAAAAGGAACGAAAGTCGAAATCAATTGTTCACGTAGTCAACAAAAGTCTGTATTCGAGTAAACCTAGATTTTAACAATGGTAACAGTATGAGAGAGTAAGTTCAAAGCGTGAACGCTTACGCGCCGAACAGGCACCTGCGGCTTTGGAATTGTCGTACGATCGTAACACTTTTACATGTGGAATGTACGTGCAGCTAATTGCTAAATGATATACTTAATCAACTATATATATTATGTAAGAATAAATGGAGCCAGGATGAATAATTTTGATTCACAATATCATTTTGTAGGTATTAAAGAGATCTGCGTGTCCGTATTATTATAATTTTGATCCCTAATACAGTTCACAAGTTATCAATAATTTCGCTGAATTGACTTCAATCGCGCTCTGTTCATATACGTCTCGTGTCTCGTGTTAATACTAGGTAATTAGTGCTGCTAGCTAAAATCATTCTCGCTTTTTGTCAGAGTGTGAGTACGGTCAGCCATGTAATTAGATTTCAAACAAGGTTATGTAAAACTAGATACATTTTTGCCATTCTAGGTAAACGAAACGTATGCGTTGTTTTGTTGGATGAGCGATATATAGGCGTCCATATTAATGTGAAATCTAATGAAAAGCTATATAATGCACTTTGAGATTGAAACAATTATGTCAGGGTCATCCAGTTTCATTCATCACTCATTTCAATCGATTTAGAATTGAATTGGTGCATCAATTCCGAATGAGTATCATAATAGCTTTGGTTGATGTAGAAAATTACATATTTTTTTCTTCATCAAAATGGCTGATCCGATTCGTGTGAAACTTCCCGAAAATGTGTATCACTATCATATTATAATTCCGTGAAAATTTTCATCTGATCGAAGGAAATATGTTTCTCAATTTCTCTCCCCTGGGTTTTTCTTATGTGGTTTTCAAATCTTCGAAATGAGTTTCCTTAGAAGTGGTGCAACAGATTGCGCATACAAACTGTACAGTACCGAATTAGATGATGTCACTGTTTGCCAAGTTTCAACTGAATTTGTATTTTGTACTTTTATATGACCTGTGGACCGCGAAAAAAGCATGTCCGTTTTTTTCGAGTAAGGTGAAATTAGGTCTGCTTCACCCATCCAATTATTATTCATTCTGACGTCTAAAGTGAAATAATATTTTCTTGGTAATGTATTGGATATTTCTATCACGACGAGTCATTTTCTCCAAGGGAAGAAGTTCCCGCTATAGCGGTTGAAATTCAAGAGAGAACAAAGATAATCTTTAGAAGATTGAGCAGTCAGTGCAGTGCCATCCGCGTACAGTGCTAGCTCCACGTTAGGTGTGTCTGGCATGTCGTTTATGTATGGGTTGAAGAGCGTTAGACTGAGGAAAGAACCTTAATGGCACACCTTCTTCTATCTGTCTTGTTGTTGATATACAATTCTGCAGATGAACATCAAAAGACTTGCAGTGTATATATTATTGCATCATTTGTGTCAGGTACGCTGGAAAATTGTATTTGATCGGCTTGTAGTTCAGGCAATCACGCCACACATTGTTGAAAGCCGGTGCTATGTCGAGAAAGGCTATGGCGATGACTCTGTTGCCGTTGAAACCTGACAAAATTTTCCCTGTTAGTCTTAGCACTAAATAGTTTGTTGCGTGTTTGGCCCTGGAGCCAAACTGTTCGTTTCTCATTGAGATGATGTGTGTGACGCATGTGTTTGGTCTTGTCAACAAGATTCTTTCGGAAATCTTGGATTTGCAGCTGAGGAGGCTAATGAGTCTGGGGATTTGAGGGAACGTGTGGTCTTTTCCGGGTTTGGAGAAAGGGATTGATTT
>OZ023327.1:42402526-42415026 GCA_964007535.1 Brachyptera risi
TATATATATATATATATATATATATATATATATATATATATATATATATATATATATATATATATGAATATATATATATATATATATATATATATATATATCTATATATATATGAATATATATATATATATATATAGGAGGCTAAGTGTACTGTCAAGGGCATTCCAGCATCTGAAACGCCTGTTCTACCACTGACGAGCGCTTCACGAGCGACACTAAAACTAAGCCGCTCGTCGTCCAACGTGAGTGTGGATGATCAGAGATTGGCCAAGGTAAAGAAGTCCTTACCACAAACTGACCCTAACTCAAACATGGAAGTTGACACCAACTCTGATAGACATGGGATTGGTGCCAGAAATTTAAAGGGCAAGAAGAGCTAGTTGAGCCTGTCTGTGATCTCGAGTTAATATTTCATACTCTAAAACATGGCTGTAAGTCTGATACAATGGAATTGCAATGGTTTCAACAGACACAAGGAAGAAATCAAACTCTTAACATCGTACCTCGAACCGATATGTTTCTTTCTTCAAGAAACGCACTTCAAACCTTGTGACTCTTCATTGATGCTTAATTATAGTTTTTATCGTTTCGATGACTTGACAGGTAACAGAGCCCATGGGGGAGTAGCCACAGCTGTCCATGACAGCTGTCACGTGAGTCCACTGCCGCTTACAACACCTCTACAAGCAGTGGCAGTTAGAGTTGCTCTCCCTCAGCCTGTTACCTTCTGTAACATCTACTTACCCGAATGGGCTATAGTTACGAGAATGAATCTGGAAACCTTGTGTCACAACTCCCACGTCCCTACGTTCTTCTAGGCGACCTGAATGCCCACAATAACTTGTGGGGTGACACAATGGTGGATAGTAATCGCAGAGGACGTCTTTTCGAGCAATTCTTTAATGACAACGACTTAATAATTCTCAACAATGGAGAGAAAACAAGGTTTAATGCTTTCAACGGTGAGTTTTCAGCGATCGATCTTTGTGTCTGCACCCCATCTGTCGCACCTCTTTTCAATTTCTCCGTTCACTCAGATCTGTGTGGTAGCGATCACTTCCCACTTATCTTGAGAGTAGATTCTCATCAACGGCCCTTGCGGTGTGCGCAGTGGAACTTGCGCCGCGCGAACTGGAGCCTTTTCACAAAGCGTGTTGATTTGAAGAACTCTAATAACATACATGAGACTGATCGTAGGACTGAGCATGTGACAGAGGTGATTATTGCCGCCGCGAAAGAGAGTATTCCTCTTACGTCGACCAACCAACGCCACATACCCGTTCCCTGGTGGAACGAGGAATGTAATGTAGCGATCCGTAAGAGGAAACGAGCCCTTCGAATTTTCCGGAAATACCCAACCAATATCAACCTCATGGCATTCCGAAAAACTCCGAGCAAGGGCTCGTTTCATCATTAAAACTTCGAAAAAAGCCTCATGGAATTCTTACATCTCATCCATTAATGCTCACACACCCCTCACCAAGGTGTGGAACAGAGTGAGGAAGATAGACGGCAAATTTAAATCATCTTGTATATCTGGGTTGAACAAGGATGGTGGTCTGATTACCGAGCCCCAGGAAATAGCTAATGCTATTGGGTCCTATTTCTCGGACGTCTCTAGCTCTCACCACTACTCGGCATCGTTCCAGATACACAAGCGTGCTGCAGAATGTAGAAGATTAGATTTCTCTTCTGCGAACAACGAGGTGTATAACGTGCCGTTTAGTGTATGGGAGTTGGAGAACGGGATAACGTGCGCAAGAGACACGGCACCAGGGATTGATGGAATACACAATCAGTTCTTGAAACACCTACCAGCTGACGCTTTGACTGACCTTCTCTATCTGTTCAACCATATCTATTCGACTGATACTTTCCCTGATTCTTGGAGACAAGCTATCCAGGTACCAATCTTGAAACCATCCAAGGATAAGCATTCACCATCAAGCTATAGACCTATATCTCTGACCAGCTGTCTGTGTAAAGTGATGGAAAGGATGTTGAACAACCGCCTCGTTTGGTGGTTGGAACGAAAAAACCTCCTTTGCACAGTACAGTCTGGATTCAGAAAAAATAGAAATACTTTGGATCATCTAATTCGTATGGAAAGCTTCATACAGGAAGCTTTTCTTACGAAGCAGGAAGTGATAGCTGTATTTTTCGACCTTGAGAAAGCATTCGATACTACCTGGCGCTTCAACATATTGAAAACCTTATCACAATGGGGTTTCAGAGGCCATCTTCCTAATTTTGTCTGTAATTTCATGACCAACCGACGTTTCAAGGTACGAGTTGGTAATGTGTTGTCGGATGAGTTCATCCAAGAGAACGGTGTACCACAGGGTTCTGTCCTCAGTGTTACTTTGTTCGCCATCGCAATAAATGGTATAATTCGAAGCGTTCCATCTTCAATCACTTCTTCCTTATTTGTCGACGACTTGGCTATATTCAGTAAGTCAGCGAGAAGTGCAACGGCCTCTCGCCAAATCCAACTTGCAATTAGGAAACTGGAAGCATGGGAAGATGAAACTGGGTTCAGGTTTTCTACATCAAAATCAACGTGCATGCGTTTCTCTCGTCTGAGAGGCCTGCACCCTGACCCAGATATATATCTTCGTAGAGAACTTCTCCCATTCGCAGTATCGACAAAGTTCCTAGGGCTGACGTTTGACGTGAAGTTGAACTGGAAATCTCACATTTCGCAACTCGGACTCAAGTGCTTCAAATCACTCAACCTTCTCCGTTATCTTAGTTGTACCAAATGGGGAGCGGATCGCACCACGATGCTGCGGCTTTACCGAGCATTGATACGTTCCAAATTGGATTATGGTAGTGTTGTGTACGACTCGGCACGAGAGAGCTACGTGAAGCCACTCAATACAGTTCACAACACAGGCATCCGACTGGCCATAGGAGCACTCCGTACCAGTCGGGTGGAAAGCCTGTATTGTGAGGCTGGTGAGCCCTCGTTGAAGAGTCGACGTGCATATCTCCTTTGCTCATACGCTTCGAAGCTATTCAGCAGTAAGCATCATCCTACCTACCAATCAGTTATCAACCCTAGATTCCATGCTCTCTATGAATCGAAACCATTCGCCACCATACCAACTGGGATTCGTTTGAATCATATTTTGGTCGAAGAGTCATTTGTATACCCTCGAGTCTATCCAATTCAATCTAGTGATACCGCCCCTTGGTTGGCTCCACGTCCGGAGTGCTTGATGAACTTGTCATCAAGTACGAAGGCAAGCACGAGTGCAGAAGAGTATAAGCAAAAATACCTAGAGCTCTGCACACACTACCCCGGACATATTAGATACTACACGGACGGATCAAAACTGAACGGCAAAGTTGGCTGCGCATTCGTTAGCAAATCCTCCACTGTTAGTTTTAGATTAGGTTCGATGAGTAGCGTATATACAGCCGAGTTGTTTGCAATTGTCACCTCTCTACAGCACATTCAACAACGATCTGAGAAGAGCTTCCTGATCTGTTCCGATTCTTTGAGTTCACTCCAAGCCATGACTCAGATCTTTCCAACTCACCATCTAGTCCAGAAAGTGCAGACACTCCTGACCGCCCTTGCCTCGCAGGATGTCAGTGTAGTGTTCTGCTGGGTACCTGGACACGTGGGGATTGGTGGTAATGAGTCAGCGGACAGGGCTGCCAAAGAAGCGACGGAGAAAGAAGATATTGATAACCCGAGAGTACCTTTCAATGATTTCAAGGCGTATTTCAAACTACTTTTCAAATCTCGTTTCCAAAAAGAGTGGGACAGGGAGACCAACAACAAGCTGAAAGAAATCAAGCCAACTGTTAGTGCTTGGGAATCTTCAATCCGAGGTTCACGGAGGGAGGAAGTGGTTCTCACTCGCCTGCGAGTGGGACACACACTTTTAACCCATTCCTATCTCTTCACTCCCGATAAAATCGTCCCCAGATGTGAGATTTGTAACGAGATTTTAACTGTTCGACACATATTACTAGAGTGTCAGAAATATACTGCTCTGAGGAGACAGCTTCGTATGGGAGATACAATGTCAAAGATTTTAGGGAATAATTCAAAATCGATAGATACCATATTCAGCTTCCTAAGATTATCGAACCTATTGGATCTCATTTGACATGCTCGTGGTTCTGCGTTAGACGATAAAGTCGTCTTGTTACCAGTATCATTTTTCAAACTGCTCGAATTAGGACATTTCCATGTCCGTTCAAGATGACGTTGTTTGTGCAATCATCTTTGACCAGTATACTGCTTTTTGACATTTGATACTTATTCTTGATGCCGATCTCTTGGGATAGACATCAGGAATATTTTAATTCAAACCATATTCCACCATATATATATATTATGGTTTGTCGTTCCTCCACTCCTATTTGAGGGGGAGTTTGAACTGAGAACAAGTAATAAATCGTTCTCATCCTAGTCCCATGGGTGTGACTCTTTACAGCACACACATGTTCGGTTTTAACAAATTAGTGTATAACGTCTTTGGACACTTTAGACATAGTTTAGTCTTAGTTTATTGTATTGAGGTGTTCTCATCTAAATTTCACTTCCACCTCTATTTCACACTTTTCACCTTTTGTTGCAACCTATTTCGACAGGCGCTAAATGACCTCGCTGTCGATGCGCCTCAAAACCCTAATATTCATTCATTCATTCATATATATATATATATATATATATATATATATATATATATATATATATATATATATATATATATATATATAGATATATGTATATGTATATATATATACAGATATTCATATATATATATGAAGGGATCAATATATATGTAAATATATGTATATATACATATATATATATATATATATATATATATATATATATATATATATATATATATATATTTATATATATATATATATGTATATATATATATATATATATATATATATATATATATATATATATATATATATATATATATATTCATTCATATACATATATATATATATATATATATTTATATATATTTCCTATATATATATATATATATATATATATATATATATATATATATATATATATATATATATATATATTCATATACATATTTATATATATATATTTTCTATATATATATATATATATATATATATATATATATATTTTCTTTATATATATATATATATTATATATATATATATATATATATATATATATATATATATATATATATATATATATATATATATATATATATATATATATATATATATATACATATTTGATACGATTAACTTCGAACAAAACGACTTGGATTGCGGTATTGGTAACGTATTACGTTCACTCCAAAAACTCAAACACCCATCAAAACAACTGACTATATCGATTTCTGTTCAATACTCAATACATTATAGAATCCAATTATTTCTTCCCACAGGCAATATATTTAGAGATTGAACTGTGCATTAAAGAGTGGTATGAGGATTGGGGGTTGCTGGTCAACGAACTATATACTGTTTGAAGTTGTTGGGGTAGTGATCGGGGTGAGGGGTCAGTCAATGAAATCTATATATTTCATTTCGCGATGGTCATGGCTTACAAGCTGTGTAAATAGAATAGATCGTCAGTGTTTGCTCTCTAGGTTTATTACAGTCATGAAAAATTGCTGCCCGAAACCGAAACTCGAGCTATTCTCAATAGGCAAACTGATGTGATGATTTCACTCTTTGTTCAGCATTTCATTTATCGGCTGTGATTTCAATGAAGTGAGGTTCGTTTTACTCTGGAATCTGAATTTGTTAATTAATGGAGAAGAAGTCAACTGGAATGGAGCTGGAAGTGGAGAGATGGAACACATTCTTATGGATGTTTACAAAACATCTACCAAAAGTTGAGGAGTCTGATGTGAGATTCTGAAACATTTCAAGAAGCAATTTGTTTCCGGATCTTCATATTTATTTTGAAGAATTGTAGTCAAATATAATAAATAAGTCACTTGAGTTACACATTTTTAGGTCTCCACATATCTTTCTCTCTCCATCCGTCATTCTTACTATATTTTATATATATATATATATATATATATATATATATATATATATATATATATATATATATATATATGTATATATATATATATATATATATATATATATATTTATATGTATATTATATATTCCTCTCTATCTCTCTCTCTCTCTCTATACATATATATATATATATATATATATATATATATATATATATATATATATATATATATATATATATATATATATATATATATATATATATATATATGTATATATATATATATATATATATATATATATTTATATGTATATTATATATTCCTCTCTCTCTCTCTCTCTCTCTATACATATATATATATATATATATATATATATATATATATATATATATATATATATATATATATATATTTATATATATATATATATATATATATATATATATATATATATATATATATATATATATATATATATATATAAATATGGAATCATGAATATATATATACCGGTATATGTATATATAAATATGTATGTTTTTCTTTAAACTGCTTAAAAATTGCGGCCTCCCCCGGGACTTGGACCCGGATCTCCAGATTGCTGGTCTGACGCGCTGCCCATTACGCCAGAGAGGAAGATCTCCTTGAACAGTTTTATTTGTTGATATCTTTCGTACAGTCAGACATTTCTTGACTTGTGGATCACACCTCAAACTGACCGGAAATTGTACTGCCTGATCGACATCTCCGAGCTATCCCAGCTGTTGGGTCATATGACTTCAATAGCTTCCTGGTTGACCACCTGTAGTTTATCATAATTGTATGATTTTTTAAAAACTGTTTAAAAATTGCGATTTCCCCCGGGACTTGAATCCGGATCTCCAGATTTCCGGTCAGACGCGCTACCCCTGTCTTCTCTGTGTGCAGCGGAGCTGCGCATGTGTTACCAGTGCCGACCGAGTTAGGTCATGAAAGGTTTTTCCTGAAATTGTATGGTCCTGATTAGTATTGAGTCTGTTTCCTGCAGTTTATTTGCTTGCAATTTGCGCACTAATTCATTTGAAATTATAGAGGAATGAAAATTGAATTTTTACAGGGTTAGGGCAGAACGCTCCTGGCGATTTCGATCCGTTATGCGGTTTTCAAGATGCGCTACCCATTACGCCAGAGAGGAAGATCTTTTTGAACAGTTTTATTTGTTGATATCTGTGTATGCATTAGGTTGTAGCTTTGTTGATAGCTGGGAGATGTCGATCAGGCAGTACAATTTCCTGTCAATTCGGGGTGTGATCCACAAGTCTAGAAATATGTGACTGTACGAAAGATATCAAGAAATGAAACTGTTCAAGAAGATTTTCCTCTCTGGCGTAATGGGTAACGCGTCAGACCAGCAATCGGGAGATCCGGGTTCAAGTCCCGGGGAGGTCGCAATTGTTAAACAGTTTCAAAAATAATATAAATATATATATATATATATATATATATATATATATATATATATATATATATATTCTCTTTATTGGGTTTTAACGACGCACTGTTATGATTACCAAGATCTATTGGCGTTATATATATATATATATATATATATATATATATATATATATATATATATATATATATATTCATATGTTGTGACCAATATTGGTCCTGACTCGATCAAATAGTCCCAACTTGAAATGTCCTCAAGATGGGACTCTGTGTTAATCCGGGCCTTGTTGTTTTAGGGATCTTTCCTGAGATTAGGTTATCCATATGATGTGAATATTCCTAGTTGGTACTTATATGAAGAGTTGTCATCCTCTTGTACAGTGATTCTCAACCTTTTACACACTGCGGACTACTATAAACATGAAGTTTTTACTGAGGACTACTCGGGAATATTGTCGTTAATCAAACAAATATGAGCAATATATAGGGTGACCAGATTGTGGTAAATAAAATTCGGGACAGAGAAACATCTGAAAGTCAAGTATGCGCGAAGCCGGTGACCCGCGGATATTTTTTGGGGACGATGCTTTAATGAGTTTCAGTTGCTTTGAAGCGCGGTGTAAATAAAAAATAAATACAGTATCATTTTCTTATGTGGAGATCTTACTGTGTTTTATTATACTGTTTTGATCAATAATTATCTATCACCGTATCATAAATTTGTGTCGTATGTACATTTATGTAGAGATTGCTGTTGGCGCAGTTTCTTTATCTCGAGTTCTTGCCTTGTATTCGGACGACCTTGGTGAGGGAAATGATGTTTTTCAATTTCAAGTACAAAACTCAGTGCAGGAAAATTCGTAGTTGGTAGTTGATCCTCATATCTTCCTTTTTCACCCTATGATATTTTGACAAAATGATAACTTGAGACATGAATTCGTTGTTGTAAGAGTGAGAGAGCACTTTGGCTTGCTTCCTTTGCCCTCCTAAATGTACACACGAAAGGTGACTTGAACCACCCTCGCGTTGTTAGTGTGGCATAGGAAGGACGGTCGCTTATAACCTTCTTTCATGTATATAACTGCTAACAGAAGGAGGTTCGCCCCGGCCGGAAGATAGGCCTACTAGGATGGAGTACTGTACTACACAGAGCTAAACATAATATGCAAGTATTGCAATTTACCGTAATATGGTGTGAAATGATTAACAAGAGATAATGGATGAAATTACGAGAAAATATAAATATGAATTGAATAGTAGAGGATAGAAAATGGCATTATGTTCACTGAAATGTGATGGATGCGCGGACCACCATATTGATCTCCGCGGACCACCGGTTGAGAAACACTGCTCTAGTATACACAATTTCTAATTCTTCTGGTATAAAACTCCAGATCTTCCATCCTAGGTAATTCTTAAGGACATTTTGGGAAATTCCATCATGTTTCTCTCGTAAGAGGTAGAGTCGATTGTGTCCCGAAACTACACAGATATAGCCTGAGTTAGGTGCTGTGTGTTACGAAAACAATCATCATCATCAGCTTCGACACTCGACATGTAGAGATTCTATACAAGAAAGTAAGAGAAAACATTCATTTCCTGCTTTGTTTGCGTCAAAACATTTCACTTCGTTCTGATAATATACCCTCTCCAAATATGAATTCAATAAACTCATTTATTCACATTGGGCTAATAATGCACTGTGAAGATAACTAAGATCTATTGGCGTCGGATGAATGAATAATGGGATGATGAAATGATGAGATGAAGGTTTCTTTGGTAATGGGAATAAAGGGGAAAATGAAGTGGTCGTGAGGTTTAATTCCGGCATTTACCTAGCCTATAGAAGGATGAAGATGCGTCTTTTGTAATGAGGTTGTCAAAAGTGGACAAATTACTTGTTAACAGAGATTAATTATTCACGGATTGATATTATCGCTCTAATTTGAGTAAAACTCAGTACTCAGTTGGCCTACTTTTTTAGGGTAAGTCTCGTTATACGGCTTAGCTTCTAACCATTCTGACTCGGATATCCCATTTCCAATACGCAATATTATTTGAAAGTGTAAACAAAAAACAATGAAACGCCATCAAATCAATTACGTTCCGGTAGGCTTGTCAGTTGTAAATATTTCTACGCTATTTAAGTGATAACTTTTTGAATGTCTAATTTGACAGATGGTTGGCTGGGGAAAGGGGGGGCGGTTGAGAGGAGCAGATACCATACAGGAACATATGCATTTCATTTTTTAAAGCAGTTATACCTCACTGTTTTCCATCCATGAGAGATTGTTCAATGATTGTCGTCTACAATTTCTATTTATCTCGTCTTGTGCAGCTTTTGCTACAGCCAACAATGGGGTAGTTTATTTTAAAGAACTATTTTCTTTCGTAATCGTGATGTGTCACTAGTAAATCTCTTGGGTATCCCTGCGTACAAGATGAAAGTTTCATACGTGAGAAGATTTTTTATGATTTTTATGAAAAGATAAATGTTTCTTTGGGGGTGAATGGATCAAAACAGTCCCCCGCACAGTACCGTTTTTCATCTGGCTGGCTCATAAGTCTGCAGGAATTCTCTACGGGACTTAACGTAAAATAGAATACGATATTTACAATAATTATTGTAGTTTTCATACAATTGGAGAGCTGAATGGAGCAAAAACGTTTTGTTGAAACATACTTCTTTGTTTGATAAGTTACATGAGACACAAATACGTACAAGTAGACACGAGTGACACGTTCTAAAACGATCATACTGAGACATGTACCCCAGTGGCTATAGTAAGCTGAACCCTCATTCAGGAGACCGGAGTTCGATTTCCGCCAAGGTCGATCATACTGGCAGAGGTTTTTGTGGTTCCCCTTTCGTCGTTCAGGTGAATTCTGCGCCGGTTCGCCTTATGACAACAGGCCATGACCGTTTCTTTCTCACTATTAAAAACGAACAAAAAATGAACTTTTATCATACATCTACCCATCACCTCATCATCATTCACCGACGCAAATCGATCCTGGTCGTTGAGCATCGTTAAACCCAGAATGAATACGCGTCAGTGGTGTATAAAACAATTGGATTGGGAAACGTAATGGCAAGCTGAATTGCATAGTCTCGGAACAAGTTTTGCTTTACCGACGATATTCGTTGTAGTGAAAATAAAAAGTTGAAAATACTTTCATGTAATGAAATTGTATTTCATTTGTCAATTATATAAGTTATATGATTAAGTATATGATTATACAAATATGTAAAATTGTGAGCTATCTATTTGAATGAGAAATGAATAGTAAAACAATGGATAAAGATGAATGTATTTTGACTAAACACTCGGAATAGAATATGAATGAAACTATTTTGTGTTGGGGTATTGATTCCCATGAAGTGGATCAAACTAAGCGAATGGTATCGACTCATTTCCGTATCATTTTCATGTAGGATACTTACAGCTCAATCACGTGAATTAATTCCTCACTGAAGTATAGATAATAATGGCGTCGAGTTCGCTCAATTAGGCCTAACTTATATGTTATTTTGGAATTAAATTATTCACTTTTGTATTATTCTACAGTTTGACATTTCAAAATGCGTAGATTATACTTTTTGGTCTCAAATAAAAAAAATCAAATTTGAACAAATTCTGCTTAATTTCGTTTCTGAAAGTACCTTTTCATTCCACTTTTCGCTTTTTTGTTTTTGTCTCATTTTTTTTTCGAAAAGATAAATTATATCAGATGATGTTACACGTCTCGTTCACATATCTATAGGATTTTTACATTTGGTTAACCATGCTCCCATTTTCTGTAATTATTATTACCACCTACGTACCATTGTTTGTATAAGTTATTAAGTGTTATACCATCTGTTAGATTTGGAGACTGTAAAAATATTAATAATCTACTATAATTGAATGTCAGGCGTTTGAGGCTCACAGTATCCGAGCGTTCGATACTCATGTAGAAAGCACGCGACAAGCTGAATTACATGAAGACATAGATTGTCATTACGACTGGATATAATTAGGCCTTCAAGCGCCGGGCCGAAGCTGCATAGTGATTGATAATTTTTATTCGATTATAATTCCTTAATCTTCACATATACATCTTTCACGTCGATAATCTTCTCACACTTTTTCATAATTATTGATAGCCATGGGTCATAGGAGTATGTCGCACCAATAGCCTGAATATATTCTATTGACCAGCACATGTAGCTGAGTGGTTAACGCACTTGCTCCATGTGACCCGGGAGGTAGTGGGCATGTCGGACCCGGTTCGATCCCCGCTACCGTCCATCTTTACAGGGGTTTTTCGTGGTTTCCCTCTGTAGTTTAGGCTAATACCGGGATGGTTCCCACAATATAGGACACGACCGCTTCCTTCACACTATCCTTCCCATTACCCATAAAACCTTCATCTCATGATCCCATCATCTCATTAATCATTCATTCGACGCCAATAGATCTTAGTCATCATTACAGTGCGTTGTTAAAACCCAATTCAATATATATATATATATATATATATATATATATATATATATATATATATATATATATATATATATATATTCTATTTAGACTATGGTGTCATGTGGACGTTATTGTTGCTCTTCCGCGCACCTTAAATAACCTAAATCATTCCAGTCTAGCCATTTTATTGAACGAATATTAGGGTTTTAACGCATCGACAGCGAGGTCATTTAGCGCCTGGCCATTTTATACAATCTAACCTAACTTAAAACCCATCTATTTCTAGTCAATTTTAACTTGACTAGGACTAATCGAAATCCGTAGCATTTTCATTTAAACATGACATACTTATGGTCTGACAAATTGTCACTTCGATAATTATTGTAGGGCTGTACTAGTACTTTGTGCCAGATTGTTATCATTTAACAACAAGTGTCGGGACTAGAGACGTAATGAAGGTTATTATTTCATACTAGCCGAATAATATTGCAGATTCTATCATAGTAATGCTGGGCTTCCATACCTGCGTTATTCGGATTGCGAATTCGCTAAGCGGTTTTTTAAGCCACCTTGATGATAAAACGACCAA
>OZ023327.1:42417526-42440026 GCA_964007535.1 Brachyptera risi
CGAGGCGGCAGACCACTGACCAATCAGGGAAAAGTCGCGAATCGCTTCACGAAAGTTGAGGTTTGTTCAACATTCGAGCGCGCCGCCATGACGCACGACATGGTATCGCGCGATATGAGATTCGCGTGCATGGAAATCCAGCATTAGGCCACGGCATTTCATTTTCCAATATACAAAACAACCAATGAGAATAATCTCTCAACAGCTCATTCATCATTCACCAACGCAAATAGATTTGAGTCATCAATACATATTGTCGGTTTAACTCATCATAAATAATGAAAGATGTATTACATCAATTTATGCCCCTTACAACTCACTTTCTCTTCAGACCTCGGTGTGACCATTTATGGCATTTTCTCCTTCGTAGTTTCAACTCTTCTTTGTAGGGTGGCTACACCGCCCTTCTTGTGAAACTTAGCCAATTGGGCGGAGAATGATTGTTTTGCCAGTGATGTTAGTTTTGATGCTGATGCTAACTCTACCTCGGTCGTGTGAGTTTAGCGATCCTCTCCTCCTCTTCTCCCGACTTCTCTAACAGCCCCCTTTCACCCTCACCCTCTTATTCCCTCTTTCTCCCCTAGAGCTACTAGTGATCTTGATGGATAGTCGGGTCCGATTTCTGTTAAACCTCGATTTAAATGCATTCCCTGATGTCACAATGAGCTCTTACTTCTAGTTTAGAAACAAGTAATTGGAAAAAAAACATTGACCTGACAAAGAGAAGATGGTATTATCACAAACCACGTATGTCTAGCATAGTCAAGTATTTTTCTAATTTGGTAAAGGCTAGGTCAAGACTGTTTCTGAACACTGTTTGTGGCTTGAGAAAAGAAGCAAGAGGGGATGGGGGGGGGGGGTAGGGGGTGGGGGGAGGGGGTGGGGGGGAGGGTGGTGGAACTAAAAATGCGGAATGAAAACAATTGTCAAATCTTTTTTAAATCAATGACGAATTTCACTTCAATTTTCAATCACCATAATTGGCATTAAATCAATAAGTTAGTTTGACTTTGAAGTTGGTTTGAATAATTCAATATTCTGGATAATATGGATCTCTTTTCTAGGTAGGAAATATTTGACCATCCGCTGATTTATTTGACTGGAAGAATTGCAAAAAAATGTTACATATAAATAACTTTGCTTTTATAAGGATTACATGTTGAAAGCTGTATCTCCCGTGGGGGAAATTCAGGACAACCATAGGTATGTGAAGGGTATTGGAGGAGAGAAGTAGGCCTATGTTGCTCCTTGCATCATATGCTATAGATGGCATTCAGGGCAACGTTACCAACGGTTACCAATTTTTTCACGGTTGAATGATCTTTATTGGTTAAGAAATTCCTCTTTTGATGAAAGAATGTGTTTCATATAATCTATAAGGATCATTTTAACACCGGTCAACGGTTACTTCGAATTGACTTTCTTAATGCCCGGCATGCTGTTGTGAAATATAGTGTTTGATTCGCAATTCCCAAATATTCAACTGCTGTTGAGAAGTTTATTGTATGTCCTGAACATATAACTAAATGATGATATATTTTTATTATTAATTTTAATATCAAAATGAATGGTCAACATATCGATACAAGTTATAGAAACGAAAAGTTCTGCAACAACACTTTCTTAAAGATCCTGATGATGGTAGATGTAGTAGGATAATTCCCAACACACGTATGGTTGCGGTCACATGAACCCCCGATCATGCTACCTTGGTATGTATTCTGAAGAAAATATACTGATACACGCACCAAAACAGAATATATTGTTTAAACCCACTCCACGTTTAATCTATGACAAATTGAAAATATCAGCTGTTGAATGTGGGCAGGTTGTATTTAAATTCAAATTTTGGATTAAACCATATTATGTGATCGCAAGTGTACGTATTAGGGAGTTCAGATTGGATCAGATGATTCTTGGAGATGGTAGACGGTCGGTTTCGAAGACTAGTCTGGGTAAATTGATTCTTAATGATGTTAGATTGTACGTTATATGGAGTCTGGAATGGATAAGATGATTTTCAATAAAAGCTTCCATTACTCCTGTACACAAACACACCATATATATTCTCAAATTTTCACTTCTTCTATTCCATTAACAATGCTCACCTTCACATTTCTTTATTTACCTCTCATTTAATTTTCATTTCACTGTTAATACCACACTCTCCCCACTTTTCTTATGCATTATATAAATCAATAATTCATAAACACATTCAAATAGATTCCAATAGATTTGTAAGTTCATTAGATTTTAATATTGGCCATGTTAATTTGTGTCTTCGAGCAATTCTTTGGAGAGAGCAGAGATTCAATAAAAAATTGATATAATAGCATAAAAGCCGATTCTCCATGAATGAGTACTGTACAGTGTGAAAGTGTGATAAATTGTGAAAGGCTTGATTTTATATTTTTATCAATTGTAGGATTGATCTAACTAAATTCAACTTGACAGTGTAAATGTCGTTTTTTTAATTACTTTTTTTTTCTTCATATATAGCCCCCATGGGAACACTCTCCAGTGTGCCATCCCAATATGAAATGGAGCAAATAGAAGATGATTCAAAGATAGAAAGATAGGAAAATAGAAAGATAGATTATTATTGGATTGATTAGCATATACATTTAATTCGATCAATTCAAAATTGTATGAACTGACTCAGTGCGACAATAACGACGTTTGTCTCCACTTGTGTTTGTTGCCACTGAAACGACTGACCCGACGATTCGAGTAATCAACAAGCAAGTTTGTATTAGAATTTCGACTGAGTAGAATAGAACTGTATTGATGTTTGAAACATCAGGATATTACTTTTTTCATATTTGAACAAATAATAATGAAGTTGAAAATTCTTATGAGAAAAACAGAGCTGGAAACATTTTTTAAAGAGTTTTCATTGGTAAATGTAATTTTATGAGCAAGTTCAATCAACAACACTGCACATATTATCAAATTTGAGTGTAAATTATGTTACACCGTTTTCAAGAAATTATACATGAGGGAATTTCCTCACGAAATGAATCAAGCACTGCTTAGTATATGTTTAAGTAATATTTTCATATAAATAGCATGTTTCCAGATATTTAAAACTTCAATATTCTTCATTTCATGCATTTAGGTCAATTTTGTATTTATTAAACATTTCCTTGTTTATCTTTTCCTCTTCTCAGCTGAATCTGTTCAACCGGCTGATGGTAGATATATATATATGTATATAGTGTGAACAGTACTTATACTACGAAAACGCGTTATATGTTTCCGCGTTGATGGATGAGCTAGAACATATCAACAAATCTCAGCATTGGGTGTATAGGCCTATATATATATATATATATATATATATATATATATATATATATATATATATATATATATATATATATATATATATATATATATATATATAATTATATATATATATATATATATATATATATATATGAATATATATATATATATATATATATATATATATATATATATATATATAAATAAATATATATATATATATATATAAATATATATATATATATATATATATATATATATATATATATATAGCCTCATCAAACTTTCATCTTTCAAATACAACCTTAAATATTTCCTACTCCTATGACCTCCAACGAATTCTTAACTTCAAAATCACATCAGACTATCATTGCACCATTACATATAGATCTATATATATATATATATATATATATATATATATATATATATATATATATATATATATATATATATATATATATATATATATATACATATATATATATATATATATATATATATATATATATAAATATATATATATATATATATATATATATATATATATATATATACATATATATATATATATATATATATATATATATATATATATATATAAATATATATATATATATATATATATATATATATATATATATATATATATTTATATATATATATTTTTTAATTTTTTTTATTGGGTTTTAACGACGCACTGTAATGATTACTAAGATCTATTGGCGTCGGATGAATGATTGCTGAGATGATGGGATGATGAGATGAAGGTTTTTATGGGTAGTGGGAAGGATAGTGGGAAGGAAGCGGTCGTGGCCTATATTGTGGGAACCATCCCGGCATTAGCCTAGAATACAGAGGGAAACCACGAAAAACCCCTGTAAAGATGGACGGTGGCGGGGATCGAACCGGGTCCGATATGTCCCTTCACCTCCCGTATCACACGAAGAAAGTGAGCTAACCACTCAGCTACTGTGCCGGTATATATATATATATATATATATATATATATATATATATATATATATATATATATATATATATATATATATATATCATTCTGTCTTTTTTAATCATATTCTTCTATCTACTCATTCTTATATCCAGTTGTGAGTTTTTATATTTCCTATATTTGTACAATGTGCAAATCTTTGGATTAAATAAATGAGAAAAAAAAAAAAAAAAAAATATATATATATATATATATATATATATATATATATATATATATATATATATATATATATATATACCTTGAGATAAAAACAATTACGTCACTGCCCTCCTGTCTTATCACTACTCATTCTATAATCAATTCATATGATAATAAGGAAGGCCGTGTTTCAATCGTTTTCAATTAATTGGTGACACTTGTTGCTTGTATTTAATTGGTATCTTGATATCTCTGAGTGATCCAAAAACATTACATTACGTTTTTGTTATATCGAAACAGCTGATACGATTTGAGTGAAAGCTCGGAATAATGTCATATAATGTCGGAATAATCATTATATTGAAATTCCGTGAAAATTTGAATTCTCTCGGAGAAAATATTTTTTACGAATTTTCCACTCTGTGGGTTATTCTTATGAATTAAAAAAAAAAATTGAAATGAGTCTTATCAGAAGTGGTGCATCCGATTGCGCCTCAAAATTGTACAATATCGAATTAGATAAGAGCACTTGTGTACGCCAAGTTTCAACTGAATTTGCATTTTCGTTCGACCTGTGGAGCGTGAAAAAAAAGAAAGAAAAAAGGTACTTTCTCATTTTGTACTTTAATAATAGTATAATATATTATATATAATTATAATATAATGATTATTATTATAGTGATAAAAGTAATAATAATGATTGAACTGGTGTTTGAAGAAGCCAACAACAGTTTGATTATGTGGGGGTACGAACGAGTAAGTGATAATTAAAAGATAAAACGTTCAAAGGTGAAATAAGGACGTTTACAGAACCAAATGACTCATGCAGACTTGAACCCACGGCCGACTTGACTTCATTTTCTTATGCGGTGCTTTAGCTGATTGAGTCACTATGGAGCGAGGTATGTTTTGTATGTATTGATAATGATAATAATGAAATGAGATGATCCTGAGCGAAGTTTATGTTACCGTTCCGGTACTTGAAATAATGAAAGCTTTTCGCCTTTTTTCAGCTCCACTGATCAAACGATAAACATATGTTCATGAGACCTGACAAGCACATATGTTATATCATCTAACTTCATATTTTGTGCAGTTCTGGAGCGTAATTGGTTCAAACACATGTGAGAAAAATGATTTTTCAAAATTTAGAAAAACCTCATGATTCTACCTTGAAGGGGAAAATTAATGAAACATATTTTCTTCCGATCGACTCAATTGCTTATGCTATTCTATCACAAGAATGATGCATATTATCCCAAAGTTTCACATACATAGCATCACCCGTTGTATATCCAACAAAATTGATTGAATTTTACTAGATCAATGAAACTTATATTGAAAAGATCAATTGGTGCAACCAATTAGTGCGGAAAGCGAGAGAAAAAAATGAAAAAGAAAGAACACAATGACTTGATAGTTCCAATGTGTGTATGTAGCTTTCGGATACGTCTCTTGAATTTATTTCGCTCATCTCACAACGAATATGTACGCTGTGTTTTCCTGGCGATATTAGTAATACTCATATTAAATTACATTCTCGAAAAGTCAAGTGGGAGATCTAGTTTACATTCTTTCATAGAATATGTAGACCTATTATATAATTTTGAATCTCTGAAAATTGTTACACTACAATAATAATAATATTTTTTTTAGTATTATTTTCATCCAATAAATGTATACATTATTACAACATTTTTCACTCTTGAGTGTCCACAAAACCCATGTAGAGTTTGCCTGTGAAATAGAGTAATGATACTATCTTTGAAGAACTCATCTTCTTTTACATGAATACATATCTAAAAGTCATGTTTAACTAGCAAACCCACATCAAATAATTAAGAATACAATACAATACAATAAAGAAGAACACGGTACAATACAAACACATAGATACAATACATGTGGATACAATACACATAAACACGCTAGAATGAAAATAAATATAAATGTAAATGTAACAACAACGAATAACCACATGAGAAAAATAGACACAAGCTTCACCTATAATTTCAAAATGATAATTCAATCCATTTATTCATTAATTTGTTGATTTTATAATTTTATGTTCCATTAAATCATTTCATGGTGCTCAGTAACCAATTTTTCACCTCTCGTTTCATGTTAACATATTTCTCTATTTTTCTCAAGCTTTCAGGCAGCATATTAAAAGTAACTGGAATGTCATATTCTAATCTCCTTTTGCCGAATTTATTTATTCATGACGGAACCTGATACGTTTCCCTGTAAGCTAATCTAGTGTGAATGGAATGAGTGTTCAAGATTTTGTATTGTTGTTTGTAATAGTGCAATAAAATTAATCGATATGTATGTAAATATGTTAAGGGAAGTATATTGCAATGTTGATATAATTGATTGAAATTAGAATTAAGATTAAGCTTTATGTGATGAAGGTACAATTGATTTTACCATTCTATCTTGTAATTCTAATAATACTAATAATAATAATATTAACAACAAGGACAATAATTGTTTTCTGTCGTAATATAGAAGGGGTGAATTGAAGCGTCAGTAGCTGGAGCTTCGAGATTGTCTGGATGAGGGTCTGGCGTCTTGACGAGACCAACTGGACTATACTGATGGTAGGCCTAGACGGTCAGCTTGATGCATCGTCAGCTGGTCAAGAGAGCTTGGAGATGAAGCAAATCACTGAAGCGAGGCGAACCTTCGGACCATCTATAAGCCTCATACATTGAATTCTGCCAAGCTCAGTTTGAAAATAAAATAATAGAATATAACCCAGTGTTATACCATGAAAAACATTTAAAAAATGATTGAGATGAAATTATATAAGAATAAAAAGTTATTCAACATTTATATTTATGTATATATATATATATATATATATATATATATATATATATATATATATATATATATATATATATATATATATATATATATATATATATATATATATATATATATATATATCCACATTGATATATGAATATGGATATATTCACGAATATTGAATGACTTTTCATATAATAGGCTGATTATAGTGATACATTATCACTGTATCGTATCCAGTTTACATCAGATTATTATCTTATTCAAGAGATTCAACTTCATGCTTGTACAATGCCAATTAAATATCTCCATCCAAGTGTGATATAACGAGGTCATAATTCATTTATTTTCCTCATACTTGCTCGTATTTTTTACGTTCACACATTTCAACTTTCAGATATAGCATCAATCGCCGTAATGATATACTTTTATCTATAAGAAAATACGGAATGGAAAAATGAAAAGATGAACAATCAAAATTTCTTGTAATACTGAGAAATATCACTATCACTCACGGAGTATAGTTTGGTCATGTCACTTCATACAGTGACTATACTGTCGTTACCGGTAAATCGATTGCTGTTAACAGATTTTTTGATATCTTACAGTGGATTGTGTAGAGCAAGCATGATGTTGTCTGCCGTGTGCGCGAAGCTGTTCCGATTCAGTAAACTGTCTGTATCGGTGATCATAAATGATTTTCACACACCAATTCTCATGATAGATGTATTTTGGTAATTACTGCGCGCTGAACCACCATTCAGGAGGACGGGGTTCGATTCCCTCCATGGTCGACCATTCTGAGAAAGGTTCGACGCGGTTTCCCTCTGTCATTAGGGTGAATACTGAGACGACTCCATGTTTCCTTTACACTTTCCAAAACCTCTAAAAAAAACTTTCATCTCGTCTTCCCATCTCATTGTTCAGCATTCAATGACGCCAATAGATCTCAGTGATCATTGTGCTGCGTGATTGAATAAAATATAATGAATAAGCATTCGGTTAACAAAGGCGTATGAGTGGAAGGTGATAGGGAGGTATATCATTATTATAATCATACGTATCATATGAAAGCTCAAGGTAGAGTGCGCCACTGTATCTCGGCGCTACCAACTTATTTGTATGCTGTTGTGACCTACGGGTTGCTTAGGATTCGTGGTCGAATTATCGAATATATATTGTTTGTATATATATATATATATATATATATATATATATATATATATATATATATATATATATATATATTTATATATATGTATATATTTATATATATATATATATATATATATATATATATATATATATATATATATATATATATTATATATATATATATATATATATATATATATATATATATATATATATATTTATATATATATATATATATATATATATATATATATATATATATATATATATATATATATATACATATATCTATGAATATACATGTATTCGAACGTTTTTGTCAATTCATATATTTATTTATAATGTATGTACATATTATTACGATGTGCTATTTCCAGTTATTGAATGGTTTAATGAAGTATCAAATTATCACATCATCGGTACTGATTTCAGTTGTTTCCTTCTATTACGAGTTATGTTAGTGTTTTGTCAAAGAAAACGTTGAAAATAGGGAAAAATAAATCTTCACGCACGATAACCCGAGTTCCAGTGGACTAAAGTCGTACGGCCATATAAACTCAATTGGATTTTGGCTTCGTCTGATTCTCAATTCTTTTGCTTACTTCTATATATCTTAAAAGTTGGATACACATCCACACTGGTAGAAACTTCTTGTTCGCAATAATTCATAATTCATCTGCATTCTGAAATTGTTTAATTCAATGGTGTCATATCGTCATCTTGGATAATCATGATGTTCATCTACAAGTTATTACAAATATGTCTACACTCGAGCACAACGCTCTTACGCGGACTTCTCGCTATTTTTAAATGTCATCTGTTATATATTTTTGCGTACCCCATATTGTTATTTTTTGCTGTATTTCACGTGTGAGCTAAATTGATAATACAATTCATTTCTTTATCATCACTATACCCATGGTAATACAGAACTGTTTATTTTACGATTTCTTAGTTCTTCAAACTTGAAGGAAAGCAGTTACATGGGCGATTGCGTAAGGACTGCAAGTCCATCGGGCATGATGAAGTAACTATCTTGAGCATCGCAGGCGGAAAGAAGGGAAATAGACAGAATTTACAACTCCTATACTAAGCATGACGGGGTGAAGCTGGGTGGAAGAAAAAGAAAATTAAAATAGTGTCGGATAACATGCAATATAACTATAGAACATAGCATAGCACATAGATTTAGGATTAATGTTGGCAATTTGTTTTCAAGAATATAGGACAGGAAAAGAAGAGAATGGAAATAACTGAGTTGGTATTTGAAAAATATTAAACATTGAATATCATCGAATAATAAATTAAAATCAATTTGTGATAAAAATATTGTTTGAATAACATTTGATACCATTTAATTAATAAAGTATCAATTTATCATCTTGGACGATAAATGGTATTATTCCCTTCCCTTTTTCCATTATATCAGTGATTTTCACGATTGTAGTACAGAGTGATATTCTAACATATAGTTTTCACTGTTCCAGTCAGTGTTTTTTGCTTGCATGGTTTGAAATCAACAGATCTGACGAATATATCAATACCACATCGCCACTGATAATACGACAATCTGTGGGACGTCAATTTTGAAAATCGTTATTTTTTTGTTGGTAGTAGCTGTTATATTGAAGAATGAATAGTCGAGGAGCATCTTTTGATCGTGTCAAAACCACAACTTGTTAAAAATGATTGAATCTTGAAGTTTGTCAAGTCAAGACAGTATTCTTATAGATACTTGCGATGGCACGAGTATTGGCATAGCTATAGATTATTATGTGTATACGTTCATTAAGCAATTATTATTGAAGATGGGTATATTATTGAATTCTATTTGATATAGTTCAATCAACAGGCATATAGGGTCAAAACTATGTTTTCAAGTTATATAATGGCTTCAATATCATTCAATGAACCGTCCATACAACTTTCAAATCAATAAAACCATTCTTCACGAAACGAGAACATTTTTGTTCACAATTTGAATGGTTATCTTTCACAGTGTGGCTGGTGAAGAATATTTTCGGTGGGTAAACGTATAAGTTTAATAAATTTGGGTCAGGTATTGGCGATAAAATATACATCTACGTGCAGTAGGGATGAAAACATTAGGGATGGTATTTTGATGACGTTATCCATTACTCGTATAGCTTGAACCAGTAGTAAATGCCGTTTTCTGTTTGCCTGATATCTGTAAAATCCTATGTAGTTTGACTAGTTTATAGACAGATAGAAGAAGAACTCCCACTATTGGTTCGAACTTTACATATTTCACACTACTTTTGTATGTACTACACAATAGTGATTATCCTTTCGTCAAATATAATCTCATAAAATTAGGTCTCAGGAAGGTATTGAACTACATTTAATGGAGGAAAGATTCCAGGAAACATTTACATTCTTTCAGGATTTTCAAAATTATTATGCATTCTCCATGTTACTTGAACTCATAACACTTACACGGACATTTTTCAGCAAATGTATTTAATAAAATTATATATGTGCATATTCTAAAACATATAGATTAACAGGCTTGTATAGTTATATCCCCTATTTGTAAGATATGTAATGATCTTAGAAGATTGATTATTGAAACATCCATGTAACTTTTTAATTAATGAAAGCATTCTCCACGAAGCAAGAGAATTCTTAATATTAGTTCCGGCAAATTAATTCTGTATTTCTCTCAGAACAAAGTTCTCAAATAAATAATGCTGTATCACATTGGTCTCCGTTATTTTAATTATATAGATATCACTATACTATATATTGAATATTATAGGATACTTATTATACATATCTTACTCGTTATTACATTGTATGGTCTTGACTGTTGTCGTCGTGAGAATTAGGCTAGTCGGTGTATCCGGTATCAGTAGCGCTGCAAAATCAGTAATATAATGTTAGGTAACAGTCTTATAGCTCCGTAGAGTGTTGGAAAATAAAGGTCCGTTGCACGTTCTTCTGATAATTGTTGAATCCTATGCCACATCCCAATTTGTTGACTGGTTTAGACAAATTAAAAAATGACACTCAGTTTTGATTTCAAGTGAAGGACATCGAGTCACTCTGGGAGGAAGTTGAAAAATATTTCACAATAATTACTGAACCATGGACGAAAAATATATTTCAAGATGCTATGCAATCATGAATTAAAACCCAACCTTAATCTCATCCTCTCAAAGGGTGGGTAAGGTGCAAAACTCAATTCTCACCATTGGTCCGTCTCATTATATTATGACAAAAATCGCCATTGCAAAAATTCTTAGCCCATTTGACATGATAGAAAAAAAACGTGAAAAGTCGATAATTTTCGGCCGGGCCTAACGAAAATCTCTCTTATGGAGAATAACATATAACGCATTTTTGAGCTAGGAACGTAGAACTAAGATAGGTAGAGAAAAAGTGTTCCCACAAAATATCTGCGCTCGAATGTCATCTTTCGTTTGATATGTATAACATAGCTACTTATTTCCGCCATATGATTTCAATTGATCAACTCGCATGATGTGTGGCTTCATTGTTGTGGATTTGATTTTACCAATGTCCCAGCAATAACCTTGAGCTGTCAACGTATTTCTACTATGGCAGTTTGTAGGCAGGTGTCTCAAGGCGGGAAGGAAAGAGAATACTGGTTTATTCACAATGATTATCATAAACTTGATTCACAGACGTTTATACAATAATAAACAAAATAAAATCATATTCGGTGAATATTGGTCGCTCTAACACAGCCTATTTTTTCAAAATATTTCTTTGTAAATATTTGGAATAGCTATTCATTTTTGAAGGGCGTTTTATGTCATGACATAATGAGACGGGTCAATGGTAAAAATTAAGATTTGCACCTTACCCCCCCTTTAACTATTTCGCCACTCACTTCGACCCGCTAACCCCGTAGGAAATAAGCTGACTGTTATAGTGAGCTCTGCACGCGTGCTGCTTATGGACCTGCTAGCTCCCAGCCAGCATTGCCGAGATCAGCACAAGCCCTAATTACGGAGGTGTGCGAGGGGATTGGAAGTATGCTGGGAGAAATCAGTTTTGTTCTGCCATTAGAGTGGACTGTCTGGGTAGTATATAATATCTTGTCAATGATTGAATGAAATACGAGGAAAATAAAAGATTCAACCTGAATAGATTGACATGGAGAAGATCACTACGAGGCTAATGTTGACGTTTTCAAATAAAAATGTGACCTTTTACCATTGGGCTACTGTTTGAAACAATATGAATCGCACCCAATCGTCAAAAATGATTTGAGTCTGCAATTACTTTCAAAATAGCACTAGTGTGTTATTGTTCGACTTTCTGTAAGAGGTTCTATTTCATTGCCCATAAACCATCAGTATAATTCATTACTTAGTTTATATTACATTTAGATTCCCTCTGAATTTTATGTATCAATGTACCATTCTTATATAATGTATTCAATTTCAAATGAATCACTATACAACTAGATTGTATAAATGTCGTATAATTTGTCCAATGAATAATTTTCACGCTGCTATTCTTCCATATATTTATAGCGGCCTCATTTTTTGAAACTGATTTTACTTTTTTCCTCATTATTGACATTATGAATCACTGTGTACAATAATCGGAAAACGTAGGCAATGGTTGAATAAATTGTACAGAAATGATAGTTCAATTTTTCTACATTCAACAATTAACAATTTTGAATTGACTGATATATCAGATTGTGATAATTTTACGGTGATCAGCAGTTTATATAAAATATGTAATACGAAAGTTTGGGGTAGTATGCATTCAAACTCGATCTAGCGTAAACCAACTCATAGTATGGAAACAGATGGCGCAACCGACCTAACATTAATGTAACTGCCGGTTCCTCCTAACATACTACATAGTTTCAATTTATCTTCTCTCTCTCTCTATCTCTCTCTCTTTCTCTCTCCTTATCTCTTGTTCTTACTCTCTTCGTGTCTCTCGCTCTATCTCTATCTCTTTCGTTTTCTCTTTCTCAAATATGATATAGGCCTACTCACCTGAAGAATAAAATATAACTATTTGTAGCTCGCATTGTTTATTTCCACCATACCAAATGACAGTTTCGTAAATGGACAACGACCAGTTTAGTGGTCAGTACAGTCAATAAGACCTTATAACATATTTTTAATGGTGATAACGACCCCGCTAACAGTTACAATGTAAGGGGTGTGAACGAGAGGATGACTATGAAACGATTAAATGATCGAGTGAAAGGACTTTTACAAAAGCCTACGCATACGAATACAGCGTCCCGACTCAAGCCCGCAGCCGTCTGACTTTAGATTTCAAAGCAGTGCTTCAACAGTAAACTGTCTGTCTGAGTCAAACGGTTTCTGAATATTTTCGTTAAAGCCATGATTTAATTATTCCGGCACCCAATTTAGCGTTTTCTTCAAAAATAATGAAGATGTATTTGAGGAGGTCAGTTCTTGAGTACAGCTTGACGATTATTAACATAAAATTGGTATTTAACGATATTCATTTTCTAGTCATTTCTTAATCAGATCTGAAAATTATTTCTATGCCCTTCACAGTAACTTCGTTTAGATCGCGTTTTTACAATCGAGATCCTCTTTTAACATGGGAATACGTTGATCCACCAAAAGTTATGCCTTTCATACATGCATCAACGTAAGAACTATGTCGTCCACCAAAATAGCCAACACACATATCACCGTCATATTTGTGTATCTGTGGGCATTTTAGAATAGATTCAAAAAGACAAGGTCTACGATTAGAAAACGAGAAACGGATCGCAACTTTCGAAAACGTATCTTCAAAGTATTAGATACAGTATAAGAAATTATAGACATTTTCATAATTAATCAGTTGATAGTAGATAGACGACCTCTTTTTCGTGGACATAATTCAATCACTGATATTTATAAGGATTAAAAAACGTGTACTTACATGCCCATCTCCTGGATTCACCCCATTGACGTGGACATTGTTTCGAGTCGAGGTGACATTAGAAAGCGTTTGATTGTGTGTTTCTTCTGAGGACTCGCCGGAATGTTCGTTCGATTTTGAATTCGATTCATTGGATCCGTCTCCCATGATTGGTTCACATACGATCAGAGTGACGAGGCAAATAATTAATATCTGCTTCATAGACAACATATTTTCAACGCTTTTATTTCTTACAACTCCAGACAAGAAATGAAAGTAAGTGGAGTAATATCTAATAATTTCGATGGATGACCTCAGTGATATGGATGCTTATATTGGTGACCTTTGGATTCTTTTTATACGACGGAATAATTTTGAAGGTTATAGGAAGGTTCAATTGATTCAAATTCCTCTGGACTTTCTTTACAGACATAGGGCTATGGATGAGTTCTAGCTAATTTGCCAATACAACTGGTCAATGACCGGAACAAAAATATAATATTGGTTTATTATTTTATTGAATGGCTACATATCAGTTGAACAGATCGACAAAGAAATTCTGTACTGAAATGGAAACGTTCGTCAATTCTTATTCTTAGAATACCATGCATATTTGCGGGCACGTAATAAAAAAAGATGAACGAATTTTAAAATCCTACATGCGGGAATTTTACTTCATGCAGCTTCTGAAGCAGTGTCTTGACTGAATGAGCCAGATGGTCGGGTATAATGATTGAAAAGACAATAGAACAATATTTTATCAAGAGCGGCAGGCACTTGAGACGAATTCCTCGTTTGCTAGACAGTCCTAGAGAAGGGGAGATTATCAATGGGGGTACGTTAGGCCTATGCTACGGGCAACGCATATGGACTAGCTCATCGGATTCCATTCCCTTGTATACATTTTTGAGATATCTTATATTCTATTCTTTTCGGTTGTATCTAAAATATTCAACCAAGTTCACCACACAAATTTTCAGAATTTTTAATTTGAAAAACGTTGAATTTTTTCAAATCGAAATTCTGTGTAAGGCTGAATCCCCATATTGTAATTGATGAAAAAATCAATTTGAAATCTCAGAAATTACGGTCATGAGCAGGGCGTGATAATGTGGGCGCTTGAGGCCTCATAAGTGAACTGGAGTGAGCTATGTGAGTGAGAGAGAATGGGGCGAGGAAGAGAGATTCACTTTGAGTGATCTGCTATGTTTTGTTCTTACAATACCCTGTAGCATACATAAAGTCAATCAGAACATGAACAGAGCAGTAACAACTAACAACTAACTACCTAACTGTTTCTTCAGCTGTGAGCGTAGAAAATTTAACCACTACAAGTGAATACGTAATTATATTACGTTGTTTTAGTTGTATTATACGTAGATTTTCATTTTTTTTCTCGTAATCTATTTTCTCTTAGCAATGTGAAATTTCTCAGTTGTATAGATGATGTATGTTATTCACTTCATAGTTTATTTGAATGATGTTACTTCCAATGCAATTGCAATTCTGAAATATTAACTGAATCCATCAAAACGATTCAATCGCGTGCGTATAATATAACAATCAGTGAAATGTGGGAGTAATTTGAATTTCAATTTTAGGGTTAAAATTCAGGTTTTGAATTTGCTTCATTATTATTTGTGGAATACATGAGACAAAATTCTCGAGGTTCATTCTTTCTCATCATGGAATCAGCTTCATTTTCTAAATTGACCTATACGTACTGAAATTTTCATGCATTTATCACCTTAGGTAAGTTTATCACCACACCCTGTAAAACCTTTTATTGTATACTCCAGAAACCATATTTAAACATTTACTTTGGGTCAAATTTCACGCTCTAAAATATTAAAGTAATTGGAAAACAATTATTCTGGGAATTATTTCAATCACATGAAGTTCAATAATTAAATGAATACATTTTCATCAAATAAGTTGTAATCTAGTGGTTATTCTTATTCAGTATCTTGCGCAAGATGATTTACGGCATTGTAGATTTGACTTTTCCAACCGAGGTGTGTAGAGCTCTCGAGTAAATTTCTTATAAGCCAAGGTGTGTAGAGTTTTCAAGTGGACCTGATACAAATATCTCGCTCATTTTACAACGCATCTGCTGGGTTTGCTTAATTTAATACAAAGGACCAGTCCGATCTCAATGAAAATAGGTAGTAGTAGTATTTTGTAGTAGTAGTATAGTAGTGTTTATTTCTTTAACCCTCTTTCGAGGAAATCGAGTGAGCTCATGTGTGTCATATTTGTATCTACGTTCAGATGAATCTGGAATTTTTCTGATGTTTTTTTCAAATATTTAGGTTCGACCTATCATTATATTATTATATATTATATATTATATTATATTATATATATAGGTTTCGATATTTAGGAGGGTCTTGAGAATATCGTGGAAGGTGTTAGAAAGAAGTTCGGGAAGGAAGTGGAGGTTATTGTTTGCAAGCTGTGGGGGAAGTGGGGATGGGCCGTAAATAACGAATTGAAAGAGTGGGGAAAGAAGATGAAGGTGGAAATCCTACAAGCAAAAGTAGCTCCGATTATAGGAGCAGAAAAGTTGAAGGAAGAAAAAATAATGAGGAGGGAATGGAGATGGATAGTGGAGAGGAGGCTGGCAAGGAAAGAACACGGATACAATCAAGCGGTCTTTCAACCGCGATGGGTGTGGAGGAACCCCCCGTAAACTTAAGGAGAGATACCATAGTGGGGCTAGATATTGTCGTGAGGAAAGAAGTGAAGAATATAAAGGAAAACAAGAGGAATAACGCAAAGAAGATGAAGAAGAAAAAGAAGAAGGAAAGAAGGGACAATCAGCAGAAGATGAGGATAGGAACACTAAATATTGTAACATTAAGTGGAGAGACTAAAACTGAGATAATAGTACATGAAATGGTAAAAAGAAGGTTGGGATTATCAGGTCTAAGCGAGACAAAGTGGATGGGTATTGGAGAGAGAGAATTGAGAGGAGGTTACAAAATATATTGGTCGGGTGGGTTGGAAAGAAAGAATGGAGTAGGAATTGTGGTGAGCCTGGATGTAAGATACAGTATTGTGGAAGTGATCAACAAGAATTACAGAATAATAAAAGTAGTGCTACGAATCGGCAATAAAAAAGTGAAGGTGATACAGATATATGCACCACAACAAGGTAGGAAGAGAGAAGAGAAGGATGCATTCTTTGAAGAGTTGGATGAAGTAATGGAAGATATCGATGTGGTACTGATGGGCGACTTTAATGCAATGGTAGGCAAAGAGAAAAAGGGTTACCAAAACGTCCTTGGACCACATGGGTGGGGAATCAGTAAGGTGGAAGGAATACATTTATTAGAATGGTGTGCAAGAAATTCTATAAAGGTGGCAAATAGCTGGTTCGAGAAGAAGAGGAATAATCAGAAGATTACGAGATACGGATTTGGCAAAGAAGAGACCAGATATGAGTCCGTAATTGATTATGTGTGTGTTGATGAAGAAATGAACAAGAACTTGATTGATGTTGTGGTAGAACCAAAACCGGTATTGGAGTCGGATCACAGGTTGCTGGTGGCTACATTTGAGATCAATGTAAAGAAGAGAGATGTTAGGAAGAGAAGGGAGATGAAGAAGAGAAGAATAAAGGTATGGAAATTACAGAATGAAAAGGAGAAGGAAGAGTTCAAAATGTTGATACAGGAAGCTTTACCGACGGGACCAAGCGCAGGCATAGAACTGGAATGGGAAATGTTCAAAGAAGCGTTGGTTGCTAGTGCAGAACAGGTGTGGTCGACAAAGCGGGAAGAGGAAGGAGAAGGAAACACCGTGGTGGAACGAAAAAGTAAGGGAGGCAGTCAAGTTGAAAAGAAAAGCGTGGATAGAGAAGGTAAAATATCAAACAGAAGAAAATGTAGCGATGTATAAAATGGCGAAAAGATTTGTGAAAATTGTTGTGAAAAGAGAAAAGAAGATTTTGATGGAAGAATTTGGAGATAAATTGGAAGCAGATTTCAAGGGAAATAAGAAGTTATTGTATAGTGTAATAAAGAACAAGAGGAATAATAAAGTTATACCGCATATGATGTTGGATGATAAAGGGAAAATTACAGACGACATAGACGTAATAAAGAAAATATGGAAAAATTACTTCGAGGGATTATTAAATGTAGAAGAGACAGCTGAAATGAGATTATCGGCAGGAGAAGATAAAGATGAAGAAGCAGAAGGTGGAGAAGAGGAAGGGGACGAGATGAGGCAAATAGAAGTAAGGGAGATGCTGGAAAAGATGAGTAACGGAAAGGCTCCTGGTGTAGATGAGGTAGTCGTAGAAATGGTGAAGGCAGCGGGAAGAGCAGGAGTGGAATGGTTGTGGAGAGTAATGAAGGGAGCGTGGGAAGAGAAGAAGATACCACAGGAGTGGGAGAAAGGAATTATTGTACCTTCATACAAGAAAGAGGACAGTAAAGATTGCGGGAACTATAGAGGAGTAACATTAATGTGTCAGTGTGCGAAGGTATATGAGAAGGTATTGGAAGGAAGATTAAAAAGAGAATTGGATGGAAAGATTAGAGAAGAACAATATGGTTTTCGATCAGGAAGATCAACTATAGATCTAATTTTTGCACTTAGGCAAATAATGGAAAAGAAGTGAGAGAATGGGGAAGAGACTTGGTTTGTGTTTTTGGATCTTGTTTTAGCATATGATAGAATGCCGAGAGAAAAGGTATGGGATTGTCTCAGAAAGAAGATGATAGGGAGACGACTAATAGAGAGGATAAAGAGTACTTACATAAAGAGCCTGAATTGCGTCGAGTTAGAGGTTGGAAAGACTGAGTGCTTTGAGGTGGGGACAGGGCTAAGACAAGGAAGTGTGTTGTCACCACCACTCTTCACAGTAGTAATGGATGAGTTGTTAAATTTGGTGGAACCGAGAAATGAAGAGGGTGACGATTCCAGAACTTTTATATATGCTGATGATGTGCTGGTTTGGGGAGAGTCAGAAGACGATGTTCAAAATAAGGTTGATAAATGGAGAATACGGACAGAAGAGGCGGGACTTTTATTGAGTAAAGAGAAGAGCGAGGTACTAGTGATGGGACGAAAGAAGAAGAGAGTAGGAAGAAAGAAGATAATGCTAAATGGAGAGGAGCTAATGGAGATTACAGAATTTAAATATCTTGGTAGTATAGTGACGGCAGATGGGAAAATGGAACCAGAGTTGAATGAGAGGGTGAGGAAAGGAAAGCAGTTTCACCAAGCGGTCAGAAACCTTTTATGGCAGGAAGAGGTACCGAGGCGATGCAAATTGCTAATGTATAAATGCTACTTCTTGCCAATACTAACTTACGGGGGGCGGTGACTTGGCCGATTGGGGGAACTGAAGAGAGAATATTGCAAACATCGGAAATGAAATTTTTAAGGAGTGTGTTGGGTGTGAGTAAAATGGATAAAGTAAGGAGTAAAACAATAAGGAGGGAATTGGAAGTGGGTGGATTGAATGGGAAGGGAGAGACTACGGTGGTATGGTCACATGCGAAGGATGGACAGTGAACGAATACCGAGGCGGGAATTTGAAAGGGGAACAGTCGGAAGAAAGAGGAGAAGAGGAAGATCAAGGATGAGGTGGGAAGAAGTGATCAGGTTAGATGTAGAAGAAAGAAGAGAATCGTGGGAGAGAGTGAAGGATGAAGAGTGGTTGAACGATAGGGGAGTATGGAGAGAGCTTATGGAGAGAGTGGAAGATGGAGAAGATGGTGAGGGGGTGTTGTGCCTGGCGAGCACAACATCGAAGTGATTGGCCAAATTTTGGCAACCGTAGGTTGCCCCTAACCCGATTTAAGATTGGATTTGTGAAAATAAATGAAGATTTTATTATTATTTAGGTTCGACCTAATCTTATGAGGTTTTTCAAAATCTAGAGATGATTCATCTCAAACGATTTGGCTAGAAAATTAAACAGTTCTAAAATAGTGATGGTCAGTTCAACCATGGGGTTTTTGCAAAACAATAGAGAAAGAACAAAACGACACACAGACAAAGCTCCGTAAGAGTGAGTTGGAGGTCTTTGCTATTGCTCATTCAATTAGGTAATTACGCAGCGTAAGCGTTGTTAGATAAGCGAGATATTTGTATGAATTTTGTGGAGTCACTCAATTCATTACATACATTTGAAGCAGCTTTTATTCCAGTGAGTGAATTGAATCTCTGCATGCGCTATCGCTAATCTAATGAACACCAAGTTGGAAAAATAACATTTTAGTTTGGTCAAGCTGAAACTTATATTTCATTCAAATTCAATTGAAACAGAATTTCACCGTGTGATATAAAAATGTGAAAACTATAGATTTAATAACAATACTTCAAACCCATAGGCACTCAATTCCCACAGAAGAAATCTCATTTTGAAACTCATTCTCAATGCAAAGCCAACTTGAAGAGATATGTGCCCTCTTCAGAGGCAACAAACCCATATTCTTTATAATATAATAATATGAGTCATCATACATTCTAGTATTCAAGCTATACCAATGACAGATACACACATGGGCTTATGATAATTGATACAATCTAACCAGGTCTTGAAATATGAATGTAGGTCTTATATTAAAACGGACGTCTATACTTACCATCGTCTCCAATTTGGTCACCTATTACCGACCATGAGCTAGATTTTCTCTCGTACTGCGGTCTTTTGTATAGTTCGAGGGAAATATGCCAGCCATTTATCATCATATTTAAACTACATTTGTGTGTTGATTAGTAGTAAACAATGAATTAGTAAATAATTCGTAATAAGAACTACAATTTGTCTCGAAATGGTGGAAATCGACAATTTTGACCCTCTCACTTTTCCTCTCACTGTAGTTGTCATAACCCTGATTGGTTGATTCATAACATCGTCGATCACTTGCATAATGTGAGAGCTTGAACCCTCGTAGCTTACAAATTATACGACAAGACTTATATACACGATATGCAGTGTTATTATTTTTATTATTTCATGAAGAGATTCATACAATTCCACTTGTACATACACATAGTTTTGTCTGCAGGCTGGTACAGTGTTTATTAGTATAGGAATACGTCAATAATAGAATATAAAAATAAGATATTCTAATTGAAGCTATACAAGTTCAAGTCATTACCGTGGTCACACTCACCACTTACTACTTTCCAAATATAAATTTTTCAAGGCTATAAATAATACATATGGTGTAACAGAAATTATTTGATCTACAGTTTGGAGAGACTATGACTCAAGCTCAGGTCCTTAAGACGACTTGCGAGAGCATTGTAAATAGAAACTCCAGCTGCTCGGGGATCACGTTCAGTTACTGTAAGTCTACAGTCAAGTTGTGCAAGGTTGAATCTGTCTCTTACATCAAGATTGTGAATTTGACTGATAGATTTGAAATATTGGGGATTGTCCTTGACAAACAATAGACTCTCTTAGATATAGAGGCAAGGTAGAGTTAAAATTTCTTTCCCTCTGAAGAGGGTTCTACATAAACTGACCTTTTGAAAAGTCAATTGAAAAGTCATTGCACGAAAGCGAAATATTTCACAAGTTAAAGTGAGTCTTACATTGTGAATGGGCCTCAGACTTGAATACGGCACACACAAACGATTCCAGTTGTCACAATCATTAACTGGAATGGCCAACTAAATTGGGATGTCTACTGAGGTGAATTCACAAGTATCGCGATCCAACTGCAATCGATGACAGCTCGGTAAATGCGATTTCGCGCGGTATAAATGAATCAGTCGATCATGAATGAGTGAATATATAATCGAAGTTTGATATATATTCGATATGTGAGGTAGAAGGTCGGAAATCGAAGTTATACTAGCAGTGATAGATGTGACGTCACACATTCACTACATTCCCATTGATGGTTCGACCGATTGGATTATGTTTTTAGAAATCATCTCTATCATCAGCATCCAAACGGAGACCGAGTTACTGTTGCGTATTTCGTACGCTCAATTTCAGACTGCATGGTTGGGCAAGTTAATTGGCGACTGGGACAACTGGAGTTGTCCGTGGATGTGTATCGTGCTCTCGATGGGTGTATTCATTCTGACCATTGGATCTCGTCTGTTTCATTCACTCTGCGAAGCAAGTGATTGGGTCAAGTACTAATTGACCACAACATCAAATGACTAGTGGCCTATAATATTCCCGGTGAAAAATGAATAATTCGTTCCTAGTA
>OZ023327.1:42446656-42461656 GCA_964007535.1 Brachyptera risi
TCAAAAACGGGTTCTAAAATGGAAAGACAAAACTTATAATGTTGACGGTAAGGAGAAAGTTATTATTCTGATCGAGAAGACAGTTCCTGTTAATCGGATCGTATCAAGTCTATCTAATCCAAGGTACCGATAGCCTGATTTGTTTTAATGAAACTAATGAATGAATAGTAATAATTTCATAAATTGTTCCATATTTATTCATTGTTCGTCAACAGTTAATCACAATCATTCTAAACACGTGATGAAACGATGATGTTGAATAATGCACTCGTTTATTAAAACTAATAAGAAAACATAAGCAGCCCAGTATTTGGCTGACATGTATAAATCTCGTGTCAAGTGGATGGTGACAATCAAGTGCTGCACTCTGCAGTCAAAATCGTGTACCTAACTGTAGGTAAATGTTAAGTCTTGAAGTCGATAGTATAGCTCACATCTTGCCGTTGATTGGTTAAACCCTAACACACATACAAATCAATTAAAATGACACTAACTAATACTGTTGTTTATATAAGAATTTACCTGGAAGATTCTCAATGACTCTACCAGCAACAACTACGTCATATAGTACGTGGTACGAACGAGCGGCTGATGATAAAACGAAAAAGTTATGAAAAGTGAATTAACATTTACAACGTCCTTTCTTCATGCTGGACTCGAACCCCCGCCCGAATTGATTCCATTTTCTGAAGCGGTACCCTAGCTGAATGAGCCACAGAAGGCAGCATGAGAATTATAATTTAAGAGAGTTGCAACCAATGGAGTATAATCATTTCAAATTAGGACCTATACTATCATCCATTCTGATATTTAGATCTTGAATAACTGCATGAGAATAATTTATTTGTGGGACATTTCAAATCACTACTTGTGATACTGGGAATTGAATAAGCCTAGATAAAAATAGAGGAAATATATTTAATGGTGAATAATCTGTGAGCGTTATATGATAATATGATACTTATTCAGCCTTTTATGCTAGATTCTGTCCTAATCTAAATATTTGTTTATCGCACAATATGGAAATTGAAGAGATATTATACTCAAAGTCATCACTAAGCCAATAATTTTGTTATCGTCATAAACATTTTTTCCATTCTGAAATCTAATTACCAGAAAAACAAGACTCTTTAAAAATAGAAGCTCATTTAAGGGCACAAATATAGGTCAATGGTGAGTTTTTATATTCGTTCTTTGCATGCGATCATCATCTGATAATGCATTGAATTCACTGATCATAGTTATTATATCTATGTGCACTCATAGATACTCATTGCAATTCAGTTCATGAGGATCATTATCGTCTAGTGATTTTATAAAAACCAATCGACAATGAAGTTTTTCGCAATTCTTATACTTTTCTTCGTGTGTACCTCGACGACATATGGTATATTGGAGAAATTTTGGCCATTTGGTAAAAAGTCTACGACCACATCGACTACGACACATTTACCAGTACAATGGCAACCGGAACCCACGTCGACTAATCCTTCGGACTACGACAATGTATTAGCCTCTAACGAAGATGATGATACTAAAAAAGCGACTTTCTACAATCCCGTGGGTACAACACTGTTACCATATGGTAATCCAACGACCGTCATACCAGAAAATAGCACCTCGGCGACGATCAAAGCACTTGTTCAAGCACCTGTAAGAGGTAGTTCATGCCCGAAAGGAAAGAAGTACGACCAGAATGGTATTTGCAGATCAACATTTTGAGTGTATGAGGTGAGTTTTTTTAAAATTGAGGTCAAATCTACATGCCGTAATTGATTGGTGTAGAGCTTGAAGGAACAGTGAAAGTCCGTATTATGCTCATCTGATACCAGTTCAATCGTATACAATATAACAGGTTTGACTGGCTTAGCCAGTTAGAAAAATATTTTTACTCCAGTTTCAAGCGATACGACCAATATATGAATTATATAAAACAAAATGTACAGTCATTAAGGTTCTACATGGAGGTTGCGCGTCCCACTTCATATTATTCAATATTGTATTCACATACCGCTTATCCGTCCCGCATGCACATATGTTTTTTCACTTGGAGATTTTTTATTGGACCATAATTCGTCCACGATATATAGGAATGTGAGAAATATGCAAATCGTTCAAAATTACGTGGGGTCACGAGCTCACAATTGTTGCTCAGGTTGGATCACGATTTGTTCAACTTTCAATAGATTTTCATCATCGGGAAGTATTAAGATTTCCAAGTACTTCAAGATTGACAAATTTAGTCATGTTGCTGTAAAAAATGGCCACTTCTTGCTTGCATGTGTGTGAATGATAAAACACTTGACGACAGTCGACTTGCTTCTGTTTGTTGATGAATAGAAACTAGATGTGTATAAAAACCGAAGAGATAGTTGGCATATTAGCTTGGCGAATGCAGCATAATTATGCATTGTAAGTTGAGCGAAATATTAATATGGAATGTGCTCAAAAACTCTAACACACTTTGACTTACTTGTATGAGCTATAGGCCTACTCGGGAATATCACACAGCTTGAATTAGAATCTATCAAGCCTCGAAAGTCGTGAATCATGGTGCCATGTCTATTTTCAGCTGTATAATGTGAAAAAACATTTATTACATAATTTTCTCCAAAACAGCTGGTACTATTTGAATGAGAATGTGTTATTATGTGTATCTTTCATGTGTACATTCCAGTGTACATTTCAGCTAATTTGAAGTGATTTCCGAAATGTAATCCAACCGATTCGGTCCCAAAACTGGGCAATTCTATCAAAAAGTGTATGTTTTTCAGTCAAACCGCGTGACACAAAAAAAAACAATGCCTACAAAAAAAAACCGGGTCAAGCTCCGTATTTGTAGGGTGAGATCTTCGCTTCGCTTATCTAATAATCTAATGATTTAGTGCGCGAAACGAAGATTATTTGTATCGTGCTGAAGGACTTTTCATCGTTTAGGCTCTACTAATTTCCATGAAAGTCACCAAAAGTCGAGTTGTCTTTTGAGAAAAATTGATTTGACAATTATGAACGTTAAAAAAGTTTTAGTCTGGACCGAAAATAATTAATATACTTCATTCAAGAAAATAATTCTGTGATATTTCGAAACTGGAAGGTTTTGTGAAAGACTGATAATTTGTCCATGATCTCGATAATCTCATGGAACTCATGTAGTTTAAAATGAATCTAGATAGCTGAAGTCTCAAATTCAAGAGAATATAGATTTCATTGAACAATTTCCAATTCTATTGGTCTAGAAGAAGTCACACACTAGAGTTTCAATCAAATTCAAACATTTGGAATTCCACTTTGTTTTCACAAGCAATGCAGGTGCATATTTGTATACTCGCCATATATTCATTAGAGAGAATTGATATATTCAAATGCTGCTAAAAGCTCCGTGGTGATCTTATAGTGGTATATAACCCTCCAAAAAAAGAGATGATACATAATGAAAATAATAAAAATATTATTAATAATAATGATAGCAATATTATTGATAACAAATACATACAAGTATATGATTACCTCACTCAGTGTGTTTGTATTTGTTATAGTAGTGAAGATCATCCGTCACAAAAAGTGGGTAGTTAATCCTAATCATTTTTGAGTGAAATATTCCATGGACGTTTTGAACCGTGACACCTCATTTATAACTTTGAGAATGCAACTTTTTTCTTTCATTCTCAACAATTGAAAGTTGAAGCAGAATGTTAACCTCTGACATCATTTGTCATAATTGTTCCAGATCAAATAATCTTACTTAGAAACAATCTTGATGTTTTTTTTCATTTTCAGTGATCTTCACCTTCCGTGATTTTTAGTGTCAATACGAATATTAATTTATATATAAGAGATAATTCCCTCACATGTACAACATATCATTTGCGAGAGTAGACGAAACACGCCAGAATATCATTCGATATTATTATTTTTATTATTATTATAATTATTATCATTATTGGAAGTTTCAATCCTCTATACATTACTGGATGCCGGGTCAGAAGTTATCTGGTTTATCTTGGAAAAGTTCAGTGTATTTGCGTTGTTGGGATGTAACATTTTACTGCGGAATAGCAGATAGTCATATTCAAAGAATACAAACTATAAGTTCTATTTTACTGGATTAACCAAACAAAAATATGTCAAGCTCAATCAAATTGATCAGTAGTATTCGAAAAAATTATAGAATTAAAGATGTGGTGCTTCATATTATGATGCTTCTCTTAGTGATGGAAATACATTGTTTTTCGAACAGTGTGTTTGGTCGAAGTTTACCAATGACGTACACGGTAGTGCGCTACAGACTGAACAGTGTTACAGATGACAGGTTGACTGGACCTAAAGTTGATACCAGCATTATCCGAGTACCTTTTCACCAACGTGAGCAAAACCGACCGTGCCTAAAAGGCTTCAGAAAAGACAATAGTGGCAAATGCAGGACTATGTGGTGATGTGTGTTATTATTCGATTGAACACGAGTGAGTATTGATCATTTATATGTTTCAAGAAATTCGGACATAATTTGAAAGTATATTATATTCTACATACCGGTATATTAAGCGTTTTAGTATTTTCTGGCACGTAATTTGTCTACCAGAAGGTTGATCGAATAAGAGAACAATAGAAAATGTAGTTTCATAAGATACACACACACACACATATATATATATATATATATATATATATATATATATATATATATATATATATATATATATATATATATATATGTATATATTATATATATATATATATATATATATATATATATATATATATATATATATATATATATATATATATATATATATATATATATATATATATATATATATATATATATATATATATATATATATATATATATATATATATATATATATATATAAGTAAGGCGCATATGTGTATTCAGCAACTAATTCAGTGAATCGCAGCTGACTTGATTATTTCTATACCATAGGTCATGAATCAAATAATAAAAGTATATCGGATATTCAATATCATTGTTTCATGTTTTGAAAACGAACATTTTTTTCTCTTGTGTTCAATTTTCGATCACTACAAAAAACAGCTATCCTCAAATTGTTCAACGAGCAAGATGGGTTAAACATTGGAGGTCACAACTTATCATATCATTATCCAGGATGCAAAGTTCAGTTTATTTTTCAAATTGGTCTTGAAAGGTCTCGTGTTTTCGAGTGAGCTTGTGAACATCTTATGAAAGATTATTCCGTTCCAATGTATTTCAAAGATGCGCTATTAATTAACTTGAAGATATGTATATTTCACTGAAATTCGTCAAGGAGATACATTAATTCAAAATGAAATACCATGTGTTTTCGATTATGATTTTATTGTTGTTAGATGTGTGTAGATTCTCAGGCCCTTGTTTTGGCTTCGTACAAAGTTCACCGTTGACGTTCCATGAAGGGTATTACACAGTTAGACGATTTGATATAAGAAACAAAATTGCTGACTTTAACGCCGATATTATTGCAACGGGCAGTGTTATACAGGCGCCAAGTTTCCGTTATGAAACTGTAGTTTGTCCTGAAGGAAAACAGAAGGATAAACAAGGCAAATGTAGATCTAAATGGTAATTTAATCATACCTCAAAAGTGAGTATAAACATAAAATATGTTTAATTGTGTTTGTACGATTCAATTTACGATGGCAGGGGCTAAAACGTGAACGTGTCCATTGTCGTTTGTTGGTGTTATTCTAGGATTACAATATACTAGTCACTACTTTGTTCACGGTCAAAGTAAAAATTGTTCATTAAACATCAGCTATATTCAAGACATGTGTGCATCGTCGTGAAGTAGGCATCATACGTCATGAAAATGCACATTGGCCGTTGCAACGAGTGACCGAGGCCAGGCATTTGCATGCCGTGAATACTATTCATCTTATTGTAAGTCCAATTATCGATGTCTTATGCGATGGAGTTACAGTATATAGCTATAGCCTACTGTGAATGATAGCATAATTGATTGGATTTCTCAGGAGGATGTATTCAAATGATAGTTTCATTGCAGTCGGATTTGAATAATGAAATAAGGATCTATATCCGATCGCGTGAAATCAGTACATTTATATTGAAGTGTGTGCCCCTCTTGCCTCTTTTTTTCCCGAAACAATCGAAATTTTTCCATGACTAGTTTAAGATTGTCCTTCACCATCGTATCCGATAGGAAGGCTGGAGTTCAGAGTATAATATGTGGTAACGACTGAACGACAAGATTCACTTCACAGAAATAGTATAATCGAGGTGACTTGTTTGGAATTTAATATTGACTCTTCATAGATATAACGTCATTCCACATTCACAAACGGCGTAGGCCTATCTTCTTGATAGATATGTCAAGATGAACATATAATGAAACTCTAGATGATACTCAAATTGGAAATAAATATTGACAGAATTCAGTTATCGAAAAGAGAAGATATAAAGAATATTTGGTCATGGTAGGATACAATACGCAATAGGAAAGTATCGACCACACGAGTCACCATGGCGAGTTTTGGAAAATTTGCCATATTTGACCCCAAGAAATTGATTGATGTGGTGTATTCAAAAATTGGATTGTGGTTGGAGGAGAAGAGAGACAAGTATCAAAAACAATATTTCAAATAATATATTCATTTTAATATGGCATATTTGTAACATATTTTGTATACCCAGTTATTTTTACCCAGTTTTTTATGTAAAGGACTGCAGATTTGTTAATCCTGTATTCCTCTTGATCCCCTTAATGATGTTTATTCCTGTATTAATCTTTTTCTTGAAAGATACTTTCTCCATTGGACACTATAATGTATGGTAGACCTATCTATAGATCGGGACCCAAGTTAAAATTATTCACTAAAGGATTTAATAACTTGAAGTAGAATAATTCATATAACAGAAAAAAGTAGATGGCCATTCTCCTGTATTCACAACAATATACGCTCTGTGGTTCCGGACGATATTTTTTCTATTTTTTTTTTTTATTGAAAATCATAATATATCATAATAAATCATAATAATCATAATAAAATCACTATAATCATTTACGACAAATTCATGGGAATAGATGTTCTCCCAATAGCGATCGTTCAAGGTCACTTCAACATCTGTCAACTCCCGTTCATGGACGTCTGCAAAAACCCCTTTTCGAATTGTGTATAGTTAAGGTTGGATGGGGGTACGTACGGGCGTACGAACAGGTGAATATAGAGTTGTGCTCGCGAAAGTCTCATGGCTATCACGGGACTCGATTTCTAATAACTTTTGAAAACAGTTTTCGTTTCATTATTGTATACCCTTAGTTCAGTGAGTACAAAGTACGAGCAATCCAATAATCTGAATATCTAAACAAAGAAAAAATAATTAATGTGAAGCTACCATTAAAATATATTGTTACGAGCTTGCTAAACTTCTGATCACTGTAACAAACACGAGGCTTCAGGCAAAAGTTATCGATAGGTCATGAGTCCCAATCACGCGTGAAAGGCCTGAAATAGCACAGACTTCTCGTACAGAGTAATTTACTGGGTGCATATTATCGATTACTGGGTGCATTTCGAGTTGTTCAACATTTCAACATAAAATGAGAATCACATATCATGTATTATCATTTGTTATCATCATTTGTACTCTGACTGTAACTGACACCCGTGCCGAAGGATCAGATGAATCAAATAGTGAATTAATCGAAACCAACAAGGAAGATTCGAGCACTATTGAAATAGGTCTACCTTCCTTTGTTAGGGCCCCCGTCGTCGTTGTTTTGAACAACAAAGAAGAAAAGATGGGAAATGTCGCCCATAAGTGTAGAAGATATGAGAGCATCGCATATATTTGTGTCCATGAATGAGATGTCGTCTATCAATATAACAGCCACGATGTCACTGTTGAATTTGTACGTTGGATTAGCCGTGGTAATTTGAGCGCCAATGCTCTCAAAGGACGAGATTTACTATCAGAAACAAAACACGTCTTTCGAAAGCTGCAGTGAGTTCCTATGTACACTTTTACGAAATTTCAACAATTACTTAGTTGGTAAATCGACCATTATTTTCCATAGGCACAAGTATACCATGATTTTTTTGTATTATCAATTAGTTGGAAATTAACATTTTCCATTGGTGAGCGAATTTCATCAGGTATACGCCAGTACTAGCTATACCATATATTGAACTTATTGGCGATTTTGTTTTCCGTCAGAGAATTTATACTAATACTGACATATCCCAGTGCATAGGTATCTTGCATGTAATCCATCATTCACTATTATTTCATCATTTTCAAATCTAATTCCTGATATTATGTATATTACGTTTATGCTAAATACATTCGAACATAGTTCTGAGAACGATCACACCAACGTGGATCATCCTGCTGAACAACGGACTTTATTATATTTTGTTCTCTGTAAACATATACCAGAACAACATTTAACTAGTTACATGGTTGTTTGAGGTTAAAAGCTATCAAGAGGTCACAGCACTATCTGTAAATACAGGGCTAGTGAAAAATCGACGTATTTTAGTACCACGGTTCGCTTCTCTGCGTATTGACTAGATCCAATTCAAAGTACGGATGCAACAACTGAGACTGTTTTTGTTATCATGAAGAAACTCGTCTCCTTCGTTGCAATAATTGCAGTTATTTTGGGACTTTTAACAATAATGTGTTGTGGTGCGCCGGTAATGCAAAAACGAAAAAGTGAATCTACTGTGATAAGAGAACAGATCAATGTTACTCGTCGACCTGTCGTGGAGAGAGTTGAAAGACCAATTGATGCTGGCAATATCTTATCTGGTAAAATCCTTGTGGTTCCACTTCGGAGATGTCCACCCGATCACCAACGAATCAGAAACGGCAGTTGTAGGAAACAGTACTAATACCACTCTTGACTTTAGGATTCATTCGGGGTGAGTGCATATCTATATCTATATATATATATATATATATATATATATATATATATATATATATATATATATATATATATATATATATATATATATATCTATATATATATATATATATATATATATATATATTTATATATATATATATATATATATATATATATATATATATAAATATATATATATACATTCATATATATATATATATATATATATACATATATATATATATATATATATATATATATATATATATATATATATATATATATATATTCATATATGTATATATATATATATATATATATACATATATATATATATATATATATATATATATATATATATATATATATATATATATATATATATATACATATATATATATATATATATATATATATATATATATATATATATATATATTTATATATTTATATATATATTTATATGTATTATGTGGACCAATTTATGTGATGCAACCCAATATATTAATATCATATCAATTTCATAAATACTCATCATCAAGTGTTTGTTGACCTCGCTTGTTATTGAGATGGAGTGATCTAGAAGAATAACGTTCATCAAATATATCAACACATGTAAATACATGAAAGAATAATTTGATAAATTTGATAACGTTTTATAAGCAATAAGCAATCGTTGAGTTGTGTTATGAGTGTTGGTGTGCAATAATTCATTCAAAATTATATTCCACAGCGGAAATTTATTTGCTGAAAATATACAGTTTGTCAATGCCGTGCAACGAATGAGCTTGGATAGTTTTGACGAGAGCCGTGGGCATCGCTTCACAATGTGAATTCGTTATGACGAGAATAAAAATATTATCAATTATTTGGTACATAAAGTTTACTCATTTATTTTCTAAAACTATGTGAAATATCAAACTTACATTTCAGTGAAACGCACGGCATAATAAAGGTAATAACCGGCACAATTTTGGATCAGTGAAAGAAAAAAAACTCTGTCATGATGGGGAATCGACCCCGGTCTCTCGAATGACGGTTCAGTGTTTCACCCAATCGGCCACTCGTCTCAGTAACTTTGCTAACAATGCATTATATATTATTAATTTATTCCCGATTTTTCCACATTACGTTACATTGTTGCATTACAGGTGACATAGTTCTAAATTGGGAAAATGAATTAAATATCATATCAATATGAACGTATCATAAGACAAAATCTGAAGTGTGGAATTGAAGTCATTTTCATTGAAATCTCATTCCACTATAATAATAATCATATAACCTAGTCAGGATTATTCATTGTGGGAAACAAGCATTATACGTAGTGTATTATAGGCCTCTATGGTATATGGTAAAACTCAAGAGCCAAAGATGTCCCCTGGGCATGCTGTGCATTTCCCACCGTCGGCCGTTTTGTATGAACTGCGATGAACTCCTCAATAGTCAATATGATTGTTTTTATTTTTTGGAATTGGATGAGAATAAAATCATTAACTTCTACGAAAATAACTACTATCAATAAAGTCACAAGTTGTAACTTTTTAGGTTCCTACTAATAATTATATTCAATGAAGATTAATCATGAAAGATAAATGAATTCAGATTATTATTCCATTTGATGAAAGTTGGATTGAATATTGAGTTACACGGTGCGTAAACGACGAGGTTATAGTGTGCAATTTCATGCGATAAACCAAAGTTTATCGTATAAACTCATTACACCGTATGTATTATCTTAACCGCAATAGGATAAAAAGCGTTTTCCCGATTCATATACTAGGTACATAGATTCCACAACATTCAAAATGCCAATTATTCTCACCACATCCAGTACTATATAATTAATTACTGTCCATTCGACTGTAAGATCATTTGATTGTTTCCTGTGTCGCATTATCACACTCAAGTGAGGTATTTCTCGGCCATTTCATGACTGCGGCTAATTTGTCAAATCGCACACCACAAGACGGAACCGCAATTTAATGTGCGGTAATCTTACCCACGCATCCAACCACTAATTATTAATCAACTACGTCCACCTCATAATTAGTAATGAGCTCTCGACCATTTCTATATAAAGAGATCACACGAGTTCACCTACTTACTAGTGTTACATAATTCATATATTATATACCAGTGTTTCAGTTGACAACAATAGATGTTCAAAATGTTACGTGTTTGTCGTTTTTTTTTAATTGTTGTGATTGTGTGTCTCATAATGGCAGTGATCGAAGGAACACCTGTTTATTTTCCATCTAATAAGAAAACCTGTCCTCCAAACCAGCGTTTGTATTTGGGCAAATGTAGAGAAGTGTTTGGGCATATGTAAAGAAGTATTTCGAGCGGGTTTTTGAGAGGTATTTCTTCATTTTATGTTGGTGTATATTTCACAATTGACTGACATCTTTACACTTTATCAATCTTTTCCATCAATGATAATTTTCAAGTTGTATTCATTCATGTAACACTTTTCTATGTAGAAATTTTGTTGTTTTGTTCATCTTCGATCGCATTTGAATAGTGATCAAAGTGGTTTTTGAGTGTGTTACACTGCGTTGACATTCGGAACTTGACAATTTACACATCTGTGACAATTAGACTATTTTCTACCGTCACCGTCAATATGACTAATTACAGAATGGAGTAATTGTGAAGACTGTGAGCTTGTTTACATTATCGTCTCAAGATTTCTTGAAATTCAACTCACTCTACTATAACAGTTAAAAGATGCATTATAATATTCTGTGACAAAGATGAATCATTATATAAACAAACGGATCATAACATACGATTATATAATGGTGACTTTTAATTTTGGCTGTATTTCAATCAAATCTATACACACCTATGACAATGCTTTGAATCGTATCGGCATAATCACTTGTTTTCGTCACTTGTTTGTTGTTTTGGTAATTTTGTTTATTTTCTCATACCTTTGCTCGTATGTTTCAGATGAGCTCTTCTGAGGAGGTTCTGAAATGCAGATCGAAATCCAAACACATTGTAGGGCCTGGAGTCTACATCCCTACATATGAAATGGAAAAAGGAAAATGCGTAGAGGCCTCATAATTTTGTATACATGTTTGGATGAGGTTATGCATCTTCAGACCTAACACATATATTCAGAAATCCATTCGTGTACATTGGGAATAAACTAGCTAGCACGCTAAAACTAATATTCAGCTGATTTCAATTGTTCTTCATGTAATAATATTGGATTAGGATTCGAGATTGATACGCAATTTTCGTTAAGCCACGAAGTAACATATTTTTTACAAACACAACTTTCGTTGTGAGATCAATTACGTCTAATTGAACGAAGATATGACTGAGTAGTGTTCAATTTTCGATTTCTTGTATAGTAGGAAGTGTACTCATAGAGGTGTACTGCATGATGTTCATATAGCTGATTTCCCTTTCATCATTATCTTTGAAAATACATGATCGATTCGAAATCTACAACCATCATCAAAGAATCTGCTCTTTATTTTCTTATTTGCAATAATAGTTGTTGGAGATTATACCACTCGGATCAAATTGATATTCAATGAAATAACTAATTTGTTCGTTAACTTTAATTTGATCCAGATTCTCTCAGAAACAATCACTATTCTCACACGAGATAAGTCGTCAACCAGGGTATAGGCCCTATATAATAGTTGAGTGTATTTTTGACAAGAAACTTGAAATGACTGGTAACGGATAACTCTGATGAGGAATAACACTGATAGGTATATATTCTTCTAAAATTGGTCAACCGTATAGCTATTTTTTTAATGTTGTTTAACGACCTTACTAACAGCTAGGTTATATGGAGGTAGGCCTACGAATGAGCGGATGATGATGAAATGATGGAGTGATAATAGGTGAAAGGACGTTCACAAAAACCCATGACTTATGCGGAACTCGAACTCACGCCCAACGAGACTCCAGTTTCCAATACAGTGCGTGTTAGTTAACTGAGCCACGGAGACGGCTACCTCCTATCTAACATACTGGATTCGGCTGTGTGGGGTTCGTCTTTCATGAATACAATATTTTTCAACGATATAATAAATTATCATATTTCAAAACATGTTCACTTTCAGTTATTATTTCATATTTTATGAATACTATCCTTCAGGAACGATCGTGATTCATTTTTCAAGAAATTATTCAAATAAATAATAGAAATTTGAATGGCGTAATTCGACAATCTTGATTTGACTGATTGATCGATTATAAGTTGTGATGTGTAAGTTATGTATATCTATCGTTCTATTGTTCTATCGTTCCATAATTTCCTAACAATGTATAGAAGAAGATTGATACACGTCAATTATCACAATTAATTCAATTGAAACAATTTTAGGTTCTGAAATTCATCTGACGAGTGGCTATCAAATCACGAGTATTTTCTGAAATCGAATCGAGTTTTTAAAATCATGCCTAATTGTGAGATGGCATCAGCTGTTTTAATCATATGCTCAACTTGCCACATTGGCACACTATCAATCTCAATTAATTGACTTCTTAAATTCGAAATTAAATTGATAAAAATCACTTCAAACGGTGTCAAGTGGTACAGAATATGACCATTATATATTCATTATTTTGACAATTGTCAATATCTAGCTGTACCTTTAACATTGTATTTCATTCATAATCCATCGATATATTGATATCATGTAGACCTATAATATATTGTAGTTTATGAGAGTATGATACTCTCGTTTTCATCTGACATAGTTTATCATAACTTACGATTGTAATGAATAATTAAATAAATAATGAGTACATTAACACAATAGCATCATATATCTAAAAGGTTTTCCTTCCCATGTTGGTCCAATAATATTGAACAATCAATGTAGACTATACAGTTCATGCATTACAATATTTTAATGATATGGAAGAAACTTTTGTCTCACATATTATGTGTTGGACTTAATATGTACAGTGGGACCTACATCTAAATGGATAAAATTTAACCCAACCATAAGTAATGTACTGTATTCCTTGAGAGCGTTGTGAAATTATTTTCATCACTTCTAACTCATTGTATTGTATTTCAGATTACGTTTATAGGGTTATGATGAGTGACCATACAAATTTTGGGTTCAGGTATTTCAGGTTCTGAGATTTAATTCTCATTAACGTAGAATATAAAATTTAATCAGTATTCCACGATATTAACATAGCATGAGTGTAGACAATATGTCAGATGAACTTTGTAACGCCATAATTTCACATACCTACCTGGAATCGGGAAGTTTTCATGTTTCAGTTGGCTCAACTGCCATAAAACTCAATATTAGCTTACCTCACACTATATAGTTCATCTGTCAATGGAACACCATAACGGTTTGTTAAGTGGTTTTCCGCCACTCAAAACTGTAACGCCCACTAATACAATACTCGACATTATGACTTCACGAGACCGAATCAGTAGACACACAGCTAACTTGAACACCAATAGAATCCTACCCATGCATGTCTATGTATCACTTAACTTATAGCTAGCATTACTGTAGTTTACTTTTGAAAATATTTTTTGTCGTTCCTGTAACCCTGTGTTTCCTTCCTAGATTACTCTTTCCACGTAAATTTATTCCTACTTTTATTGCCTCCATCCTGTGCTTTCTTATACATGCCTCTCGGAAAAATGTTTTCCGTGAGCGAATATATAGTATACTATTTTCCATTGGTGTAACTTACTAAGGAGAGACAGTCATATTCCACGATGTATTTATATAGGTTCAAGAAATGCTCTGACCCATGTAGAGAAAGAAAAGTTGGGGTAAGACTCATATTTATGACGTGTTATCTTTGCTCTAGTGCTCTGCTACAGGGCTTGAAGAGGAAACATTGCATTTCTGTGTGTAGTCTTTTGTTTGAAACGGGTTGACTTCAAGATGATTAGACAAGTTAGTCGTGTGAGTTGTACCTTGAAACAGTGAGCTAATTTACAGTGTTCAATTTCTCGGCTAGTAAATTTTAATTCAGTGAGTTTAGTGGAATTACTTACTTTCAATAGCTTTTTTTCTGTAATTTCAGTGAAATATTCTTGCATGCATATTTTCACACTGTGGTAGTTCTAGTAGTTGGTAGTTTCAGGAAAAATAGCTTG
>OZ023327.1:42464156-42468791 GCA_964007535.1 Brachyptera risi
GTTTTGACCATTGTTACTCTGATGTGATCTTGATCGTATCATCCTCAAGTTAATCTTATCGGAGTAATCTAACGTGCCATTTTGTATCGTTAAAATAAGTCGCGACTGGCACATGCAGCGTAGTGGTTAACGCACTTGCTTCATGTGACCCTGGAGGCAGTGGGTATATTGGACCCGGTTCGATCCCTGCTACCGTCCATCTTCACAGGAGTTTTTCGTGGTTTCTCTCTGTAGTCTACGTTAACGCCGGGATGGTTTCCACAATACAGGCCACGACCGCTTCCGTCCTTCCACTATTCTTCCCAATACCCATAAAACCTTCATCTCATTATTCCATCATCTCATTAATCATTCATCCGACGCCAATAGATCTTAGTCATCATTACAGTGTGACGTTAAAACCCAATATATATATAATAAGTCGCATTCATTGTAATGAAATATGATGAGGTGTGGTTGAAATAAATAGAAATGGGAGTCTTGAATTGGCGTACAAATAATCCGGAAAGTATATAATTTTGAGTAGAATTGATTGTTTGTAGATAAATGAGAGCATATTTTCCGAGTTCATGGTGGAATTTCTTTTTTTTTTCCAAGGACAATATGCGTAATAGCCAGCTTCCAATGCGAGTACTATTTTTCAGGAATTTCATCAAACTTTTGCTACTGGTTGTACTAAGCTATAAAGATTACACTAGCCGTGACAGCAACTGAAAAGCCTTGTTGGAAAAACAAAGACAGAAGATAGGAATTTCATCTTAACCTTACTGGGAAGAGAAAGATTCTCTTTTTATTTTTCTCATCTTATTTCCGGTACCCGTAGTCGAGTTATTGGTCCCGTGGGATGACGTGCTAGTCGGTGAGATGTCATAAAACACAAAATAGCCTTGCGAAACTTGATGAGTCCAATATGGGCACAAACGTAAACTACGCTACATGAGTATTTTCGTTTTATTTCATGTCGAACTATTTTTGACGAGTTCCCATATTATTGGATGAGCGGATCGAATGATGAGTGTTATTTATGAGAGTTTTTCACGTATAGGGTTTAGTCTATAGTGCTTAATTGATCTTGGGTAAAGAACTGATTTCAAGAGTTTAGTTTATTTCTGAGCTCAATGAATACCTCTAACGACCTCATTATCCCCGATTTTCATGTTTTTCCAACCTGGAGCTGAAAACATCAATATAAACTTTGGTACAGAGTGCAAACACATACAAAATCGCCAAACTTAGCATATTTTCATTCAAATACACTTTTTATAATGAAAGATGATCTAGAGATTCGTTATTCAACAATCCTATTTTGATAATAGACTATAATCAAATTGAATCATCCTAGTCAAATGATTGCAGTCGGACAAATATGCATGTGAGTCTAGTCTGTTTATTGGACTACTGAAATCCGTAAAGCATAACACTACGTTTAGATGGGACACACAAATACAGGTAGACATAATGTGACCGATTCGTCGGTATTTATTTCGAAATTTGCATCTTCCCTGTGGACTCAAGGACTCGGCAATCAGTCTCTTATTGCATAAGCTCTTGATATTTGACCTGCATTCTGTAAAATGTTGTTTGATTTCCGCCGTTGGCCACTATTCACCATATGTCAATGCCATGATCGTCAACACTACCTTGGACAAATAATACGGTATCGTCTCAAAATAAACTTGACTGTGAGTTGCATTCATTCACTTACTTTCTGATCCGTTCTTCAAAACAGAAAAAACAAGCAATATTAGGTCTTATGAAACATACCGATATGAAAGTTATTATCGAACAAATACTTGACATTCTTCCACATTGAATTTAGTGACGCACTATAATGATACCTGTGATCCTTATCCGTTTATTTATTTATATTGAATTTAGTGACGCACTATAATGATACATGAGATCTTTATTCATTTATCTATTTATATTGGGTTCAACGACGCACTATAATAATAACTAAGATCTATTGGCGTCGAATGAATGAATAATGAGATGATGGGATGATGAGATGAAAGTTTCTTAGGTATTGGGAAGGATAGTGGGATGGAAGCGGGCGTGGCCTATATTGTAGGAACCATCCCAGCATTAGCCTAGACTACGGAGGGAAACCACGAAAATCCCCTGTGAAGATGGACAGTGACGGGGATCGAACCAGGTCCGATATGCCACTTCACCTCCCGGATCACATGAAGCGAGCGCGTTAACCACTGCGCTGTATGTGCCGGTAACTAAGATCTTTTTGCGTCAGATGAATCATTATCAAGATATAGTGACGGTGAGAAGAAGGTTTCTTAGGTAGAAAAGTGGCGAGAGTGATTGAGCAGAAGGCGGTTGAGAAGGTGGCGGGAATCGAACCGAGGTCCGATCGAACCACACTAATCGGTCACATTGAGCAAGCGCATTACTCCTGAGGTACCATTGGCGATAGACAACTATACATATCAAATGTATTACACATTATTTTGAACAACACAAGTTAATTAATGAGAATGTTCATTACCAGCTCTGTGACTAAAAAGTTTTGAAATGACATTCATGTTGACTGATTTTGAAATTTTCATCACTAAATACGAAACTTTTTTAGTTGGGTCAACGTATAATTATTATTGAATGAGTGATAGTGAAGACTTCCATCTCATTATTATGGAACTTCATTTTTTTTTTGTTATAATGTATATTTGTTTGTACGTATTGCACAAGTCACCCGTACGGTTAGCCTGATCAGCGTGATTTTTTTTCTGGACACGCGGACATATCCAGTTCAGAACTGTATAGTTTTCTGGCCGACCACTTTTGAGATGAATCATCTTGAAATTGTGAAAAACCCATGTAAAATTCGGCCGAGCGAAAAAATATTTGAAAAACGTGTCATCAGGGAAATTCCAATATTAACTGAACGTTAATACAGATTTGATTCAAATTATTTGAAATTCTCATCGGAATTGACGACTTGCAGTCTCCACCCCCCATTACTTCAGAAATCATACCATCCAATCAACAGGGCTGTTGAAACTGTAGTCAAATTCAAATATCCAATCGGGGTATCTTGAAATGATTACAAATAATATGATCCAACTGGCCTACTGGTTAAGTCACGCCTATTTTGAGTCGTCAATTGGGATAGCCATTTTTCAGAAAATAATCATTCAATGAATAGATTCTCATCAAATGGCTTCAAAAGAAATAGTTGTTATTCTATATTCAGTATCTTGCGCACTGTGATTCACGGCTTTGTAGACATGACAGTTTTGACCAGAGTGGTAGTTTTTGAGTTATTTTCATATAAGTCAAGGTGTGTAGAGTTTTCGAGGCGACTTCATACAAACATCTTGCTTATCCAACCCATCTTCTGCGTTCGTGAAAATAGTATCACTATAAGGAAACGCAGCATATGCGTTGTAAGACGAGCGAGATATTTGCATGAAATCCACACGGAAACTCTACACACCTTGACTCATATGAAATATACTCGGAAACTCTACACACTTCGGTGGATACATTCGAAACCGCATAACCGTAGATCACCAAGTCAAGGTACTACTCAATGGAGAATATCCACCACCTTTATAGCTATTTAATGAAAATTCGTTAGATGAGTAATCATATTTTTCGGAACGGCTATTCAAGTAGCAATGAAAGTTCGTGAAAATGTGTTCGTATTTGTGTTGATGATCGATAAAAATTTGATTCTTTTCGAAGAGATTCCATTTTCCAAATATTTTCATCCAGCCTGATATTATGAAAGATTTTAAAATTTCAAGATGGCTCATCTCAAAAGATTGGGCACTAATGAACTATATAAAATATACAGTCTTAAGATGGATAAGTCTGAGTGTTGAGAAATAGTACAATGTTGATCAGTCGGAACGTGGGAGCAGAACAGTGCGTACAAACATTCGCACGGGATCACATACACAAAACTAGCTATATAAAAATAGGATGGCAGTCTTCATTAACGCTCGTCAAATTATCATCATCACTATCATTGTCATTGACTATACAACAGGTACAATATACGTGATGCCATTTTACTTATCAGCATTATTCTACACAATGACCTGAATAACAAACATCCTATTTGATTTTCATTCTCAGTTTGATACATTCCGTATGTGTTATTGTTAATTGTCACAACCAGTGGCATTAAGTGAGTGTAAAGTAATAAGTGAGTGAGTAGTGAGTGAGATTGTTCATGAAAAAACTCTTGGTAACTACAAATTTGATCATTCCGACGAAATAATTGATCATAATTGAAAAATCAATTGATAATAATTGATTATATAAATGGAATGTTCTCCAATTCAATGTGAATTGTTATATTGTTATAATGATTCACTAAATATATATATATAGACACACAGACATATGCATATAAATAATTATATGAATACATATCCATATATATATATATATATAGATCTCACTCTCTCTCTCTCTCTCTCTCTCTGTCTTTCCTATATGTATATATATATATATATATATATATATATATATATATATATATTATATATATATATATATATAGACAGATAGATAGATATATATAAATATATATATATATATATATATATATATATATATATATATCTGAATATATTTGAGATTATATATATATATATATATATATATATATAT
>OZ023327.1:42468991-42488991 GCA_964007535.1 Brachyptera risi
CAAGACAACGCTTTATAAGCTATAGTTTCTGTCGAGCGTGGGCTCGAATCCCATTTAAGGCATCAGGTTCTGAAACGTCCATTCATTCTCACCACTTCATGGTTTCAACATTCTGCTCGTTCGTACCCCCGAATAGCCTAGCTGTGGGTGGGGTCGTTAAGCAAACCACAATCATTATTTGCTTCAAAAACGCACTGTGATCATAACCAACTCACCAACTAATTAACCTTAAATTGGCGTCATACGAATCGTCAATGAAATAATGAGATTAGGTGACATAGAGAATGATACATGCGGTCGCGGCACATACTATTTGAACAATCCCGGCATTGATCTAGGCTGTCCTCGGTCAATCGAGACGTGAATCCAGATCTGAATTGCAACGAAATTGAAATATTCAACGTTATAATAATATATATTTGGCTATTGAAAGAGTCGTTGTATTTATGGCTATCACTCAGGTTGATGCACGATTGGGTGTTTTTTTTTATCAGAATTGATCACGATTTGTCATGATGGATAACAAAATTCACGAGCTTTACTCGGCAATTATTGAAACTATAATATCTGATCATTTCATTATTCCATTAGGAATTCGTAATAATATTAAAACTAGTGATCACGACAACAGACAATATAAATCGAGCTTGACAACAATATTGAATGAAAATGAAGTTGGAAAGATTGCAAAATATAAATTGAAACTCTTTATCAGAAAACGAATGTAACCATGAGAGCAAACTAGAAAGTACAATGAAATGACATAACCAATAACATTTATGAGAATGCGAAAAAAAACTAATGTAATCACTCCCAAGTAATATTCTTGACGAAACTAGAAACCCTGGGTACTTCTGAAATTGAAACTATGATGAAAAATGGATACAATAACTTTAGAACATGGAGAAATTCGAAAACAAATTTGATTCACAGAATATGTATAAAACAGAGAACATTATCACCAAACAACTCATAAAAGCCGCGCAAAATTATAACAAAAAACGTTTTGATGATTGTAAATACGATATTCGAGAAACTTGGCAGGAAATTAACTGCGCCTCAGGCAAGAGTGCGAAAAACTCGGGAGACGAAGTTATAACAAAATATATGAGAAGCATTTTATAGTGTGACGGAGATAGTTGATGGCCTCATCGACACTTTTTCCAGTGGTATAGAATCAATACTCCACGAACGAAAAATAATAAAATCGTTAAAAATCTCTACTTCGACACTTCAATCTAAACATTATGTCAAGGCAATTTAAGATGCGACTTGCGTAAACGTCCTGGAATTGACAATATTAGATTGAGAGATTTAAACCTCATGTCAAAAAATTTGAGTCCAATAATTGCTTATTTCATTGATCTCACTGTTAAATATCATAAAATTCCCTTCGAAATCAGTAGATCTGTCATAAAGCCTGTTTTCAATTGTGATCATACGTATTTTGAAAATAACAAACCTATATAACGATCTTGTCAGCAATAAATAAAATTAGGAAGAGATATATGGTCGACAAATTGATAAATTACTTGAATACATTCAGAATTATCAACAGTAACCAATATGGTTTCCTGAAAAATTAAAGTAGGCCCACCTATGGTTTCCTAAAAAATTAAAGTAGGCCCACTTCTGAAAATTTGAATGATTTATCTGCCTTGGTATTTAGGCCATTGATGAGAAAATCCTCTCCTGTAGTTTTATTCATGGACTTGTCTAAAGCTTTCTATACGTTAATTCATAACAGATCAATACTTGCATTGAATAAAATTCGGATAAGTGGACCAATGCTAGAATGGTTCAAAGGCTACTCAGGAAATAGATAGTTGTCAGTTGCATTGGGAAATTATTCCGGAAAATTTGTTACAGTTACATCGGGTGTGCCTCAGGACTCAATTGTGGGACTTCTTCTCCCCTTTTAGTGTCACCAGATTTGATCCGAAATGTGTCTGACAATGCCGGGTATGTTTTGACAGATTCGCAGTGAATCAGAAAAAAAATCATAACTTCCCAATCAATTGATCAAATTCCATGAAATATTTTTTAAAGTGTGATGGGAGGATGAACACCTGGATGAGGAATACTGTTATTTCACACTTGATTCGATAATGAATAAAAAAATGACTTTTTTCTCTAACTGTCAAAATGTTTGTTGAGTTCATAAATAAAATGGTACAGATGAGAAATAATTTTTAGCATTATTTTGAAGAATCACATGATGAATAACAATTTGTTTTGAGTAAGAATCATGAGTTTCAATAACTTTTATGTGGAACTTCAATAATTACAAACTATCTTTCAAAAAGACGACGACATGACATGATCTAGGCGTACCCTTGGTCTAGGCGTAGGCCTAGTCACATTTTCATCAGGTACATCACTCTCTTTGCCCCTGTCACTCGCATCACTATTTCATCCGAAGATGGGATAATGCATCTTCCGAAAAGTCACTTCCTTCTTCCTCATCTGATTCATCTACCAAATCTCTAATCACTTCTTCATCTTGAACAAAATCACGTCTTCCACAAGACGCCATTTTGATAACCAACTAGAATCACATTGTCACATTTCAGCAAAATGTAAACAAACATGGATGGCTGTAGAAAAATGGTAGAATATTGACCTTGGCACCACGAAATTTGTGTGAATAGCAGCATTCTGAATATGTCACTACTATTGCCATCTTACAGAAACTGTGAAAACTACATAGCCGATGTATCGGCTCTTGACATTATTCAAACAAGAAATTTGGAGCCGATACATCGACTTTTGGCACTAAAAGGATTTTAACGACATGCTGAATGAAGTAAAATTCTATGTATTCTTGCACGCAGACGATACGGCAGTTGTTGCGATTCATAAACATTATTCTTGATCAAATGAGTTTCTCCAATCTGAATTTAACGATATCTCATGTAGGTTGCATGACAATGGGTTGACAATTGATCACAAAAAACAAAGTTATGCATATATTCAATCTCCTTTTATACTCATAGAAAATGTAAATTCAATATGATCATGATTATGCTTGTTTCCACAACAATTTTAAAGAAGATTGTACTCATTTCACAAGAAATTGTAACTGTACTGGTGAAATCGTGAATACCAATCAGCACACAAGGTATCTGGGATTAATAGACAATGAATTTGAATTAGATAGACATATAGATCTGGCATAGTAAACGGACTACGTTCAGGAATGCTAATTAGGTCCATATATTCTAAGCCATTTGGAAATAATGAAACTATGAAAAATAGTATATTGTGCACTTATTGATTCTGCAATTAGGTATGGCATTTTATCTTATGGATGTATACAACTAAATGACTATTTGAAAAAAATTGAAAATACTCAGAAAATAATCTCAAAAAAAATCATAACCAAATTTTAAATTCCAATTTCGTTCCGGTTCGTCAATTGCATCTTTACTTCTCTTTACCACATCAAATTATTTTTCACAGAAGCACCAAAATTCATTCATGCATCCACATCAAACACGTGATGGAAACAGATGAATAGAGCCATCAACCATAAACTCATATGGTATAAAAAAGAAGAGGAATTTTTGATCCCTCATTTATTCAATAAAATTCCTTCCAAATTTTCATGTTTCCGAAAAATGATTCAAGAAAGAATAGAATTAGAGGAATTATCTAACATTATTTTCGAGGAAGTCTGACATCATACTTTGCTGTTTAGTCCATGAAATATTCCTGTTTTGTTCAATTTATCAAGAAATGAACTATTAATTGGACTTGATTATATTTTTGACTATATTATATATATTGTGTGTTTGTGATTTCATCCATACATTCTAATTCAAGTGTTCTTATTTTGTATAAGTGATTTCAATATACACGCAAACAAGTCCAAATTCTCGACTTTGCGGGTCTAAAATATGAACATGTATGTCTCTTGTTTGATAATAAAGAACTTCTTAAAAAAAAAAACTGGCTTGGGGCAATGCATCTACCTCTCATCTCCAAAACTTGACATCCATTCAAAATAATATTATTGAAAATATCATATCTCATCATTCGATAGCAATTCTCAATCTAGATAGCGAGAGCTTGCATCAAAATTCGATTATTATTCTCCAAATATATAAAAAAATCAATCACCGGTTCATACTCAAGTATTACTGAAATGATGTTAAAATATCATGTTAAAATATCAAGATATTTTATAAGAATCATTTTATAATTTTATAAGATGTTAAAATATCAAACATATTTTATAAGAATCATTTTATAATTGTATAAGATGTTAAAATATCAAACAGATTTAATTGTATCACTATATAGACTCAAAACGTTAGAGCTATACAAAATTCCTACCTATAATAATAAACAAAGGAAACGACGTTTAGAATATGCGTATATACCTACATTATTTAGAGCCGGTTGTACCAAGTGATGTTTAGCGAATTGAATAACTTTAATCATTAGTTATGCTATTTTCGATCGTACCAACCTATGGTTAGCGAATTAACCACGTTTAACTAATGATTACCTTAAGTATCGTTTTGTGGTCATATCAACTCTTTAATCATCAGTATTCAAGATGGATGCCTAAATTCTGATCAGCTGTATTTTGAATGCCTTTTCATTATATTTTGAGTGAACCGTAGAGAAAGAAAATACATTTTCAGAAGTGAATGTCGAGCCACCTAGTGAAAGTAGTAAAAATTGTTCTTATGTAATAATTGATCGCTTTTACAACCATTTAAATTACCTTCAAACTATTGTTAGGTCAGGTTGCTCTTGGCCTAGGTCCTATTCCCATACCAATTTCGTTTAACTTTTGTAATTTCAAGTATGGAATTAGATTTAGATCTGTTCGATGACTCTGATGAAGATGATGCAGTTTTTTCACATTTTGGTGAGCGGGGAATTCGTCTGAGGACTGTACAAGCTAGGCCGAACAACCTCGATGAATGGAATGACGAATAATTTTGTATTCGTGTTCGGCTGACTTGACCTAACACTCACAGAAAATGAGATTGAGGCCGATACAGCCTGGTATTAAAGCCTAGTATTGCTACGCCTATATAATATTATGATTAACACTAATGGGCCAGTCGCTATAGATCACTGAATTATCTACTCAATGGTTTGGGTAAGGTTAGGTTTGTGTTGAACGAGTGGGAATAATAATTCCACAGTTGAATTATACGGGTAAATTATAGAAAATTTAGACCTAGTAGAGCTCTTGATCGGCTGACCAATTCGAAATACTAAAACTTCAAAAATAGGATTATAGTTCAAACTGAGGCTCAATTATTTTTTCAATTGGTTGGAATGTATTTCCAGATGAATAGACTGCCCCGCCCCCCACAAAGCACTCACTTCTAGATGGCAGTGGGATAGGAATGGAGGTAGCAACAAACTCATTTTCAACAAAATCCATTGCCAACTGTGGAAGCATTATCACTTTTATTTAGTTAATCAATAGTTGACTAATTTATGATATTCTATGTTTGGTACAACCCAACCGACGATTAAAGTGATACTTAAGATAACTAATAATTACTTGATCACAATGCAATCATCACTTGGTACAACCGGCTCTTAACAAAATACCACTCGATCTTGAAAAATTAGAAAAAATACGAACATGTGAAAAGTGAAAATGAAAAAATTGTTACTAAATGATACTCTTTTTGGAAATGGTTGACTATATTGATGCAATGAATGGCTCAATAGTGCATATGTACATGTTCGATATTCTTTGATTTTTTGTTGTGCATCAAATTTTTATCTCGTCAGCAGTAGTTTATATATAATTTGTGTTTGATGATGTGATATACATTTCTCAATTTTATGACCACTCTTTCTCTCTCTCTCTCTCTCTTTCTCTCTCTCTCTCTCTCTCTCTCGATATATATATATATATATATATATATATATATATATATATATATATATATATATATATATTAATATATATATATATATATATATATAAATATATATATATATATATATATATATAAATATATATATATATATATATATATATATATATATATATATATATATATATATAAATATATATATATATATATATGTATATTCAATTTTGTATTTCTTATCTATTGGAAAGCGTTTTTTATACTTTGAGAATTGTGAAAATAGTTACAGTATAGTAGGTTGTTGTTTTACAATCGTTGAACTGTGTCTTTGAACAAGATTAAACAGAAATAAAATAAGTATTTTAAAAACAAAAATAAAAAATTATATTTAACAGAGAAGTAACATAACTGCGCGCATAACTGTTTCATTCCACCTATAAACCTTATGGACATATGATGAAAATTGTCACTATTGAATCTAGAGTATGAAATGCTTATTTGGAAACAAGTGAGAATAAATTGATTCATAGGTTCAAATTTCAGGTAACCTTGATTAGATGAGCGTATGCGAAGATTCCATCGCACTCTTAAAGGGCTTTGTCTTTTTTTCTTTGTGGGCACTTCACAGGTCGCAGGGTTTGACTGATCAACATGCAACTTTTATTTCACACGCAAACTCATTCAACTCAGAACTGTATAGTTTTTGGAATGAATCAGTAGCATTTATTTTGTGAAATATCATCTCAAAGTTTTTAAAAATCTCATGAAATTAGGCTGCATGGGCAGGAAAATCTTTAAAAAAATCTCTTCAAATGAAATACAATTTTCTGTGAATGTGTACACATGAATGATACACATTATCACGATTTTGTATGCAATTCCAATCAGCCGTTCTGAAGAAAAAATCAATCAACTGTTTTTATTCATCAAATGTATGGATAATAGGAATAATATATAGCACAAATTATGTTGCCAGGATCCACTGCTTCCTAGATTCAATATTTGTCCAACAATGTAGTATTTTTTATAGGTGTCAAGGTGTGTAGAATACCAGAGTCATGAAGTAGCAGAGGTAGAATTAATTTTACGACTCTTATTATGCCTTATTCAGATATCTCGCTCATCATACAACGCACATGCTGCGTTTGCCTAGTTTATAAGAAGGGTGAAAAAAGTGAATATTGAGTGAAATTTCTTCATGAATATTATTCAGCCGAATTTTTTTTCGTATGGCATATCGATATCAATATCAATTGTCATCAATTTATTTCATCTTTCAATATCTTCATGCGTATTCTTGATAATTAACAAAATTATAACATTCATCTTTCATAAATCGGTATCATTCATGTTTTTATTCCACAAATAAGTTCTTCAGCTTTGTGGAAGAGCGTGTTGATTATTCTTGTATGTATGTATGCATTGGTTAGAACTAATACACATAACAAAAATGCGAGTTTGACAAGTCGCCTGCCTGTCAAATGAAGCATCGCGTTAAATCCATGTCACATTACCGGTTCAATTGACAAGTTATCAACAAATAACAAAAACAAATGCAGTGACGATGTTATATATTTTGTGAATCCGTTTAAAAAAACGCGTATTTTCATATTATTTGGTAAGTGTAATTGCTGGAACATGTTACTAGAAAGTGTTTTGGATGTCCAGGGGCCACGTGACTGTCAAGGCTTTATTGTATTCTACTCCTACTTGCTGCTCGAGAGTATTGGTTGGTGAAAATCGGTGCTTTGATCTTAGTATTTCTCTCAAGGTGTTTCACAAAATTAATGACAACATTGAAATGAACACTTTGATCAAACAAAAGAAATACATTTTCTCTTAATATTCATCTTTCATGAATCGAACGCAAAAACGCCCATTTTATGACAAATTCTTCGACACTTTTCATCTGAATATACGAAGGCATCGTGGTATTTTAGCTTCACCTATAGGAGCGCGCTATTCAGTCTATCAGAATACAAAATTACTTCGTACTAAAAATTGGTCTGATAACTGAAATAAATATGTGAATAGGCAAAGAGTGAAAATGAGGATGATAAATATATATATACATAAATGCTCGGATTACCACTACTTGGAAAAACTACTACCCATACACAATTCAACCCTTATATTTGGTAGTAGTATTTCCAGATCCAAGTCAATTTCAGAAAAAAAATTCAATGATAATACTCTGGTATCGGTAGTAGTGTTTCCCGCTAGTGGTAATGCAGCCTTTCCCATATATATATATATATATATATATATATATATATATATATATATATATATATATATATATATATATATTATATATATATATATTTATATATATATATATACATATATATATATATACATATATATATATATATACATATATATATATATATATATATATATATATATATATATATATATATATATATATATATGTATATATATATATATAAATATATATATATATATATATATATATATATATATATATATACTATATATATATATGTATATATATATATATATATATATATATATATATATATATATATATATATATATATATATATATATATATATATTGATATATATATATATATATATATATATATATATATATATATATATATTCATATATATATATATATATATATATATATATATATATATATATATATATATATATATATATATATATATATATATATATATGGTAGTAATATTTCTGCGGTAATGCCACTATGTTGAAACTCTTCGTGTCGACGTTTCGGCAGAATTTGCTCCGCCATCTTCAGGACTCGGTCGGTGGTCAGCAATCGAAACGTCGACACGAAGAGTTTCAACATAGTGGCATTACCGCAGAAATATTACTACCAACTACCATCGGTCACGAGAACCTACTTAAGCATATATATATATATATATATATATATATATATATATATATATATATATATATATATATATTCATATATATATATATATATATATATATATATATATATATATATATATATATATTTATATATATATATATATATATATATATATATATATATATATATATATATATATATATATATATGTATATATCTATATATATATATATATATATATATACATATATATATATATATATATATATATATATATATATATATATATATATATATATATATATATATATATATATGTGTATGTGTGTGTGTGCGTGTGTGAGCATCCATCAATGTATCATTTGTTCGTGCTATACCACTATAAAGTGTAATATCCTTTGAATAAATTAAGCATTCGTAAAAATACACAGCCGCTTCGTATTTAAAATAGAAGGAAAAGCGTGAAATGATCGCTACTCAACACCGATCAACATGTTCAACTTGGACATTGTGGTTAGTTCAGAGATAATATTCATACAGTAGTTGCGGCCTGTCGGGTGAACAACTACGTGTACTACATGCCCACTATACATCCACGTTGTGTTCTGTACCTAATAATACTGCGGATGGTGTAAGCTTAAGAGCCTAGCCTGAGTTAATACTCCATAGTACCCATTACAAAAGAGCGGTAGAAGACACGTTATTTGTTTGGCTTACGGCAGAAATTAATGTATTGTGAACACATTGGGGTACAGTTTGTCTTTAGGGAGCTGTGAATTCTCACGATGCACCGTCGTTGATCCCACAAGGACTACAGGGTTACCGGTTACGGCGGGATGGGTGGGAAATGGGCCGGGGGTGGGGGGGTTGAGAAGTAATCCTACCTAAGAAGGAGTGTAGTGGAGGGGGGGGGGGGGGAGAAGGATAAGCAGAAAGAATGGCTCATGCCTTCACTAACATTGAAATATGTCCACACAAAAACAAAATCTCGCAAGAAATCAGTTTTGTTTATTCGACTTATATTTTGTATTAGTTTTATTGTAAGTGATGAGCGTACAAACTGAAATCAGTCCATTGAAACCGTGTGATTTATCCTTATTTTTAGACTCACATTGAAAACAATACTTGCCTAATTTGTCAAGACTGTGGAATGAAAATTGATGGTGTATGTTCCATTTTATTCTCCTTTATGAATTTTGTCGTATATTCACCAACATGGTGAAACTTTGAATCATCGATTGTCATAAAACGTTTGAGTATTTGATAAATTTGATGTTTAAGGGTATGTATAGATACTTTTTACCAAATGGCGTGCTTATTGATTATTTTCAGTTCTGTATTATGTGGAACAATCACAAACATTATTGCACAAAAATGAATCCGAAGTATCATTCGGTCCTTTGTATTCGTGAACAACAGTCAGCACTGAATATATTGAGTGCAAAATTATACTAAAATTCAATACAACACATATATATTCTTCGCGGTTAGTTATAATGCATCGAAAAGTGGTCCAATCAATCACAGTCAAATATGAATGTTTCTTCTGTGACCACCGAAAAGAAGTGAAACAAAACCCGAATAAGTTATTTATATCCACAATCCATATTTATATCATATTTATATCACATATCCACAAGCTGATTATAGTTGTAGGTGATGACGTCATGGTGGATTGATTTTCTCACAACACACAGCAATCTTACTTGTAGTCTAGGTTCCCATGACGATTTTTTCACGGCTCATCCGTCAAAACTTCGTCCGTCGGCAACTTTCAACCAATCACGCGCAAGAGAATGCATCGGAAGGAGGGAACGATTTTTCGCCGTCCAAGTAGAGCCAATTTCAACTTTTGAAGGACAGGACGGAACGATTTGCGGATGTCGTGTAGAGTACCAACAGTCGAATGTAGGATCGCATCGTCGCATTTCCGTTTTATTTCGATATGACTGTCATAATCGCGAGCAAAATCACACGCTGTTTTATATTCTGAGGTTATATAAATAATTATTAATTTTTCAACATCGGCCGACTGCAACTTTCAACCAATCACGTGCAAGAAATAACATCGTGGGAGGAAACGATTTTTTCCTGTTCAAATAGAGGCAACTCCAACTTTGGACAGTCGGCATGGCACGGGACGGTACGGGACGGGACGGGACGGGACGGGACGGGACGGGACGGGACGGGACGGGACGGGACGGGACGGGACGGGACGGGACGGGACGGGACGGGACGGGACGGGACGGGACGGGACGGGACGGGACGGGACGGGACGAGACGGGACGGGACGGGAATATCCATCAGAGAAGATATTCAAGAGTGCAAATAATAAGAATGTATAAGCAAGACGCGTGTGAGCTTAGCATGGCGCGTTCCGGTCGGCTATTGTGCACAAAGTGACGTTATGCGTGAGCCGAATGAGAACGTGTATGCGGGACGGTCAGATCTTGCATACCTGGACTATATTCGGACTACGGATCCTACAGGAACATGCAGCTCAATTGTTAACGCGCTCGCTTCATGTAATCCAAGTGGTGAGGGACACATCTGACTTCATTCGACCCTCGCCACCGTTTATCTTTACATTTTTTCTGTGATTTCCCTCTGTGGTCCAGGCTAATGTCGGGATGGTTCAATAAAATCGGTCACGACCGCTTTCTTCTCACTATTCTTCCCATTACCTCAGAAACCTTCATCTCATCATCCAATCATCTCAATGATCACACATCAACGCCAATAGATCTTGATTATCAGTGCGGTGTGTTGTTGAACATAATTTTAATAAAATCCATAGTAAAAATACCAGTCATCAGCTTGTCTGCGCCAAGTACACAATGGTAAGTCAGGCCATTCAGCTGGAGACGTTTCAACCCTTCTACTTTGAGAGTTTCAGGCGATGTTGTCGCATTTGAAGCACGCTAATTGAATGGTGAATACGTCTATCGTCACGGACATGCGACAAAGATTTGTCGATGGTAACTATTGCCATGGCTGAGTTCGTTCTTCTCAATACAGAGGGATGCCTCGAAGACATTGTAGGAAGAGATGAGCCACATGTTGGATGGACCAGTTTCTCGGAATTCGAAACAAGAAAATGAGCCGATAAGAACCGGTCACCTAAAGAGTTTTCTTCATGTTTGATTATGATATCATCCATGACTTTCATCGACGAGATGAACAGCTTGTTTTCTAGTGCAACATGAGGTATGTACCATCACGGATGTACTGAGCAATAGTGATATCATCGACTGCTTGATTAATGGATGGTTTGCCAGGAAGTACGGTTTTATTGCTAGGCATTGCTGGTTCAGCCAATACTTCATATGCCAGGATATTGTCGACGACTTTGTGTTCGTAGCCTTGGAAATGTCTCCTGCCACCTGAAAACTTACAATTAGTGTTAAATCTATCGAATTGTGTTTCGAACCAACCCCATTTGAATTTGGTATGGTTCCTTCCCCCCTCACATAAGTGGTTTCATATATATATATATATATATATATATATATATATATATATATATATATATATATATATATATATATATATATATATATATATATATATATATATAGATATTATGAGAGAATGGCAAACGGTGAGAGGGCTAGGGTAGTTCAGGTCTCTCTCACACAGAAATGGGTGATACATAAATGGATAGGGAAGAATGAAAAGTAATCGGTGGAGAAGATGAATGAAAAAGATTTTGTTCGATAAACAGAAGTGAAAGCGATACCGAACGATTGAATGCCATCCAATGAACAGGTGGAATGCCAAATTATAGAAATAGACCTATAGAGCGGCTCAAGAATTGAATGATTCAGCCATTCGAAGACAGGTCTGATGAATCAAACCAGAGTGAATGATGTTGTGAACTAGATCACTTATTAGGACATGCATGAGAAAATGAAATAATAATGCCAAGCACTGAACTGCGCTGCGTAATCGTATGGATACCAACTATTAATATATATATATATATATATATATATATATATATATATATATATATATATATATATATATATATATATATATATATACTGTATGCATCACAGCCAAAATCCATCTATAGCACGGTACGCGAAGAGCCACCGAAAACGAGTCCGCCTCCGACGAGAGCTGAAGTGTAGATGTGTGTGGGTGTGTGTGTGTGAGGGAGGAGGGGGGGGGGGGGGGTGAGTATGAAGAAAGAAAAGGAATAAAGATGTGTTGTTTCTTCCTCTCAATTCTCACTAGTCGCTGAGTGCTGTGCTTTAATGGTGCCTGGCTGCCTGAGTTGCTAGTAGGGGGAGTGAAATAGAGGATCAACACTTCTCGTAGCATTCCGTTGTGTGTACCATCTTCGAGATGGCACACAAGAAACGAACATGGAACTCGACTTGCATCTATCTATCTAGTTTTTACTAAGCGGGCACCCGGAAGTGAAAACGTGGTAAAAATGATTCATCGAATATCTAGGTGGGACTTATATCAGTATATTATGTGGCGTGTTTCATTATGATTGTGACTGTGAAGTTATATTGGAATGGAAAATCACTCTCACACTGGATTCGATATCTTGTCGAAAAGATCAATCAAAATCGAGATCATTTAATTCAGGACTTATCCTTCATGCCGCTTCACGATTGCATATGTCTTTATCTCAGGTGATGCAATTATAGAAAAGTTGATAATGGTTTGAATGAAGACCATATGTTTCATAAAATCAAACGTCGATGTGTTTTGGATATAAATATCCTCAAGATTTTAGATAAACTTAGCCTATAACGTTTCGACAGCTAATTTTGCAATCATTTATGTAAATGAGTAGCTGCTGTGTCCAATGTATACAATTAAAGAACGAAATCGAAGTACGAAATTCTACTTATGCTTGAACTCAGAGGGGATGTCCCAATGGCACAATCTGCCTGCCCGGTCAATGGCAGGATTCAGTCGATCAATCCAATTATTTATCCACCGATTTTAAATGCTGCAGAAGTAATCAATAGCAGAAATGCATATAAGAATCGATTCATTCAAAATGATCATGTATTCAGTACGTTCGCATGTGTTCAAATTATAGCTAAATCATCACATTTTACTTGATGTAAAATCATGGCCCTTCCACCAAAATTGATAATATGCTTTGCAATTGACCATTGTAGATCGTCCACCCTCGTGATGTCACAAAATATAAGAACAAATCAAGTGGACAGTGAAGCACGGGAGATAGGGAAATAACCAAACAAGGTATCTAAAATTTCTCCTGCTTCGTATAAGTCACGCCCATCTACAATGGTCAATTAGTGATGGCTTCGAGTACCCGTGTAGGGTAAGGGTGATGCATCATCCGGGTATTTTTCTGTTGCCCTGGTACTCGGAATATAGAAAATGACATGCATAAATCGCGCAAACTAATGAATAGGACGGACAGTCAATCGTGACCTCTACACATCGATATTTGGATGTATAACACTTTATCAACAGGAACTAAAAAATAAGAACATGATCCCTTCCCTATATGTTTCCATTGTCAAATCTCAATACACATTTTCATTTCAATACAAATCTACTTTCCTCTCTCGTCTTCCGGTGGTAAATATGGGTGTTATGGATTCCGTTACATGTGGACAATGGAGTCGTATTATCATGTATCTTCAACTCATTCAGGACATTTGGCCGGAATCGAAAGGAATGATGTGAAAACGATGGAAGGCGTTTTTTAATACTTTTTTTCCGAAATTATCCGGGTAATATCCGCGTTATTTCGTCGGGTACCAGGTACCTTATCCGTTACCTGAATACCACCATCTGCAATCGTTAAGAGAACAATAACTTTCCGCGATTATAACTAAAATAAACGAATCATTCCGTAGGTATTTTGAGACTATTTTTCTTCTTCTATATAGTAGAGTATTTGTAATTCATGTTATATGTGCTACTTAGTGACAATTTGTCAATTCAGTCTCAAGAGATGCGTTATAAAATATATGCAATCGAAAGTTTAATGAAATTGAAACGGAAAAAACATTATAATTAATACATAATTTTATGTATGGGATGGGATTTGGAGAGCAAACCGTTCACTGCCAACGTTCTCTCTCCATAATAATTCTGGGTTGCTTGTGAAGCCAGTCGTCTTTTTTGTAAGATATCATTATGCTTTAAGACCTACAATCAGAATGCAGAAAGAGGGTGAAGTGTATACAGGCCTGTATTGTTTTCATTAACACATTAATTTCATACCATTTAACTTCGTCCGATTGTTCCAAACTAATTATCGACTATCGTACAAACTATATTTTAATGTACGGTACATAAGAAAATAGCCATGGAACTGTAATTTATCAATTCAGTATTAAATTGCAATAAAACATGGAGTTAGGGTGGCTGCTGAGCATATATAGCTTTGTCTCAGATCAGATCTAGAAATTCCAATTAAGGAGACTCGACGATTAAGGTCTCATAGCATCGTAAAAATGATTTCAAAGAAAGGTGTAGATGATATATAGGTCCGGCAATGAAATGATTATCATTCTTCAATGACTTATTGTCAGTGTGGTGACTCATTTGGATACTTTTTTCCAAATACTCATTCAAATATTCTTCAAATATCAGGTTATACAAATAATGTGAACATGTGCCATTTTCTTATTTAGATCTTTATCTAGATGATAATTCGTGATCTATTAACACTTGACTGGATGATTATTTTTCAACTTCAAAAAGTAATGTTCTCAACAAAGTCTCATGACACCTGAAATTATCAAGTGTCGAGTTGAGTTTGGGAAACAACTAGAAGCCCTGACAGCGATGCGAGCGGTAGTCTTCAAAGTCTTCAATGCGCGGGCGCGGCTCCGATTAAGGAGTTCGCAAAAATCTTCTTTCATCTATATGAAGTGTTCTAGATACGGTAATTATTTTCATTCGCGTCTTTTGTCTCGTCAGTGTTTAGCAAAATGATATTTCATCTCATCTAATGAGGAAACTCAGTCACTTTCTTGTTTCATACGAGTAGAGATAGAATGATTCGCTAACAAATTGATGCTGCTTATTGTTTAACCCATTTTTTCATGAATGAGATGAAATTATTCCAAGTTCTACTGTTCTCAAAATACAAAATGAATTGGGAACAAGAATCAATTATCTGAGCATATTTGATGATTGAATCTGGTTGAGTGGGAGCCAAGTACCGCGCAAAGCCAGCTACACTGCTCACACAAAGTACTTCCGGGTGGTTTGAGCATACTGTATCTCAGAAACTGATGAGCTCCGATCACTCAAGTCTGTTGCTATATTATGAGGTGACATAATACACGACACGACATATCAAATGTGAGCTATATCGGACCTGGCGTTGGGGTTATAGCACTGAGGAGATAAGTACTTTTCCTGTTATTTTTCGTCGTCCTCTTCCTCCTCCTCCTCCTTCTCCTTCCACCTTCGAATAAGAAATTAGCTAGAGGCCAAACAAACAGTTCGATTAGTATGAGTTTCTCAGTGAATATGTGGACCCATATGGAAATATTCTTTTTGTATGTATTAACCGGAAATCACATCTGAAAACCGTGAGAGATGTCATTGTACACTTTTTGTTACAAGTTTTGATCATTTGAAAAAATCATTTTCGACATATTTCGATGAAATTTCAACGACATGCTTCTAAAAATATTCGAAAATGATTGTGCGTGTGAGAGATTGAGCAATCAATCATTTTTAACTGGAACTGTTTGAGATAGGCCTGATAGCTTTCAGAAATGACGGTTGAATCCTTATCGGTAGTAGGACAATTTGCCAGCGGACAATTTGCCAGGACCTGTTTTAGGGGAATAGATCATGGGGAGAGGACAATTTGCCAGCCGAAGATTGGGGGGGGGGGGAGAAAATTTTGCCAGGCTTGATTGTGGGGGGAGGACAATTTGCCAGACAAAGTTTGGGGGGAAGGACAATTTGCCAGGTTTGACTGAGTGGGGAGGACAATTTGCCAGACAAAGTTTGGAGGGGAGGACAATTTGACAGGCACAGTTCGATATATTGCAAGGGGAGGACAATTTGCAAGGCGCGTGTTTTTGAGCTTGTACTATTCGCTGAAAGTTGTACGGAATGAAAGAAAGAAATATTTTCTATCACACTGATAATCAGGAAATGTGTTCAAATTATTCATTCATTTATTATTCATTTTGATTTTCGTCCAAGTGGATTAAATTATGTAATGGAACATTTTTGAGTGAATCATATGGACCGTCAAGAATAAAATGAAAGATTATGAAATGCACACAACATACAGACAAGAAAATATACATGAATTGATATAAATGGTAGATGCTATGAATTTTTCATAAATACACATAGCAACTACCAAGTGAAGTATTGGAATCAAGAACAACTATATAACAACCAAGTCAATATAAAAAGCACATCACAATATCAAAATCAGAAAGTTATAGGACTAATTGAAAGTAAAAATTGAAAATTAAAATTAAATTGGTCACATGGTTATAGTTTGAAGTGTCAGTTTGTAATATGAAATGAAAGTAATAGATTTTGATTACTTCGAGAGACATCATTCAGTATGCTTGCAGCATGTATGAAGCTTTGCAATACTTATATACGTTTATTCACAAAGCCTCACCAATTCGATTAAAACGTTACCAAATAATTGTTGGTCATATACAATTAATTATACGATTGTGTAGAATATAATCTTTTTCCCAATGTATAGGCGTTAAATAAAAGTTCAAATAATGCATATTGACAGTCAATATGCATTATTTCAACTTATATTTAACGCCTACATTGGGGAAAAAGTTATATTCCACACAATTGTTCAATAATTGTATATGACCAAACAATAATTTGGTAACATTTAAATTGAATTGGTGAGGCTATGTGAATGAACAATTTGATGACATATCTTGATTATCCCGACCGCACCCCCCCCCCCCCCCCCACACAGAAGATTTTGTTTCACGCGGGTTTCTTGAATCGCATATAAAAATTTAGAATTCCTTTTGAAACATTTGACATATTTGAAATATAGTTGCATAATTTATATGAGTAATAATTATAAAATAATAATACCATATTACATCAATAAACTTCATATTATTTCTATTTCCCATATGAATGATTAAAATTTATATTGACCGAGACGCGTGGCCGAGTGGTAACACACTGAATCGTCATTCGGGAGACCGGGGTTCGATTCCCGCCATGGTCGACCATCCTGACAGTGGTTTTTCGTGGTTTCCCTCTGTCGTTCGGGTCAATACTGCGATGGTTCCTTAACAACAGGCCACGACCGACTCCTTTTCCCACCATCCAAAACACCTAATAAAATAACCTTTCATCTCATCATCCCATCATCTCATTCATCATCCACCGACGCAAATAGATCGTAGCCATCAATATAGTGCGTCGTTAAAACCCAATATAAAGAAAAAAAAAATTTAAAAAAAAATTATATTGATTCATTACTGTGTATTTTCATCATCATTTTGATTATTCATGAGTGTTCTATTCCTAATAATTATAAATTTGAAATTTTATATCATTCAGACTATTTATATTATATTATTTGTAAGAATCAAGAATAAAATGATTTAAAATTTAATCTAATTGAAAATTGATTATCAATGTGATAAACTGGGATAACGCGGGATATGCGTTGTGAGATGAGCTCAGAAGTATAGAAATTTAGAGTAGAAAATATTCTCTCATCCCAATCCACATCTACACGGTAATTGGATTACTCCAATCGTTTAAAAATCTTACCTGCAACTCATTGATATTTATAGAGCTGCAACCTGTCGCATATTTTACACGTCTTTGCAAAACCAATTGACCTCAATATTCAATCAAATGTCTACTTTTATTGCGTTTTCTCTGTTATTTCCAATTTAATTGTTGTGCAAGTCACCGAAAATATGCATGATGGTGTTCTCCATGTTCAGTGGAAATTTTTAAAGATTTTGAACAATTCTCATATTTCTAGTATTTTTCATGTGGGTTATTCTTATGAGGATTTTCCAAATTTTTCGATTTATTCTGGAAAAACAGTTCAAACAATTTTTCTGAAAAAAAATCAGTCTATTTTAGTATGACGTCGATATGTGGAAAAGTTTCGAGTTGATCAGATTGTTTTCCTGACTTGTATGCCGCGTACAAAATTACAAACAAAAAAAATCATAAAAATGAAGCCCAATTTTTTTCGGTAAATGGAATGGAAATCTTCGCTATACGCTCATCCAAAAATATTTCATCAATTAATTTCGTACAACTTTCAGCGAATAGTAATAGTTCAAAAACACTCACCTGGCAAATTGTTTTCCGCCCAAACTTTGTCTGGCAAATTGTCCTCCCCACTCAGTCAAGCCTGGCAAATTGTCCTCCCCACAAACTTTGTCTGGAAAATTGTCCTCCTCCCACAGTCAAGCCTGGCAAATTGTCCTCCCCCCTAAACTTTGACTGGAAAATTGTCCTTCCCCATGATCTAGTCTGGCAAATTGTCCCCTCCCCCCTAAAACAGGTGCCTGGCAAATTGTCCGCTGACAAATTGTCCGTACACCATCCTTATCGACCCTCTTATCGACGCTCATTCGTCGCAAATAACGGTATCAATGAACCATCGGGAACTTTTCTCAATCAACATGATGAATAAACATATCATCAACAATAGGCCTATTCATGGAATGACAATTGGCAAAAAATGTGGAGCATCCGCGCCATACTCAATGGATCAACCTGTCACGAAATTATTTACGTGCCAAGATGAGTATGTATATTTTATCGATATTTATTGTTGTCTATAACTTGGATTATTCATTCAATAGCCAAGGGAAACACAAATCTAACTGATATGTTGAAAACTACCGCCGTGATAATTGATGGAGTGACCGCTCACACCACTAATGGATGACAACGGCCACTCAACACAGGGCCTTAGGTATTTCATTTGCAAAGGAGAGAAAGTATTTGTTTTGGACGTAATTTTACTGCTGATGATTGGGTCGTGAATAATATCACAAGAAAACCAAAGTTATTCGTGACAGTCATATCAGAAAAAGATGGCTTCGTCATTCAAATGGGATTTCAGTTTGGACAATATGGAACGATGAGAAGATGATGTGCATTGTTCATTGAGACCTATCACAGTATCCACGACAAAGACTGAGCGAAACTGTGAAAGACTTCGTTCTCACTTGCATTCAGTATTATAGATAAAATAGTCGGCCACTCCATTTGTGATTCTGTGGTAGTTAATGGGTCCGATATCTAGGCCTAA
>OZ023327.1:42493991-42509117 GCA_964007535.1 Brachyptera risi
ATTATTATCCTAATTTGATTCATTGACCATAGATTATTCACCTAGTATGAGTCAGTGTTACATAACCCTAAGAAAAAAAGACATAAGAAATCATTACAGAATAAAATGATACTTTTTACATAGTGAAAACATTCTTCCAACAAAAATTGGTTCAGACCTCTTATAGGATGATGATATATGAGTTTTATGAGAAGGCATATAATCTGAAGAATAAATCATAGCGTGAAGATTGGAAGCCGGTTCTGATCATAATGACATATTCTCCACATTATAATGATTCTAGCGTATCATTCAGCCTAAATAGTTGTCAATGATTCAATGTGTAATATGAGAAAAAAAAATTCACCAAGTTGACTATAATCATCGGAACGTTTGAGACTGAATAAAGATACTTTGTTACTGCAAGTTTCCATATGATACCATATAGGCGTGATGGGACACAAGTGATTTCCATAAAGCGACGGAGCTTGAAAAATAGGTTCACTACCAGGAATTACCACCGTCTTGTTTATGTCCTGAAATTCTATCCCCCGTCTGTTGTTTCAACCTCTCCTAATGGTTTCCTATGAATGACACCAATGATCGGTTTCCGGACCTGAATTTGACTCTCATCGACTACCACACCCCATAAGTCGATCTACACCTACCAATAAGTTCCTCATCCCACACGACGTACCCACACACGCTAACGTTAATGCATGCGAACGGATCGCTTCTCTGCTCTCTGGATTTCATCCATATATTTGTAGGCAATACATATTGGAAAAACCTTTCAATTGATTCTGTCCGTTTCTGTCGTCATTACTCGAACTCGGGGCTTCATCCAATTCAATACAAAACCTTACAGTCTTTCCAAAACTAAGTGATACCATTTCTCCCATTTCGTAACACTACAAAACTACACATCATTTCTTCCAGTCAATTCAGAAAGTCATTATATACCTTCACAGTTATCACTTCTGTACCATTTTTATATGTTCGAAAGTTTGACATTTCTTTGAAAATGTTGTACTTTCTCGAAAAGGTTGAAGAGAATGATCTCATGGTATCTGAACAAAAGTTGCATTAGGTCGTTCGGTATCTCGAATCAAGATCGATTCGCGGAATCTCTCGTGGGGGTCATTTGAACTGAAAATCGATTAGCTATCCGCAGTACCCAATCTACGAATCTTTAATCCCCTGCGTATTGTCTTCACTGTAAGTTAGCAACTCTAGATAGGCACCGAGTATCAATGTTTAGTTGACGTTGACTACACGTACAAAAGCACGGTTTCAGTGTAGCCGAATCGAATACGGTATAGACCTATTTTCCTTAGTGAAAGAGCAGATTTATAACCTCCATTAGATCCGTGTATATCGGTTACCGATTTTCAGGTCTTAGTCGTACTTAAACGACAACAGCTGAATCCTTGAACAGAGCTAGAGCTTCTGTGAAAATTCAACTTGAATCATGTTATTAATAACATGGTGAATTTCGAATGAGGCGAATTTCAGATGATTCTTCATGATTCGACATGTTGATTTATAAGTGCTATTTGATTCAATAGGCATGCACCATGTGTAGCTGATGGAGAACCGAGCACACGGGTTGAGAAAAACATATGTAGCATTACATTGTAAAAAGTTATTCATTTATAGAGATGCGTACATTTTATTATCGGCAAAACACATTGCATGCTTACGAATTCATGTCCATACATTTTCACTACATTGATCATTCTGTTTTTGAAAAAGTAAGGTTTATTCATTTCATTATAGATCTGCTTTTATTGATTCGTTATCAAGTTGGTTGGAGCGATTATCATTATTTTTCAAAATTATCATCAGTTTCACTTCTTGTAGTTTCATGAACGATTTTAGGGCTGGAAAAATGTATTCGACAGTTCAACAATATTCATTACGCATTTGATGGCACTTATATTATCATTTTATATATTTACTCATCAGTTGACGTTGTTGAATCAATCATGAAAACCTGAACACACGGGACCGCCTATATCCAACTCTGAATAAAATTTGTAATGAAAAATAAGTCAAGTATAACTAGGAGATATATCTAATTCTCATTCTTAGATAAGCGTATTGAAAACATCCATTCAACTCATTCTTGAAAAAAACGGGTATGTTTTCCCATGTTTTTTCCGTACGCGGGATACAGGTCAGACAGGAAAAATGGAACGCTTGGTGAATCTCTGTAAAAATAACATTGGGCGAAATTCCCATTTTTCAAAATTCAATCTGAAGGAAGTTTCGTACAATATTAATATTCCTATATTTTGTTCTTGTCATATTGTCAATCAAGTTTGAAGTAATTTTGTCCGGTATTTTTGAAAAAAATGGATTAATAAAAATTGGTATGGTAGTAAAAAATGCGTCAACAAATCCTGAACTGTCAAACAATTAAAGAGGAACTTCTAAAACCAATTAGAGCCACGTAAAGAAGGTAATGATTGACTGGATCTGATGGATTCAAAACCAGGATGTGAAGCCTTTGAGTACATCCATACTGTTGGTTTCACAACGCATAGCTGCGTTCCATTGTTAATATCCAAAATTTCGTTTCTAGAACAGAATGAGGTGCTTCTGAATATTGATAAGGTATGATTTTTGTCTTGTTTTCATGTCATACATTATCAATTGAATTGTGGGCTACTGTTCACATTTATTTAATTTGTTCAACTCTATTCATCCATCAATATTGAACACTCATGAATCATGAATCAAAAATGCTGAATCAACTTACCAACAAGTCTACACTTATACCAATGCGTCAATTTAGAATTTCTTCTCCCAGCACTCTATTACCCCAAGTATTGCCACTTATGCATTGCGATCACATTAAAATTTCAAATAACTATAATTGCAATTATCATCATGAATAATATATATCTCATTAATTCATATCTTGAAATATGATATAATATCAATATTCAATTATTTCCATTAATAATTGGTTACAATGATGAGGGAAGGAAGGGAGGGAGTAAATAGTGTGAATTCATCGATATCTTAAAATCAAATTGAAATAATTATGAATCACTATTCGTTAATTAATTGTATGTGATTCTCACAGGAGTACCACAATCCAGATATTTCAAATATTGACTCAGAATGGATGAATCCTACTGCTACGGAGAGTTTGTGCTTAAAAAAAAAATGAAAATTGTATTAGAATTTTCTATAGCTGCATTGGATAAAAAGTAGGCCTACTCTCGGATATCATAGCTGGAATAAGATATAGATAGCATAATCAGCTCATTTTCTATTCATTTGAGCGCTTAATTAGACATTTTATCTTCTAGATTGATAGCTCCATCAAATGCAACTATGTTTTTAGAATAATATGACATGACTGTAAGGAGGATGCGAATGAATCTGAACATGGCACTTCCACCAAGAACATTTGATAATTCAATTATCACTCTTTACTTCTGATAGAAAACGATATATTATCCTCAGGATGTATCACCGTATGGAGGGTTGAGATGTCATATAGTAACTAATTTTCTAAAGAACGCCCTCTTACTTGACCTGTCTATCATAATTATATAGACATATATGCCACAAAAATACGAAACTTGCACAGAATAGCTACCTCCCTGGATAACTTAACTAACACACTGCATTCGAAACCGAAGTCATGTTGGTCGTGGGTTCGAGTTTTGCATGAGGTATGTTTTTTTGAATATTGTTCCACCAATCATCATGAACTTTATCTTTCCATTATTCGAAACTCCCAGCTGTTGGTTGTGTCGTTAGCAACGTTGAAGAATCACTAATAATGATAACTGCAGGAGCAAATTGATCTCACTATCGATGCTCCTCAAAGCCTCATGCAATGTCCATCAGATGAATAAATATAATGGATGATAAATTCCATCCTCAAACATATCAAGTTAGATACATGTAGGCCTATACAGTACGTTAAAAGATATAACAACTGTATATGAATATATATATATATATATATATATATATATATATATATATATATATATATATATATATATATATATATGAATATATATATATATATATATATATATATATATATATATATGTGTATATATATATATATATATATATATATATATATATATATATATATATATATATACATATATATATATATATATATATATATATATATATATATATATATATATATATATATATATATATATATATATATATATATATATATATTTATATAGTAATTCATTTCATAATAGTTGAATATCAAGTATGGGGGTGACTGGGGGTGAAAAACGGCCCGGGCGTAACAGAAACAGTGGCCCAAATGTTGGATTGTGTGTGTGTGTGGGGGAGGGGGGGGGGAGCTATATATTTAGGGCAGATATATTTCATGATCCCACTCTGCTTCATGAAATGAAAATTTTAATAATCCGGCTTACTCACTCACTCTCTCGTATCTTCAGATTACCAATAGCTTTTTTAGCGATGGTGTAACATCACAGCTACACTATTGTTTTTTAATGATGGATGTGTTGCTAAGATTAAGAAGAATATCACGTTAAATCGACCCAAGCATGAATGCATCCAAGTGGTCTTCTCTTAGCGCACTCCTGCACCGACTTTTGATAATTTTCAAAATTTTGAAAAACTTCGTTCACACGCAGCTTGCGACAAATAAAGTGTTAGGATGAGTTTGTAGACTTGAACAGTCACCAGTGGTTTGGAATTTTCTTGAATGAATTGTTGTCACTGTTATGCCTCGTTATTACATCCACCACTTCATCATGAACAGGCAATGGGCCTCCACAGAAACAAATCTGTATTTTTTTCGGCACTTTGATGCCTCGTCGCTCAGCATTTTATGTCGTTTCTCTCGCTGCTACTTGGGCCCTACCTTCCACATTCCGGCCAGCTTTGTCATTTTTGGAGCTTTGGCTTCCAATTGCAACTATTATTCAACACCCAACAAGATAACACTCCAATCACCCCACCAGTCACATATTCAACTATCAGTCACCAATACACAAACATCAGATACAAAAAAGGAATTTATACCAATTAAAATTAAGAATTACAAAGTCACTAGGAACATGGACACAACGCACCTCACTCGAGTGAAAATACTCGTCCAACTAACTTTTCAAAAGCCCCACACATATTACTACGGCCTGAGTCATAATTTGCGTATCATCATTCATAGGAAGTACAATCCAATTCAAAGTTTCAAAAAGTCCTAGCCAGTGATTGATTAAACTGTGAAATGACATCTTACATGTAATGGCACATATTATCGATATCTAACAAAGACGCATAACCTGATGCCCCCTGGTCTACTGGCCTCCTGGTCTACTTGCGGACATTTGCTTCCTTCCATTATTGCAAATATGAGCGATAATACGGCTGGGGAAGCAAATACCGACACCTCGAAACGAGGAAAATCGGCTCCTTTCCGACAAACGAACAAATGAATATAATTTATAAAACTATTCTTTTCAGATAATTAATTGTAAGTACAACAATGTTCAGATGAACAAATTCATGTTGCATGCATTTATACATATTACAATAATGTATGGCTAGTATGAAGGACTAGACTATATCAGGAGTCGAATTATACATTTCTTATGGGGGGTTGTTAACTCTATAAAGAGAAGAGTAATAATGTTCACAGAAATTTCCTCATTATATTTGCCTCATCATACAATCGTATCTAAAAAATCGCTCGTTCTTCATTTCTTTCAAGAATGCTTGTTCTACTACCAGACCCATACTAGCTGGTGTACCCCAAGGTTCCTGCCTTGGACCCGTTCTCTTTAACCTCTACACTGGAGATGTTCCCTCTAACAATCGTCACGTGCAACTTGCATTATATGCGGATGATGCAGCGCTTCTTGCTGTCTCACTTCAACCCCTCCAATCTTTAATATATTTACAACAAGCTCTTGATAGGCTATCGAGATGGTATCAGAATTGGCGAATTGAGGTTAATCCCACCAAAACTCAGGCCATAATTTTCGGCAAGGGAAAACAACAACAAATTCCCAATTTGACACTTCTGGGCGAAGAAATCAACTGGCTTCCCTCAGTCCGTTATCTGGGCCTTACCCTGGACAGGAAACTAAACTTCAATCAGCACATAAGCAGTACTATCAATAGAGCCATGGGTAAGCTCTCATCCCTTGCTCCACTCCTCAGAAGCCAAGAGATGAGCAGCACCAACAAACTAATTACCTGTAGAACGATAATCATTCCCTCTATCACGTACGCAAGCCCAATCTGGTCTGGATGCGCATCAAAATCACTCATACAACGGATACAAGTATTCCAAAACAAATGTCTCAGACTTTCCCTTAACGCCCATCGACGTACCCAGATCTCGATTCTTCACGAGGCTGGAGCCACACCTATGGTAGCCGACCTCCTCAGGAGTCAGGCAGTTAAATTCTACTCCCAACTTGAAAACAACGATAACCCACTCATTGCACAACTATCTTCGATTTCAAAGTCACCATGGGACAAGCACAAGCGCCCAATAGCCGCATTGGATCTCCGGAATGGAGCTCCGATCTAGATAATAAGTCATAGCTTTAAGAATTCCTCCACCCTTCTAACCCATCCTCAAATGCAGTGACGGTACCAGTACTCTGAGCTTCGGTGAGAGAGACCCTCGGGCCCACTGCATAATCCCCTCTTTCCAATTTTCCAATTTCTTATTATTTTTAACATTTCTCATGAAAAACTTAATCTGGTTTTTCAAAACTCTGGAAGGGATTTATGATCGAAAGATCGGCATTTCCAAATGAGTTGGAAGTTAGCTTGAGGCCTTCGGCCTCAATTCTAACCCAACGAATCGTATCATTTCTTCTTCTTCACAGCCCGTGGGAAGGCCGGAAGGGAGAAGGGGGGGGGGTGAAAGAACAAATTGAATGTATTGTCCGATACCTGAACTTGTCAACATTGTGATATTGCATATGATTTAACATGTATCAAACGAACATAAAGCAGACTTTCACTTTCGGTTCAAGTTCTACATAGTCCCACAGTGGACAATTTGTTATCGTGTTTTTTTCCCATCGTAACCTGTTATAGTAGTTCAGGTCATCAAACTAACACTGACTTGGATCATGATTGTTTATGATACACATTCACTCGAGAAACACGACAATATTCAAAAACGGGTTTGTTTATATACTTGTGGATAAAACATTGAGATAAAATGTCAGAGGAAAACTAATTAACGGTTCAATATTTTCTGAAATTTAGTATTATAATATTGAAAATGAGTGAGTTTCTTATGGGGACTTATCGACCAAAAATATTTTTCGGGGTAAATTGGCCATTTCTCATCGGGGGATGGCATGTCCCACATCTTTCCGCCCAATTCCAATTCCAATACTACATACTATTCTGTATGTGATGAACTACTCTTAACTGAAATACGTCGAGTTTGAACGTAATTGACGTATGTTGTTGACGCTGAAAGTTGCTTGTTAATCAATTAAATTATTGTACCGACGAGAAGTAATCTTTTTATGACCGTACGGTATATGACGTGAGACCAGATTAGACCGATTGATCGACCACATGTACTTTCAGGTGCGACCAAGTCCAGTCAGCCTCAGCCTGAGAGTTAGTGAAGCTAAATAGCGTTGGCAATCATGGTGAGAACCGGTTTTAATACCCAGTTAGAGCTCCCACATTGGTGATTCCGGTACTCGTTCGAATAGTTTTGACATAGCTCGGTGTAGTCCGTGTAAGCGAAACTTGACATTTCAGCTTGGGAGCTCACATATAGTGTCGGTAGGAAGAAGTTATTTGATTATTGAGGCCATGTTGAAGTCCCAGCAGGGATAATCGATAGTGTGATGAAGGTGAAGGTGGATTTATTTCATAAGAGCAGAAACGTATGATCCAAGCAAAGTTGTTGACGTATCAAGTGATATTTTTCAAATGTTACTTCACGACCCCACCAACAGCTGGTTTATATGGGGTATTATTCTATTCACAGGTAGGAGAGTCGGTGTAGGTCTTGTTCGTCAACGTCGTGCTAAATTGGAATATTGCCTATTGTTGTCGTCCGTAAAGCAATATATATATATATATATATATATATATATATATATATATATATATATATATATATAATATATATATATATATATATGTATATATATATATATATATATATATATATATATATATATATATATATATATATATATATATATATATATATATATATATATAGAGAGAGAGAGAGAGAGAGAGAGAGAGAGAGAGAGAGAGAAATATATCATCCATTAGGTATACCATATAGCCACGAAAATATCTTACCGCACAACACACAGGATAGGACGTCCGTTTATGCAGCTGACAGGCCGGGTTTGATTCAAGCATGGACCTACTTCTTGGTCAAATTTCAAATAAATTATACGAAGGCGTCTGACCTGTGGATCATGGTTTTAATTGACTTCCTGATTTCACCTAATTTCAACCCCCGTTTTCTGTGTCACTGCATGACTTCGTGTTATCTACACTGAGCGATTTTCATAAGTTAGACCCAGGTGACTCCGCAGCCTGTAAAATAAGGCCTACCCGTTATGATTCAAACGAGCAGGTGATAATGAAACTACGAGGTGGTGATATGTGAAAGGAAGTTGACCAAAACTCACGTCAACAGTGGGACTTGAACTCGCGACCATCTGTATTCAGATTTCAAAGCGGCTTGCGTCAAATGTGTAAGCGAAACAGATGGCGGTAAATTTGTATTGATGGTTACCATCTGCTAATTCTGATGTGTTTATCACATCCAAAAAATTGTGTTGTTAATTTTGCTGTGTCAACAACGTCAATGGTGGTTTCACAGACACCAAAAAATCATCATATTTGAGTTAGCTCTAACATATTGAATAATAACAATTCTCACCCTGCGAGAACTTTATTCAATAGATCTAATCAAGATCAACTAGGAAACGCAAAATCCTTTCAAAAAATACCAAAATCAGCAACGGTAGTCATCAATACAGAATAACTCGGAAGGTTTACAAAAATTGCACGAAAAGCCTACCCGCCAACATGCAAGAAGATAAACGACGACAAATGCGGTCAGTATTGATGGGCCTTGAATGATCAGGGGCGCCGATGTTGTGGTGGAATGGATGCTGAACCGAGAGAGGCGGGTTCAAGAAACTGACAAACTTGTGAAAGACTCGAAATTCGACGTCGATGGTCTGTATGTGGAGTTGAACCAGGGCTGCAAGAGAATATGATTTTCTATGATAATAATAGTCGGGATAAAATAAGCAGAATCGAACATTTGGAAAAGGGACATGCATAAAGACTTCATCAACCCCCTGAAAAAGCACCAACAAGGTGAGTGGCGGACAATTGGGTCCTCCCATCAAACACAACCTGTCAAATTGTCCTACCCATCAAACACAGCCTGGCAAATTGTTCGACCCCCTTATTTATACCTCAGAGACCCTGGCAAATTATTGTCCCACCCATCAAACACAGACTGGCAAGTTGTTCGTCCCCTCAACAAGGTACTATCAAATCGATGAACATAAAAAAGGTGTGTGAGATTAAGATACTAGCTGATTAAACATTGATGACTTATTTATATTGATACGGTACGTATTTTAGTTGACGAATTTGTTCAACATATGTCTAACAAGTGAGTGGTCACTCTTCCCTACGCTTGACCAAACCTGACTCTTGGATTGAATCTTAAAAAATACATGTATTCAATTGGATGAGTGTTGACAATGTGGGTGGGCCTACAGAATGCAGAAAAGGGCATTGATTGTGGTTGATTCCAAATCCTGTTGACATTTCTGAGTGGGAAGTGTTTTTAGAAAAAATTTTTTTTCATTGAATGGAAGTAAAAATCAGGGTTTCTCAGAAAATGTGAGAGGCACCAATATTACCAGCATCATACCCAAAGAAGGATCAAAGAAGGTGAAAACGGCCGAATGAATGTGATTTTTCTGAAATGGGAGAGTCATGGAACGTATCTACATGATCCTTCCAAAATTCTACAAGCATTATGAATGAAAAGGAGTTTGTATTTTCATTCTGTTTCTAATGGTAACACTATGGTGCTCTGCAGTTGATGTATACGACTCGCAAGACGGATTATGAGTGTACGGTGAGGAAAGAATAAAGTAAAGTATAAGGAGTATAAGGGAGAAATCGCTACAGTATCAGTATTGTGTTCCAAAATGAGGGAACTACTGAAAATATGAACGCTACTTATGACGGCTCGTATTGGAAATTGCTTATCTTCATTTTTATTTTATTTTTCACTCATTTTTTTTTTCATTATTATTAATATCGGAAACATTCCTCAAGTATTCTATTGACACCAATTAGGAAATCAATTACTTATATTATGAAGAAAATGGAGAATGAATCATTTTATTTTTGTACGATTCCAGTTTCACTATTCATAACTTCATACACTGTTCATGACGAAGAATGAAGTGGCTTGTTTGTTCTGCGGAGTACGTATCGGAATAATAGGCCATCATTGTGAACTGTTTTTAGAGTCGAAGAAGAATATGCAAATTATGTAAAATACACACTTTATGTGATTCATGTGAGCATTTCCTCTAATGATGAATATCATCTGATCGTGGTCAAGGATATTGTCGTATAATGAGATGAGCATTTGACGACTGGTTTAGGTACGTGGTACATACATTTTCACTCAATAATTTTAATCACAAGAAATAAGACGGAATTTAAAGAGTCAATATAGAAATGTGATTGATAGCTTGTAGGTTACGTGAGTAGCGAAGATGATAGAATTGAGATTTATTCATACATGATAACTTCTAGCTATGAAACAACGAAACAACCTCATTCTGAATTCTCTATGATCAACGTCCTATACTATTCCGATTCGTATCACTTTATCTATGGTGTGATTTCTCTAACGACCCAGTCCTCATTGAACGAATGAAACTCAACAGAACTTTCATGATTCGGATTAGCGGAATCTAGAAATCAGTAAATTCTATGAACAGAGACTATATTTGATTTTCCCATTTGGCTGCCAATCTGAGTTCACTATTATTTAACGATTCAGTGTATAATGTAGGATGCTCTAGCTGCGTAACAATATCAAAGTGTATAAATTGCACGTAGCTAGGAAGAATTAGAATTTACGTAATCTGTAAAATTGTTTTTATGGGAGTTCAGGAGCTACCTCGGGGAAGGGAAGGATCATTGGTTCGAAGCCTGAAGGGGTCATTCTAGAATAGTTAAGCTCTGAAGACGGGGCTCAAGAGTCGTGCAGCCGTATACGCTTATACCTTCTTGATATTATGAGAGGTCGATGTTCTACAGGTGGTTCAAAGTATAGAAGTAGTTGCCGAATATCTTCAAACTAGTTAACATGTTTGGTCTGAATAGGATTTCTGGCACACGCGCTATATCTAGAATCCCATTCGAAACTTGACCGTGCATAATTTGAATACTCACGGCTGTATATTTGTCGAAATATATGATAATTTCATTTTTCAATCGTATTGATCAAGGTTCTCAATATTTTTAACAGCTTGTAGACAACACGTCATTCCCTTCGAAACGTGTATCATCAAGTGTACCATTATTATGAGAAAGTGAAACATTGAAATGATAATATCTCATATATGAATACATTATATGAATATGAACATATGAACAAATTATTCCCCACCGGCCCATGCAGTGCAGTGGTTAAAATAAGTTCGCTTCATAATGATCCAGGTGGTGGTGGTGAGGGGAATATCGGAGCTGGTTCGATCCCCGCCACAGTCCATCCTTATACAGGGGTGTTTCGTGGTTTTCCTCTATGGTCTAGGCTGATGCCAGGATGGTTCCTTCAATATAGACCACGAGCGCTCCTTTCCTCTATCCTTCCCATTACCTAAGACACCTTCATCTCATCATCCCATCATCTTACCAATCATTCATCCGACGTCAATAGGTCTAGGTTGGCATTGCAGTGTGTCGTTATACCCAATATGAAAAAAAAAAATCCCCAATTCATTCAACATGGATACTTTTCAGTTTTTATGTTGGTGTTGTCAATTTACGAGGAGACAATTTTAATTTGAAGGGTCTTCTATACACAGTTGTATAGTAAGTGTCAGAGTTCGGAGATTAAAGCATTTAATACGATGCATCACATGACAAGTGGTTTGGAGGAACTACAACAGCTATAACATAACTTCTTCGATTCCTGTATGAATCGTGAAAATATTTATTGGATGAAGAGTTTAAAAAAAAAAAGTGTTTCGTCTAGGCCTATATCATCCTGAGATCAGAAATTGAGTAAGCATTTGATTCACTCATCCAATAATAATGTGCGACATTCTAAACACAATCATGATACAAATATCCAATTTTTTGTGATGAAATCAACTTTTTCATTTGAGTCATTGAATTTGGTAATGTTAATATGGGAAACATTTCTTAAATATTCTATTGTCACTAATTAGAGAGTCAATTACTTCATCATGAGAAAAATGGAGAATTGATTATTTTATTTTTTTACGATGCCCAGTTTCCTGAACTTACACTATTAGAAGGTTTCTTTCCAATGGAATAAGACTATAATAAATAGCATTAACTGTGCACGTTTAAGCTCTTATACCGTAATGTCTTTTTTATATAGTCTAGCTTAAAGACACATTGACTTCCATTTGTGGCTGCGCATTTAAAAAGGAAATGGAGAACGAATTTAATGAATGAATGGAAAGTTAATTAGCCTTTGTTTTTTTATTACAAAAGAAATTGGTATTCTAGCCCATTCCATTGAATGGCAGCATTACTATTCACTTTTTGTTATCAACAATTGCCACGGGGCTTGTATACATTTCAATTGAGATCCCCTTTCTTATCTCTTTTGTTCAAACTATATTATGATATCAATCCTCAGAAAGTCCGCTAGGTGTCGCCCGCAGCCAACTCAGTTCTATTATAATCACAAAACTTTCTGTAGTAAGATTTTGCACAAAAGAACAAGAGGCAAGCAACATACACAGCTACCGTGGTAAAGCCCATACGTGCCGCATGCGTATATCTATCCAGCTGTCTCGGTGACATTTCACCAATTTATAGCTGGGGCTGCTGAAGTTTGTTCATTTTATATGAAGTCAATAATATGGAAGATAATAATTCCTTCTTGAATAAAAACATATACTCACTGTGGAACTGTGGGTATATATAGAAATCACAGTGAATTTGAAACACAATAGTTATCAAATAAGGTTGATTATGATTGGTTTTTGTTTATCGATCAAGCCCACCAGCAGCTAAATTATTCGGGGTACGAACGAGAGGGTGAGAGATAAGTGATATTTACAAAACACTCGTAACTGATGCGGCACTCAAACCCACGCCCGACTTGACTTCGATCTACAAATCAGAGTCTTGGCCAAGACAAAACGGAATGAAAATTTATTAATCAACTTTGATTTTTTAAAGTATTCATATTTCACTACGTCGTTTTGATGTGAAAAGAATGAACACGAATGCTTATATTCTTCTATGTTAATTAATATACGCTGGCCGACTTCATTTGGAGGCATAATAAAGTTATTGTCAAGTAATTGTTTTCTTTCTTTCTCCATGCGTCTTGTGGTAAGGATGTACAGGTTTATTAAGATCTTATCGTACAGAAGTGATGAATATTCTTCAGTGGTCTGTAAGTATGACCATTCCAGTATTCACTTTCAGTGTCTACAAGAAATATGGCAAACTCCAAACAGAATGGACAGTGGGTAGGAGTTCGAAACCTCCTCTCCTGAATGATGGTTCATAGCGTTACAAAATGAACTATCAGTCTCAAAATTCATATGCCATGCTCAATGAGAAGAATGGTAATACATATTAATATCAACACATTTTTTCATTCAATGCAACTGTAAACTACTAAATATAATCTGTAGATCTACCACAATATGAACATTAATGACAATGATGGTTCAAAATTTCCATTCGGATGTTTGTTTTTATCAATAACCATATATAGCTTGTCATTTTATCATAGCAATATGTAATAATGAAAGTACGGATTGCATTCAGTTGTGCTCAATTGATGCTTGAAGTGTTTTCATATCGTCATGCACATCGATACATTTCCGGCGATGGCATATTGTACAGCTAATTTCCGGTGGCGTTTAAACTGTATCACTTCCCTACCGAACATCCGTTTCATTCTGCTAATAAAGTGTGATCAGTTGTGTCATGTGGACTTGCGATAAAGTCAATAATTTATTTATTGATTCCAATTGTTTCATTCAATGTGTGAATTGTATGAAGAACTGAAAATCAAGAGACCGGTCAGGCTACACATATATCTGCCACAATAAGAATTTATTCATCAATTCAAGTTAAAATGATAATATATGGTTGAAAATATCACTGTTTTTTTTTACTAATTTCAATTTATTTCCGTATAACCTAGCTGTTGGTGGGGTCGTTAGGCAAACAATGATCAATTTCACTTATTATATTATCTTCATCACTAAATATGATGGTTGCATGTGATTATCATATCTGTGATTTTAAACATAGTTACTCTAGGTCTATACTGTAGAATACTTGAAACACGTTTTCAGATCCATCAGAATGACATTCACAATAAATTACCATTCAATTATTGGAGAATCAGTCATTTTAAGGTATATGATATTGAATCAATTTGTAATCATGTGTGTTCACAATAGACTCTAGCATGTCAACAACTATGCACTTATCTCGCTTCTCCATCCGATTACGGCAGAGTTTCCAATTTCTCCATTCGTCACCCATGTGCCTCTCCGAATCGTTCCCTGTTCCTTCATACCATTCGAACAAAATGCCGGTATCTCACCTCACGTTGACTTCGCTTGTGACTGGGGCAATGTAATAAGCGACCCGTATAACCTAGCTGTGGTGGGGGTCGTTGAACAATAATCAAGCGAGTAGAACATATAGGTTGTCTCGGGTTGTCTCACTGCATGTTTATGATTCACATGTTCGATGTAGGGTTGTAGACAATGGTTAATTTGTACCGGAACGTACCGGAACGGCGTTCTGGTTCCTTTTTTGAAACCGGTACGCAAGTTTCTGTTCCAAAATGATGAAGAATCAATGGTGAAGGTGGATTTTCATTCA
>OZ023327.1:42509317-42511817 GCA_964007535.1 Brachyptera risi
TTTTTGAAATATGAACCTCCAATATCCGTACGTAATCAATCGACTGCATCTTGCAGCAAGATAAAAATTTCTTTTTTCTACCTGTCTATAAACCAGTCTACCTTAAGAGATTGTATAGGATTTGACAATCATCAGGTGACCAGCAGCGATTTTGGTTCGGTATCTACAAAGAGAATCATGATACCCCAATTCAAAGTTCGTCTTACAATTCTTGCCATTATTCAAGAACCTCACACCAAGTGGTTTTTGAAAACAAGAGAGTGAGATATTTTCATTGTGAATCTCGAATGGTCCTTTCAAAACTATTCTGTACAGCAGTTATACGAAACTACGTTTAGTTACATTCATCAACTTTTTATTTTGAAGAATACATATCACAACACTTTGGTTCCACAAAATGAAATAATGTCTCATAAATGAATTTCAATCACCGAATGAATAAATAAATTAGTTTGATAGATTCAAAAATACAATTGTATCTCCTCTCTTTTGTATGTATGTTTTGTTCATGATATTCTTATTGACACCTCTTCATGGCTCATTATAAATTATAACACATTTCTCAATTCAGATTCTCATTGCTGTGGGTTTATATTCGTTGTTTTATTATTAGTTACATTTTCTTGATCTAAATTACGACTCTCTCAATACATCTCACCATTGATCATTTGTTCTATATTTCATATATTTATATATGCATGCAAATGTACTCTTCATCATATATATTCAGAATCAGGAAGTTATTATTTTATTTTAAGTTTATAATGACGTTGTTAGTATTCGATTCTTCGATATTGATGGCTATATGAAGGCTATATACGACGCTAAACAAGAGCTGTTTTACACTACGCGTTTGCCCGTGGGTCAAACCGCGGTCTGCCTGCGGTTAAAAATATTGCTGTGTTTGCACAGTACTAACCCTGGTTCAACCCGCGGGAGTTCTAACCCTAGTGCAAGCTAGGGTTGAACCCGCGGGCGATAATTGCCCACGGGCAGAAGCTCACTTCGTTCTCACTCTCGTCAAAGTTTCAACTCCAAGGTTGAAGATTCAATCAAGTTTCAAGGTATATTCTATTTGAATAGAACATGAATGGAGACTAATATTACTCGAACAATCATCTGCAATACACATGGAATTTTGACATACTACTCTATATGCGTGAAAACGTCAAATGTGTCTATCATTTCACCATAAAACTTCGAGTTGAATCTAGGCACAGCTGTCAAAGTTATAACACGAAAACAATTTGGCACACACGGCTTTCTATAGTACTACTCATATTGGTATGATTTGTACTGACTCAAGGAGGCATATATATCAAACACGGTCTTCTATAAATCATAATTTCCTTGAAACAAGCAGTGGCAATACAAATGAGTGCTAACAGTCTCCTTGTTGACACGTGGTATCACCCGTGGTACAGCCCGTGGTTGAAACCCCGGGATTAGACCACGGGTTGGCCCTTGGGTTTACTGGTATAGTGTAAAAACAGCTAAGGTATACCCAGGGTAGAATTTTATGATGATTTCCAAAAAGTGAAGTTAAACGAGTCAACACACTCAATTCAGTTAAATTTAAAATCATTCACTCATGATGGCTGTTCAACCTGCTGATAAATGACCATGAAGTTCCAGCTTGATATGAATTTGGAATCAAAATCGTCGAAAGTAGGAACCAGAAATCAAATCTTCGTAATAATCGGAACTTCATAAATTTATAATACAAAGAGTGATGAAAGAGGAAGGTGAATTAAAATTTGATTTCAGGTTATTACAGAAGGTTATGGTGAAAATGAGATGATTCGCGTAAGATCGTGGGGATTATTTCTTGGATGAGTGATTCGGATAATCAATATGATTTTGTGGATTCATTAAAAAAATATGAGTGTAGCCGCCTCATCTCCAAGAAGGCAATTCCATACCATTCTGTTATGGGGGTCAAGAATACAAGAACGATAGAGCTTATAGCTCCTCCTCATCTACATACTTTTTCCGCGTGTAATTCCCCCTTTTCGAAAAAAACTAAAGGGTCAAGAACCAAAAACCTCCATTCTGTTTCCCCTTATGGCAATAAGGCTAATATCCGCTCGATGATTCGAACCGGAGACAGAGTTACGTGGAACATCATCGTGCATCTCCAACTTCTTCTTCAAATTACAATATTTCAATGGTGTGATAACTCAAATGTGGTGTGACATTGAGCCTTCTAGCGAGCGCTATACTGGAGAAGACGAGTTACGTTAGAAAGAAGCTCCGCCTTGATAGGACAATACTGATACATAAAAGAGGTGACCCTAAAGATGTTGGGACCGGGAGACCCAATACCATATTTTCAGTTGATCGACGAGTCATTGAACGAATATTCGATCAAAAAAACTTCGTGACTAAATCCGGTTATCAATGCGAAGCGTTTGACAACGTAGGGTATAAGTCACATTAGACAAACTCTTAGAAGTCTCCCAATTTCACAACAGCTCCAAAATATTATTTGCTCTTTAGC
>OZ023327.1:42516817-42529317 GCA_964007535.1 Brachyptera risi
ATTTCTGTTTACGAAAAAAAATAATGATAATAATAATAATTCCATGAACGAGAAGAAAGTAGCCCCACGAAAGTTAATTTCGGAGTCTCCCGAAAAAAGTGCTTAGCTCGAACGGCCGAGATTAATTCAAAGACTTGTTTAATTTAAACTAACATTTTCAAGTCTATTACGTGGCTTAAAGAACCAGATATAAACAAGTGACTAATCTTGAACGAAAGAATAATTAGCATATACTGAAAAGTTGAAACAAATATCTCAGATTGAGATAAGTTTAACTACTCACAGTGGGGAGTAGCCGACGTACAATTTGTGAGTAAATGATATAATTAATTATTCAACTAATTTAAATTTCAAACTCTGATCAAATGTTCCCCTGTGCAGTTAGTCCCAACTTGTGCCGGATTCAAATCGAACGAATGCAAATCGTTAGTGCTTCGTTAGTGCAGGTTGGTGACGCAAATAAAATCGTTGGTGTAATTATAGTGTTTGGCATTAATTTAACGACTCCAGCATGTACAGGGGAAGCTCCACGCTGGGCCCGCATATGATCAAACATTTGTTTTCGAAAAGTAATCTTCTATTGTTTTAGTGCTCGTTAGTGGGCCTACCGTTCCTTGTTTTGTTTGTGTTGTACTAGTTCAGAATAAAAAGACAATCCATGTGCGAGGCAGCCCCGCACATGAAATATTACAGCTTTTTCATGTGATATGAATTTGAGTGTTCGTTAGTGCTGGTAAGTGTCAAAACATTTATGTTGGTGCCACCTCAGTTTAGTCACAATATATCGTACAAAATTGATAAATAGTTGAGCGACTGTACTATTTAGATGCAGGGTCAACGTCACGCTAGCCTCGCACCTAATCGGAAATCAGAATTTTAGTACCGCGTTCAATTTTTCGTTAGTTCTGTACCAGCTTGGAGCCAAAACGACGTGAGAGCCATGTGTGGGGCAGACCCGCACATCGGAGATCATAGCGTTTTTAAGTTCGTCAGTGCTGGTTAGTGCCACAAATAATTTCGTCGATGCTATCTTCGTTTAGCCACAAATTATTGTACAATATCAATGAATAATTGAGTGACGGTGCTAGGAATTGCTATAGAGGAATTCATCTCTCATTTATTTGATCAGATCGTTCATGAGGAACTTTTAATATTGAAATTTACTGGCTCACCTCTGCTTGATGAATCAACAAAACGACATTCAATTTATGGTCTGCCAAATAATTCAACTCATTCTAGCATGGTAATTTTAATAAATAATATCAGTTAACGATCTATGATAGTAAGGCTGTACTTGAATATTCTTATCAGATCAACAAAATACATTATAAAAACTCCACACATTCTAGTCGCAATGTTATCTGATTCAGCCCTGGCTATACGTCTCTGTTTTTTCACGTGTTGATTATGCCGTGATACGCTATCCGTTAGGGAGTATGCATGCGTGCTAGGCGCCTACTTGTTTTATTTCCTACAAAGGATGAGAATATATACTGATCCCTCCATATTGAATTGATTACCGTAGCATTATTTAATTTGGTGTATTCCTATTTTATAGTCATACTGAGAAACATCAGCTGTCTGATAAGAGAGGAACACTCGGACCAATATATATATATATATATATATATATATATATATATATATATATATATATATATATATATATATATATATACATATATATATATATATATACATATATATATAAATATATATATATATATATATATATATATATATATATATATATATATATATATATATATAATAACGATAATAATGATGATATTATTGATAATAATGATGGTTCTATTGACCATTAGATTATTACAATAATATGAGTCAATGTCAGAATCATACATAAATAATAACAACAGTTTAAATAAACCAGTTAAGCGCCCCAATAAGGCTGATCAGAATATATGTTGAAAACTTGAAATAGAACATAATTATATGGGATTATGGTAGATGCTATTTTGTATGAATACCCAACATCCACCAACTCAAATATATGAAAAATAAGTGTGAAATATGAAATAGAATAGAATACTATAGGCCTACACATAGCTTACGCATTGAATCATGCGTTGATGTATTCACTGACTGTATATAATAACATTTGTACATTGAAAAATTTCGAAGTCGAGTTCTGAAAAGATTTTTCCCAATTCTTTTCAATTCAGTTGGTAATCTATTGTGAAGTGATGACCCTGCATGAATGAGACATCTGTCTGATAGGAATAATCTATTTTTCTTCATACATGGGTCAGAGTTTCCTCTAGTTAAGTTATCATGAATGTTGAAATTCTCAATAACAAGATTGTCGTTTTCAACAACATATGAAGTTGACATGTATATGGTGGTAGTAGTAGTAGTGGTGGTGGTTGTAGTGTTTATTCCCTCAACCCTCTCTTTAAAAAAACGGTAAATAATTCACATATTTCACAATATATGTATATATATATGAATATATATATATATATATATATATATATATATATATATATATATATATATATATCCATATATATATATATATATATATCCATATATATATATATATATATATATATATATATATATATATATATACATAAATATATATATATATATATATATATATATATATATATATATATACATAAATATATATATATATATATATATATATATATATATATATATATATATATATATATATATATATATATATATATATATTGTTAACGCCGGTCTTTGTGAGACCAGCTATCTATTTCCCTACTTGGCCCTATTTGTTTTGATTCCGTCAATGTTATTCCCAGACGCGCAACATGACATGACTTGCCATACATTCCGCATTCTTGAAAACCAGTTTGGCCGGCTTTCGATCAAGTTGATTGCATCGTTTACCCTCTCGCCAGTCACTTGTATCGAACTCCCCTTCGCCAGTCTCTCGCGTTTGTTTGAACCACACAGGCTCGGCTTGTGAGTCAGTTACAATCTTTTTTCGGTCAAGTCAAGACCTATCTGGACGTCTCCCTTCAGCTGTTTCTGTTCAGTCACGCTCTTGGCTTGGTGTGGGTAGGACAGGCTACCACATCGCTCTCTTCTCGTCTCTACACACTTGTGCATCAGCATCTACGGCGTTGGGGGTTTCGTTCCTGGCAAGCCTCTTCGCTTCTTGTTTATTCATTCTCATGGTGTGTGGGGACACCACTCAGGTCTGAAAATTCTATTTTTGTTTCGCTTCTCGTTTTTTGATTTCGTTATGTTGACCCAGGTTGGTGTAATTTACCCCCTGGTTCCTTTGGTTTTGAACAAGGCATGACCAGGACTGGCGTGTGCTTGGTTTGATTAACAACGTCAAGTCGACGTTGTTCATTACGTATCGTTTTGGGGCGAGGCACAATCTGAGTTTGGCTTATGCTCGCCTGATTATTATTGCCAAGTCGGCACCCGATTATTAACGTTCCATATGGCCTCACCGTAGCTCGTCAACATACAGTCCACTGTTTTTCATCGCCCCCTATCAAGATCGGCGATAATATATATATATATATATATATATATATATATATATATATATATATATATATATATATATATACATATATATATACATATATATATATATATATATATATATATATATATATATATATATATATATATATATATATATATATATATATATATATATATATATATATGGAGAGAGAGAGAGAGAGAATCCCATCCCTCCTCATATCCATTCATTATCAGCAATGTATCATTTTATCAATATGGCAATTGAATACCAATTTCATGTCAGTTCCGATGAAAGTATTGAATAATTAATATGAAGTTATATTGAGGGGATAACATTCGAGCTCTATGCAGAATGAAATGGAGCATTGCATAACTCATAAGTACTCGTTCGAATGTGACAAAAATGTACTTTAAGTTGATATCTCATACTTTCTCAGAGTTATTAAACTTATAAGTTCACCTTTTTCAGACTTAAGCATTACGGTTTAACCTAGTGTTTTTCCCTATACCTTGAAAATCAAAATCCACATTTGAATTGTCGGACGGAAACTAGTGTGTTACGATAACTACAGTGAGCTTTTCCGCACATTGCATTGCGTTCCAATATATTATCGCACTTGCCCGAACTGTTTGATGCATATTGTAGAAGGATACTATCACACATCACTCACTCATCAAAAGCACACTAGGGTGGATAGAATCAACTCGATTCAACGTTCCTGACACATTTTGTCTCAATCTCAATCAAGATGAGCTTAATAGGCCCACTTCAGTCAAACTAAGTTTTAGCCTCAAACAAATTGTAACAGAATTTTTTTCGTTGAATTTCGATTGCCTTAGAATTTTGAATTGAATTCGAAAAAGTTTGCTTAAATCGAAGCCGCCATTTGGTTTTTAATCGCATTTTCATAAAAATCTTATTTATTTTTCATTGGCAGTCGTTGATAAACCACATTCCCACATTTTATTGTAGAATCACGACAAAAATGTTCCACATGACACCAGAATAAATTGAGGCAATCGGCCAAAAATTGTTATGATGTTGTGATTAGATTTAAATTAATGCCAAATTTCAATAATCGGATCTAGTGAACAGGGTTCAGAAGTTGCAAATGTAAACTCAACAAAATCTCATTCAGATAATCACAAGTAACTGCGACATGTAAAGTTTGCTCAAATTAAGGAATCAGTTGTTTTAAAATCAAGTTTTGGAAAATAATCAATTTGATTTAAATAGTCAGCCATTATCGATGTGTTGTCAAATGTTTTTGAACATCATGAACAATGAATTCGTTATAATAAAAATACATAATTGGTATAATTCTACTACAAATTGAATGAATTTTGAATTGAATTTGGATGAATATAATTTTGTGAAATAGGCTGTGGGGAGCAAGCGGTGAGTGGTAAATATCTCAATTGAACGGTAAAGTCATCTTGTAATTATATGAAACGACTGGCGAAGAGTTTGCCGAAATCAATGGTTAATTAGAAAAATTGCGTATATAATAGAGTCAATATGTGGAAAAACATTTTTTACGTGCTTTATTCCTTGATTTTCACAGGAGAGATACATCTGCGTAACAACAGTGAAAAGTATAACTGTGATTATTCAATAAAAATTCCAATGTATTCACCAACTTATTTGGTATTTGGCGATTTGATCTCGAAATGTTTCAAATTTGAAATCTTAAGCACGCACTTGGTAATGGTCGAGCATCAAGCCCAAGCTTCAGCAATTAAGCTTGTACATTCGTTTGTAGGACGTTTGTAGGAGAAGCGTTAATCAAAGCGTGAATCAATCAACCATGCACTGAGTGGGCCGAATGAGACTGATTGCCTCAGCAGCTACTGAGAATGCAGGATTGCCGTGAAAAAACCACGGAAATGGCGTTTATTTGGCAATAGAATAGGCTTATAATTGTCGCAAAATATGTTTTACATGAGAAAAAACACAATTGATATCCTGATATCTAATATCCACGTGGCAATTATCTGCAATACAAATGGTATAAACGAAAATCCTCATGTGAGATACGACGTAAGACATGTCTGTCATTTCACTCATTTGTACAACAAAACCAAGAGTTGAAGCAAGGCAAAGCACTGAGCTGTGTTTTTCATTCATGTTGGGCTTACCGACGCACTGTAATGATAACTCGAATCTATTGGCTTCGAATGTATGAATAATAAGATAATGATATGAAGGTCTCGTAGGCAATGGGAAGGATAGGGAGAAGCAAGCGATCGTGTCCTTGACTACAGAGGGAAACCACGGGAAAACCCATGTAAAGATGGACGGTGGCGGGGATCGAACCAGGTCCGCTATGTCATTTTCCTACCGGATAACATGAGAGAGTGCGTTAGCAACTGAGCTGCATGTGCCAGTAAGACACACACACACACACAAACACTGTGTCAAAGCAAAGCATCCACTGCTCCAGTGCTTTTCCTACAATCGTCGATTTATATCTGCATTATAATAATGCATATGATAATGATATATTATTATGATAATATATAAAACTGCATTTTGAAAATGCAGTCGAAACGTTGAGAATTGAATGAATTGCCAAGTTCAAACACGACATATATCTACCAACTATGAGAAATTGATATTTTATCAGTACTGTTTCTTCATTGATAATTGATTGATGAATTATTGATAATAAATTGATAATTCATTACATAAGTCGTGATGTATATATATATATATATATATATATATATATATATATATATATATATATATATATATATATGTGTATATATATATATATATATATATATATATATATATATATATATACATATATATATTTATATATATATATATATATGTATATATATATATATATATATATATATATATATATATATATATATATATATATATATATATATATATATATATATATATGAATATATATATTTATATATATACCTAATATACTGTATAGAGTTCACTCTAGAAGCTCACCGCGTTCGTTTTTTTCTGAGGTTCAAACACATTCAAATCAATAATTAACTTTCAATCTTTCTTCAGAATACATCCACGTGCAACCATCATATTGCAAATTTTATAGTACCCGCTGTAGTTATTCTCAATTCAAATTGAATACTACACATTCATAACCGACGAAGGAGGAAATAATTACCGGCACATGTAACTGAGTGGTTAGTGCACTCGCTTCATGTGATCCGGGAGGTGAAAGGGCATGTCCTAAACGGTTCGATCCCCACCACCGTCCATCTTCACATTTTTCTTCTCGTGGTTTCCCTTTTTAGACTAGGCTCATGCCGGAATGGTTCCTACAATATAGGCCACGACCGCTTCCTTCCCACTATCCTTCTTAATACCTGAGAAACCTTCATCTCAGCGTCCCATCATCTCATCAATAATTCATTCGTAGCCAATAGATCTTAGTTATCATTGTGGTGCGTCGTTGAAACCCAATGTGAAAAAAAGGAAATAATCTCATGTATTCAACTCACCACAAACATTGAGAAAAGCGAATTGTATTTGTCCGCTGTAAGCCGAGGCTTAAAACTCGGCACCTCCACTCATGTATATTACTAACACACAAGATCGTTTCAATTTGAATATATTTTTTGAGTTGAGGTTCATCACTCTTCACAGTTCAAGGCTTATGGAAGCGATTAGAGTATACATATTTCGTATCACTTTGATCACTATTCGCATCACTGCCATAATATCTCTTGTCAACTTATCTGAAATCATTGTATGGATTCATTTTTGGAATCAGATTGAAACATTTCCTCATAGAAATTTGTTATTACTCCGTTATTATTATCACTTGATGGAGAACTTCACTCAACTTCGACACAATTATCATTTGACAGTTGTGTCGTGTGTTATGTATATTTTATTATGATTTGTTAGGTCCATACAACTGATGGATTATAGTTGAAACTATAACAATAACAGCATTGACTATGAATAAGTCGTGGGCTTTCTGCAGAAACTCACTAACTCCTTCTTTCACTTTTTGAGATAGCAGAACCAATAATTTGTTTTATCTCAATTCTATTGAGAATAAGGGAGTTAGTGAGTTTTTGCAGAGCCCACGACGTGGTCTTTCTGCAAAAACTCACTCATTTTTCCGCTATTTGAGATAGCACAACCAATAACTTGGTTTTTCTCAATTCTATTGAGAGAAAAGTAGTCCGTGAGTTTTCGCAAAAAGCTCACAAAATATCATGTATTTTGTCATTTGTAATTGTATGCTCCAATTTATGATATAAATTCTAATTCTAATATAAATTCTGGTTTGTCAAAACTTTCACACTGTAAAATCAAATACTGACCGATAAATATACTATCAATGTTATTAAACCAGTATACAAATATAATAGATACTAATGTTTATTCATAATTTAGGCATTGCCATAGACAGTTCATTCTCTTGGCGGCCACACATCGACCAATTATGTAACAGGCTACGTTCCGCAGCATTTCGTATTTATAATCTTGAATGTATTCCACGATTTCAATTACTTGAAACTGTATATGATACGCTAGGTACATCCCTAATGCTGAATGGTCTGATGGCTTGAGAGAATGCCTCACAATATCATCTGAATAAAATTCTGAGACTACAAGATAGAATTATCAAGTCAATGTTGCCTCACAAAATCTAGTCTTCAATATGACCGAATATTATTCTAATTGCAATGTACTTCCGACCACTAAACTGTATATTTATGGGTTATTGCTTTCGTATTATTTTGAAAAAGAATACCAATTTATGAATGTCTACCCTGTCAAAACAAGATTAGCGTCAATCGAGTCATTTCAGATTCCTTCTTCGAATAACAAATATGGTGAGAGGAGATTGGAATACTTAGTCCCATTCAATCTCAATCAACTTTCTCAAAATTCTAAAAATAGTGATAATTATAAAGAACTGAGAGAATGCGTCAAGAAGTGATCATCTCAATTATGTTTTGAGTAATTTTAAATTGAATGTTTAATATAAGATTAAACTTAAAATATATTGAACTCTTCGACTTCGTTAGTTGCCCAGTGGTTATGAAATATGTGATCGCATGTATTGGCAGAACCATTGCGTCATTTCAGTCCATATGAATGATGATGTATTATTATCATAACAATCACCAATCGTGCCTTATTACTAACTAATCTGATTCGATCGATTTATTTCTGTTTGTTACTGCTAAATTCGTGAATGTGTAGTTCTTGTAGTGTTTGTCTATTTTCTGCTGTATCAATGCTTTTATATTCATATCCTTGAGTTAATACCTATTATTACCGATGGAAATTTTCTCCTTATATTCAATAGAAATCATGACATAATTCTGTATATCTCATTGTGTTCACTCATTTTCTACACGCTTTTCATCAATGTGCTTTATTGTATCGCTATTTTTTAAATTATGTGAAATTTCATCTGATTTATCAATGTATTGTATAAATATGTATCGACTCTGTGTATCACCAGTGGTGAACCTCACGAAAGTATCCATTGTTATGAAACGTATTGAAATGAATGGAGAAATAATTATCATTATTATATTGAAACTAGAATTTTCATATCAACTGATAAATTCATGAACTACTTCGATCTTCTTCATAACCATTGAAATATCAAGGCCCACATATTTGTGCGAAGTATTTTAAAAAGTGTATCTTTCATACAAAAAATAGGTATACGCTCCTGGAATCTCAAAGACAAAAGATACCTTTTCAAAAGATTGAAATATTGAAGATAAAAAAGATGCTTGTACCAAATTCTAATTTTTCTCATATTATGACAACTGAGAATTTAGACTAACAGTTATTAGTGGTTGTTGAGAAAATCAAGCTGGTGATAATATGTAAGTACACTTCGAAACCATGAACATACGTGAATAAATTTATTCGCCAAATATTGAGTACAAATCTGGAAAAATAAAGAGGACAATAATGATGGATTTAGTATTTCACGTGATGAGAAAGATGAAAATGCATCCAAAATATTGAGAAAATACGAAATTCATTTTCAAAATTGTATCCAATATGACAAGTTGCGAGATAGTAGTAGCATTAGAGACACTACTTCACAAGGTACATGTATCTGAGATACATATCCCATATCTAGAATCGACTATGGTACGAAACCTAATCCAGAAACAGATCTATAGAGTGATCCGTGCTTCTTGCCCCAAATGACCTCGCAGTCGATGCGCCTCAAAACACTAATATTCAATCCTTCGTACTTCACCAAGACACCAATTTGAGTGAAAAGGTCTGAATTCTGGCAAAACTAACGAAAGCTTCAAGACGACAGGAAACTGAAGTTGATCGTTGATCGTTGGACATTGATAGTTGTGATCATCGTTGTGAGCAACTATAATTTAATACAATCTCAATTACTCAACCGACTCAGCTTTAATTAGTAGATTCATTTATCAACCATTGTTTCTCACAGTACAAAAAGAATATGAAGATGCACTGATGTCTGTGCACTGATGGATAGAATACTGATTAGACACAGTTATGAGCTAGTATAGGCCTAAATATGTTAGTTTTAGTTGGATTGTAGTATCTGTCATATACCTTCTACCAAGAGAAGTAGCAATCGAAGCTGAACTGATTGATATGAACGTTCAATTATGTGTGCCACTTTAATAAAGTTTCATCAAATTTTGTGGGACATTTTTGATTACTATACTTAATTCGGTGTAGTACCTCATGTTGAAGTCCGAGGTGACATTTGAGATGGGTATTTCTCATTTTGTGAAAATAAAATGTTTACGTGATCGTTATTGTGAATTTTTTTCTGTTTTTTTTTCTAGTCGTATATCATCTTCTCCGAGCGCCCATCTTCTGAGCCTGTGACGACATTGGAGGTATAGTGAAGAAGCGACCGCTTTTGAACGTACGGTGGCCAAGCATACTAGCTAAGAATATCAATCGTACCACCGTGCGCACGCAGTGAGATGTCAAATACAACGAAAGTTGAAATCATATGCATTGTTCAAATAACATCCCAATTCCCGAACATGTAATCTGGACTCTCCGGAACTAACTTCTTTTCATATGGGCCACGACCGCTCCCTTCCCACTATTCCTCTACCTAAGAAATCACCATCTCAAAAATCCTCATCTATTAACTATCATCTCGATAATCATTCATTCGACGTCAGTTGATCTCAGTATCAAATTCCAGTATGTCTTTGAAACCAATATGAATATATATATATATATATATATATATATATATATATATATATATATATATATATATATATATATATATATATATATACATATATATATATATATATATATATATATATATATATATATATATATATATATATATATATATATATATATATATATGAGTATATGACTTTCTGTTGAAACAAACAGCACGTGATGTTGATAAGAAGAATATTATTATGACTGGAAATTCAAGAAGAACGTATCTCCACCCCTCAACATCCATCTGTGCCATTACACTCACATTGATATCATCAAGAGATACACTTCTAGTTAGCTCAGATGGTGAGAGCAGTTGTGTTTCAAGCATGAGGTTCGGTGTACGATATATATATATATATATATATATATATATATATATATATATATATATATATATATTATATATATATATATATATATATATATATATACATATATATATATATATATATATATATATATATATATATATATATATATATATATATATATATATATATATATATATGTATGATCAATTATTGATACTGCATTGTCAATTAAGTGTCATGTTGGTGAGTAGAAAATATATTTGAATGCCCGATGTTTCAACTACATTATGGTATAGTCATTTTCGAGGGCCAAATTGGAATATAGATATTGGGAACAAATATTCAGGGAGAAGTTTGTTGAAATGTTCATTTTTTCAAACATTTTTCGTTTTTTTTCAATTATTGGTTCGGATGTTTACTCGAGTCGTATGTTCCAAAATATTGGAAAATATCAATGATCATACCTGAAATAAATTTCTTAGTGTCATTGTGCAACGAGCCGTGTGCTTATTTCCCAATAAAGCAATGCACATTGTCAATTTTGATAGGCTATCTGGATATCTTGATAGATCTTTATCGGCGCGGATAACCTCGTCGTTGAAGCGCCGTAAAACAACACAATTTATTCATTCATTGATAGGACATTTACTGCAATACCACTGGGATTAAAATTTTAGTCGAATAGTTGTTTATCTCACAAAACAAGAATTTGTTTTTTTGTGCTATACGTCTATAAAAATTGTTATATTGTCTTGATTTTTTGTTTTGTGAGTTTTCATTGTTAGATTATCCGGGGATGTACGTAACGCTTTTTCGATATCTCATCCAACAATGGAGATGAAAAATATGGACTTAATAAACTTCATATAAAATTTGATTTGAAAAAAACACACTGTAAAAAAATAAGAACTTGAGATATGAAGAGAATATCGAAAAACCGATATGTACAACCCTGAATCAATACTTCAGCAACATTTTCGTAAAAAAAAATTATAAGAAAAAAAATTCTATGAGAAAAAACAAAATAAAATTTGGTGGCTGAAAAATTCGTAAAAAACAAATAAATATAACCTATGTTGATTTTTTTTCCAGTTTCAGCACGATGGGTATCTATGTGCAGAATTTGAAGTGTATACAATCAATAATGGAGAAGATTCTTGTTGAGATATCCATAGCCAGCATGTGTGGATTTTCAAGATACTGGGATATAGCCATCTGGATACATTGAATGTGCATACGCTTATCTTTCACTTCCATTTTCAATTCATTTTTATTCTCATCATTCATTTGGAAGAAGTTTGTTGAGGATGTGTATTTCTAACAAGCATCTTCTCTATTATTCCAGTATTTATTCATGCTATCTATATTTTCATATTTTCAGTTTATCCCTCGGAGAATACTACTATTAGGTCTTCAAAACGTTGGGGCATTCGAATGTATTTTAT
>OZ023327.1:42534317-42581817 GCA_964007535.1 Brachyptera risi
GCTATAATCGATGCAGAACTGCCATTATGGTGACATCCGGCACACTGAACAATGCCACAATGACCAATGTCACGTTGCCCACTGTCATATTACCCACTGTCACCATCGCCAACTTTGACAGTTGTGCAATATGACAGAGGGAAATGAGCTACCTGACTGACCTACTGACCCTCTCTCCAAATTGTATGCATATTGTCCAATGTTTACTCCGAATGCAAGGTTAGGTTGGGTTAGGTTTGGAGTAGATCATGTTTTGACAGTCTAGGACAACTTTGTGAGGTGAGTAGTATGATAGATGTGCTAGAGGTCACTGTCACACTCTAGAATTGCCAAAATTATTCAAACTTGTTTAAATTATCGAGGAGGAAAAGTTAGGCTGGTTTCAAGTTGAGTCAGATTTTAAGCGTTTTGTACCACTCAACAGGAATCATGACAGTGCACAGCGCGCTATATCGCCGTCATCATGGCGTTGATTCGATGGAGGTTGTTCTCATCTAATCGACGTCTTGCATCCTATTCTGGCCTAATACCAATTGATTCTCAGTTACATCTATCTGTATGCAGATCAGCAAATTTAATTTGAGAGACGGACGGAGACAGTCGAAAAACACCATTATCTGGTGCATAATTCGTCTGTTTGCTTCTGCCAATGCCGAGTCCTTCTTCTATATGCTATATATATATACACTTCCTTTGCTATCTTTTTTTCTTTTCCTTCGTTATCTTTTTTTCTTTTCTTACTTTTTCTTTTCTTCTTCTTCTTTTCTTCTTCTTTTTCTTTTCCTTTTTTCCTTTTTTTTATTTTTTTTTATTTTCACATCACTTCATATTTTCACATCACATCACATTCCTTTTTCTACTCCTCTTCATTTTTCCCCCCAGTTTTCTGTCTTTGCTCTTGGTCTTCCAACTCTTCTATTCACTGTACACATTTCTTTCTCCTCAACAATATATATATATATATATATATATATATATATATATATATATATATATATATATATATATATATATATATATATATATATATATATATATATATATATATATACAATATATGATAATTCTTCGTTATGAAATATTAATTACCTTCATTCTCTCTGATAAATCTATTGGCACCCAATGATATTACTGGCATGGTATATGCTCATTACGTTAAAAGATCGTTTCTTCGTGAGTCATGAATTGATATTGGTGATCGGATGACTTGTGGTCTATGGATTTCGATTCCCACTCATTCGACTTCATCGCATCATTCACATATTTTGTTCAAATGTTACTACATAGTCATTTATTGGTACCCCATATATTATTTTTTTCGAAAACATGTATAGTTTTTTCCTTTTTTTGCCTATAGGATGGAATCTGCGGCAGCAACATTCAATCTCTTCGCGAAGATATCAGACTATTTTGTATTCATGAATTTCCTAATACAAATGATCAATCAAGCCTCATCTGTTAACCGAATAATGAATATTCCTTGTTCATATTCATTCTGAATCATTGAGTGAGAGGTAATGCTGATTACCACCCCCCCCCCCCCCCCCCCCCCCACCCTCCCTTCCTCGCGCCATTGGTCTGTTAGTCTTACATGTGCATTTTTATGTGATAATAATTTAGCTGTAGTTTAGTGTCGAGCTACCGCTCGAGTAAATTCAATCATGTAATAAGATGGTATGATCTGTTCTGTGGTGCGGGCAAGAATAATTCCCTTCAAGATCAATACTGATGTAATATATCGACCGAGTAGAATATCGATAAAACTGGATGAAATTCTACCATCAGTTCATTCAAATTCTCGCATTATTAACGCTCTATAAAACGATATACGTGAATCTCAAATCATATGAAGAAAAGTTGGCTTTGTTTTTTCTCTGTACGGACTCGAAATCTAAATAATATAATATCCCAAGTTGAATTGTTTTCTATTTTCTTTCTGTCATTTTTCTGTTTTGTGATCTCTTTCCCACCTTTTTGTTTGTACGTATGTAGACAAACATTTACTTTCACAAATATTCAACCAGTTTTTCACTTTGTGTATATATTGTGGGCCTACTAAGTAGCGGAATTATAAGTATTGTTAAATCTTTGCAAATTAGTCACCAAATTATGCCACATGGCAGAACGCTAATTAAGGTTCCTGTATAATTATTCATAATCTTTTATTACTATCGTCTGAACAGGTGCTAATTTCTCTTCACAGCTAAGTTTTGAGCCATACACTCCGGTGAAATGCGAATGGAAACTAAAAATAATATTATATCATGCCGTGCCTAAAGTGAGCGAAATGTCTGTTTTATTTATGAAATAATTTGTAAGTTTACGTTATATACCAAAACACTTCATTTCCAAATCTAAACTTTTGCTAAACTTTCCCCTCAATTTATCCTCGCAGACAGATTAAAACTCAATATTAACTTAATTAAATAAAGTTCGTCAAAGTGAAAATTGATTTGTTCTCGCTGTCTTGAACGAGTTTGCTACTCTGCGTGATCGCACACCCACATTGCGTAAGCATACATTCATTACATCCCAAAGTAATTACTGTAATTGATTATTTCCCTCAACGAGTTGGTAAAGCCTACGTATATATATATATAAAAGCATTATGAGCAGCATTAAATAGTATACTGTATAAAGTATCAGGTGGCTATCCGCAAGAGTTTGCGTCGTAACTATACACATATGACCATTTCGTAGAACCTTCCTAGAATTTAATAAGTTTTGTTATTTTACAAGCTTAATTAATGATAATTAAATTGTACATGGGAAAAGATCTTTCTCTGACACCCGGACGGATGTCATGCATATCAGAAAGATATTCCTGATAATTATATGAGTATTTTTTTGCTTGAATTCTTCCCCATACTTTTAATATAACTTAAGAATAGGTACTCCGAAACTTATTTTCGTTCTTTGAAAAAAATCAGCTACTGAATTTTGTCACATTAGTCTGGTAATCCAATGTGTTAAAAACCACGAATATTTTCCAGCACATTTGTAAATATGTCAATGATCGATCCACCTGATACCGAATGAATTCATTATGATGTAAGATGTATTTCCCTTCATTTAGACGTTTTCGAAGAGTCTGTGAGTATATTATTTGCATCAATCATCCCTGATTGATTTCAAGGAAGCCAAACTTGGAATAATAAATGGCATTCATTAGTAGGCCCATTCTACACAATATTATGAACGTTCTTCAATTGCCATTTCAAGCCACTATATACATTCACGAATTGCATTAGTTCATTGAAAACATGTAATAATCATTGTGCATTGATGTTCAGGTGAATCAAAATTTCATAGTTTCAAATAATTGGTTGAGCTTCCAGTAAACTCAATATTTCATTTCATGTGCATGAAGAAGTCTTATCTTTTGCCTGAAGCTATACGAATACAAAACGCGTCTCAAGTTTCTTCAAAGTTTGACCGATTGAAAGATATAGTAATCCAGATATATATCTGATAACTTGGCGAAACCATTGAAAGGACAAAATAAATAATGATATCATCAATAATTAATTGATCACCTATATAAAATAAAAGTGTTGGGTATCCGATTCATTTCATCATTTTTCTGTTCGTTGAGAAAAATTCATCGGGATGAATGACAGTGAATATCATTCGATTTTTTATTGAGTTCAACCATGGTTTAACGACGCACTGTAATGTTAACTATGCTCTAGTGGCGTCGAATGCATGATTAAAGAGATGATGGAATGATGATATGCAGGTTTTTCAGCTGATGGGAAGAATAGTGGTAAAGAAGCGTTTGTGGTTCATAATGTATAGGAACTATCCCGGCAATATAAGCTATAGACCTAAACTATACAGAGGGAAACCACGACAAACCACTGTAAGCTTGGCCCGTGGCGGGTATCGAACCGAAGTCCGATTCATCCTCATCTCACGGGTCTCATGAAGCAAGGGCATTGTCACTGAGCTACATTGTGCCGGTCCGTGAACATCACATGTGCTAAAACGATTCATTGCGGAAGTGTCAGTTTTTGGTCCGTGCTATAAAGTCAAGTCAGAATCAATCAGCTTTCAGATTTTAGTCAGCGCAAGTGTTTTCTTTAGTAGAACTGAATAGTGATGATTATTGTTTGCTTAACGACCCCACCAACAGCTATGTTATGCGGGGGTACGAATGAGCAGGTGATTATGAAACTATGAAGTGATGACAAGTGAAAGGACATTTACAAAAACCCATGCCTTATGCGGGATTCGAACCCACGCCCAAAGGTGACTTCAGTTTCTGAAGCGGTGTCTCAGCTGACCGAGCTACCGAGGGTGGCAAACTGAATAGTTTCTCAGTAAAACTGCATGAATAAATTTCGATAAAAATCAGTCTCAGGTGTGTGTTTTCAAAACCTCCATTAGAATAACACTGCTGCCGGGAATATTTCTGAATTGCATCTGCTCTAGAATGTTGAAAAATATAATATATTATACTGAACTTGAACCCACAAAGAGTTACACATAGTCACAAAGTTTCACATAAATCGGACGAATTAGTAGAAGTGAGGAAATTCGAAGCATTTTTTCAGAACAACTTGTATCCATCAAAAATAAGAAGCAATATGTATGGAACCTCAATAGTTGTACTACGTATCGTGATTCCATACCATACTCTTGCTCATTTCACAAAAAATATGCTCCCGTACATTGTGTGTCTCGAATTATTACCATCGTTCGATAATTGTGTTGTCCTATCAAGTAAGCATATATATGAACTTATAGATATACATATATATATATATAGATTCATATATATATATATATATATATATATATATATATATATATATTTATTTATTTATATATAGACCCTATATATATATATATATATATATATATATATATATATATATATATATATATATATATATATATACATATATATATATATATATATATATATATATATATATATATATATATATACATATATATATATATATATATATATATATATATATATATATATATATATATATATATATATATATATATATGATTATATATATATATATATATATATATATATATATATATATATATATATATATATGTATATATATATATATATATATATATATATATTTATATATTTATATATATATATATATATATATATATATATATATATATATATATATATATATATATATATATATATATATATAAATATGTATATATTCATTCATCAACATCGAAACATGATGCAAAATCATTGTTCCCCAATTGCTACAAATGAAAGAGGGACCATTTGGACGGGGCACCAGGGGTCGATCTTACCACTCCATTTTTATCAAGTTGATGAGGTCAATCAAATATGATGAAGATGATAAAATAATTCGTGATATGAATTTACTATGATGATGATACGACGAATGAAATAATATCATGAATTCATCTCAGTGAATGAATGATCATATATATATATATATATATATATATATATATATATATATATATATATATCTATATATATATATATATATATATATATATATATATATATATATATTTATTTATATGTATATATATATATATATATATATATATATATATATATATATATATATATATATATATATATATATATATATATACATATATAATCCATGTATTTGTTGAACCTTGGTAGATCGTACCAACAACGTATCATCTGGAGTACATGCCCAAACGTTTATACTCCATGTGCTGGTGATATTCAAGTTATGATAACCATATCAATTTCCATGTAGATATGAATAGAAATATCGAACAATTGTTGTTTAGAAATAACAAATGAGATCCATCAGTCTTGTTCTTTTTTCCTGTCACCAATAAGTTCAACATATTGTATCAATTGATAAAACTTGATATCGCAATGCTTTTCTCTTGAAACAGAGAGCATATCATTCCGAAGCTATTGACAAAATGATATTGATGTCAATAGTTCCACTCAAAAGTTGCTTCTGGTCATAGCGTGAAACACATATATGTCATGTGCTAGTCATCGTCTAGTAACGTAGACAGTAGAGTCATGTGAAGTTTCTGAGATGAATTCGGCCCGAAGCAATTAATTAGATTTCTCAACCCTTCCATCCATGTTGAGATGAGAAGTGGTATGATCCGATGGGTTTGAGGATGGCTCAAATCCTGTAATCGGCTTAACAGTTAGCGATCCGAAAAGCCCACTATTCTGCACACCACCCGAGTCTAGCCGAGCTGACACGATTTTACCCGAACATATATATATGGCTTGGCGCTCTGCTTTGCCGTCGTTACCTTTCCACACTTGATATGATCTTTTGATATCTTAGTCCGAAGCTTATTTTACCGTGCCCAATTCACACGTACAGAATTAAGTTTTATCAGATTATGAGCTAAGTTGGATGAGGGAAATCTTTGCTGTTGATTAGAGAGAGTATCAGATTGTTTTAACAGCGAACGTCATTGAGAATCTAATGATCAAAGGCAAGCGGAAATAGATGACACGACTTTTCTATATTTTGTTATATTCGCATGAAATCATGATAAGATCTTGTAATTTCAAATCCTTCAAAGCATGAGTTCAATTACACTTCTGAATACTCATGAAGTTCTACATCAGCCACCCTCGGTAGCTCGGTCAGATGAGACACCACTTCTGAAACTTAAGACACCGCGGGGCGTGGGTTCGAATCCCGCATAAAGCATGGGTTTTTTCAATGGCCTCTCATTAATCATCACTCTGAAGTCTAAACATTCCTAATCACTTGCTTATTCGTACCCCCGTATAACTCAGTTGTTGGTGGGGTCGTTAAGCAAACGATGATCATCAAGTTCTAAACTAGGTCATGTGACATTGTGATATGTATGCACAAATTTTGTACTCTTTTTGATTGAGTTTTCATATTGGTCAGTCAAGTCTTTTGAAATGTTTGTTCCTCACGATGATTTATTTCCGAGATACGATAAATCTAGTATGAAACCAAATATTGATATGATATTCGAATGTGACTGTAATTAACGTGAAAGCCGTACTTGTTGACGTGCTAGGAAACCTGGCACCTCGACCAAAAATTCAAAAATACATATTTATGTGTAACAGCAAATGGGGAGGGATAATACCACAACGAGAACCTTGATGGAGTCACACACGGCTATAAGTATATATATATATATATATATATATATATATATATATATATATATATATATATATATATATATATATATATATATATATATATATATATATATATATGTATATATATATGTATATATATATATGTATATATATATATATATATATATATATATATATATATATATATATATATATATATATTCATATATATATATATATATATATATATATATATATATATATATATATATATATATATATATATATATATATATATATATACTATCGACATATATTATTTGTGTTCACTCATAAGTATAAACAAACATTATTGACTCATGTTAGAGGAAAATGGATTATCACATTATTACCAAAGTATGAATTAAACGAGCTTCAATCACAACATTCAAATTGGTTGTATAAATTCTTTGAGATGCTCTAAAAAGCTCCCCATCTCTTTCTACTTTTTGTTCGTTTAGCCGTTTGAATCCATATAAGTATATATCATACAAAAGCTATTACAATAATGTTAGTACTCAGGCCTATAGTATGAGTTAGTCCATACAGCTTTCCTTCCTGGTTTGGATAAAATACGGATTAAGGTAGACGGTTTATATACCCTACGCAGTATAGCTGTAATAATGTATTATGTATACATATATAGGAGTGTATATTAAGGTCTTCTGCTCTTGATTATTCAAGGCTCTCACTAGCACATGCAAAGGATATCCGGCAAAGCTCTACGGTTATAAATGACAGCCACGGTCTCTCACCTTAAAAACACATTGCAAATTACTAACCAAATATGATCTAGTGATGGTGTTGCCTTCATAATTCTTATAATAATTGTACCATCTTCAAGTTCCAGTTAATCGAAAGAATGTACGTAACTCAACTAGATAAGGAGTAGTTCGAACCAGTTTATAACATTCATTGATTTGAAAAGCTACGATAATGATAATCATTACTGTACAATGTATCTCAAGTTGGTATAAAAACTGAGACGTATTTTTTTTTGTCCACGGAGTTGAGAAACAAATACTGATGGTTATATTTGTCACAGCTCGAACTTGAGGTTGAAGAAGATGTTTGATGAAGGTGAACTATGAGTGAAACCGAATGATATATGTTCGAATGTGAAATGACACATTCTTGCTTGCATCGGTGAGTTTGCTTTTTATCACTGAGTAAGTGTGTTAAATGAATACTAGTACGTGTATCACAAACAAACAATATTTATGTGAAACACTCACATCCCATGGCACTTTGTGAGTCACGCGTACAAACATATATAATAATAGCCAATAATAATAATGAAAGCGGAATGAACTTCCGCAAATAGTTTCAGAATCACTGTGAATCATATATTATTCAATCTCAGGAATACAATAATCTCGAATTGAATCTCATTTAATGATCTAAAGATGTCAGAATCATAATTTTGATCAAAATAAACAAGATGTTATCAAAAACCTCATTCTGAACCTTATCCATATTATTGGGATACATAATACAGTATGGACAACAAAATTGATTCTGCAGTGTATATAGTGAATGTGATGGTTCTTATAATAGTTATACATTCCGATGAACATTGATAATTCATCAACGTGAATGATAACCAAACTCGAAGTATGAATATAAAACAACAGGATATTACGCATGATCAACATCATTTCATTATTTCAGGTTGACAACTCGTGAATTTCCCGCAAATGAATCATTGAACAGTTTTCTTACAGTCTTAGGCCTAGCCATATTCAATTAATTTAATTCACGCGTCATGTTATAATATCTCAAAGTATATACATAATGTGTATACATTGAATGTATATACATAATTGTTTATGATTTTGAAACGTCGTTTGATATTGATCTGGAAGATGAAGATTAAGTTCTCATGTCAGATTTAGAACTCTAGATTCAAGTTGAAATTGATCACACCTCCAACTTTATATTAACATGCTTTTGTTTGTTGAATATTCGAATATTTGAATCTGTGTTCAATGATCCAAAAAAATATTGAGGCAGTTTGATAAAATTTCACTGATGGTTTATCTTCAATTTCTCTACAAGGACTTGAAACAGTGACTCACTTGTTGTTTGGTGATATAGATGGGTTTATTTAAAATGATCCAGGTGACTGTTTCATGACACGCTGGCATCGTCGTTGACCCATCGTAGGTCATATAGTAATCCGTATCGGGAAGTAGACCTCTAATTGACAACCGAGATACATCCACTTCTTGACCTAAACAAACAAATAACAACAAATGGAGATATACAGATTAAGTGATTAACATTAATAAAGATGGATTATGGAGGAATTGCATAGTTGTACAGGAGTTCAATTCATGGGTTCATGATAAATGCTATAATGATCGTCTGATAGAATCAACTGTACACATAGTAGATTCATCATTGTCAAATTATTAAGAATACCCCATGATGACTTCAAGCTGGAAATTATTCAGTTGTTATATATGAGAATAACGTCCATCCCGAAATAACAAGATATGATAATCAATTAAAATTATCGACTAACAATCGATCTATTTTGTAATTCCCGAAAATGATAAGCTCTCGAGTGTTTGGCTAATGCATTTTGAGGAGGGTGTGGCAAGGGGGTTTTAACCATTCACATAATTTCTTCGTTTGTATGTGTGTTGGGGGCAACAAATGATGCAAAAGTTTATCTGACCTGATTTTGGAGTTTCAGTTCGAATAATTCAACCGAATGATTGTGAATTTCTTTGGCAGTGGAAATCAAGATCATCGGCTTGATTACCCGTTACGAGTTTTGTGCCGGCCTCCAGCCCCCCACCCCCTATCAACGGAGAGATAACAGTCCTATGATTGGACATATCTTATAGTAGTCTATACCATATCATATACCGGTGGTACTCTTCCATGATATCTATGGGCTTGCAAGGCAATCTCACTCGAAGATGATATTTCAGTTCTGAAGAATGTTTAATGAAAAATGTTATAATGAAACCGAAAAAAAGTGAAAAAAGTCGAACTTTTGAATTTCAGGATCGCTTTTCAATCAATCGATCTTATCATATATATATATATATATATATATATATATATATATATATATATATATATATATATATATATATATATATTTATATTCATATACATATATATTTATATTTAAATATATTTATATATATATATATATATATATATATATATATATATATATTCAGAACATATCAGAATGTTATATATATATATATACAATATATATATATATATATATATATATATATATATATATATATATATATATATATATATATATATATATATATATATATATATATATATATATAAATATAAATATATATATATATAAATATATATATATATATATATATATATATATATATATATATATATATATATATATATATATATATATACATATATATATATATATATATATATATATATAGATATATATATATATATATATATATAATATATACATATATATATATATATATATATATATATATATATATATATATATATATATATATATATATATATATATATATATATATATATATAATTATATGGTACATTAAAAATTAACTGAGATTCATCGGAATACAAAAAAAGGAGTGATTGCTTATTTATTCCTTAGCATTCAATTCTGTTCTGATATGTTTGTGTATTCCTCTCACACAGACAATTGCATGAATGAGATTATGATTCAACTTACCACCATGTCTGATCCTTTCTAATTGGTCGGTGAGAATTCTCAGCTCGGGGTTCGATAGATCTCCAAGCTGAAAGAAGATGGACAGTCATGAACAAAGTAAAATATTCACGGAAATATTAGTATTGGTTAAATATTTGTATGAACATTTTTATGTATATAAAAGTATACATGGGCTACTTATAGGGGCGGACTGGGGGGAAGAAAGCCTGGTCTGGAATGGCTTTGTTGAAATTATGTTGAAATATGCACGCGCAAATTCAAGTCAATAAAATCATGTCAAGTTGCAACTTGACATCCCATCGTATAAGCCAACAGTTCCTCTTGTCATGAAGTACGTACACTTGCGGTCATATAAAGCGGTGGATTAGACTGCATTAATTGCATCCCAAAGAAAATTTCCTGGCATTGAAACCACTGAACTTTTAGTAGACAATGGAATACGCACTCAATGACAACACTATGCACAACATGTCGCACTGTGACAACATTAATGGTAAATTATGCGTACATTTTTTAATACCATAATTAGAATCGAAATATATTATGTGACCGCAGTGTACGAGTGGAAAAAAATGTCCGTTGTTCAATAATGTCAGAAATCATATTATTTATATTCACCAATTTTTGGAAATATTTTGATGCGTCTTTATTTGAACTTATACTCCGTCCAGGTGCCCCAGATGCTTCATTCTTTCACTGCCTATTCCTCTACTGCCTAAAAGGTTATGCTTTACCTGTTTCACCTTCTTTTATTCTCGTACTGCCTAAGCCATTTCTCTCACTGCCTAACTGACCATTCTGTTCCCGTACTGCCCAAAGAAATATTCTTCGCTTTCAAACGGTGTTTTTATTATTGACACCCTGTATCTCAATCGGGAGCGTGATTTAAAAACAATTTGTTTTACTGTTTTTACCACAAAAATGATATTAAAGATGGGAGAGTGTTGATATCGACGAACCATCGTAATGCGGAATATTTGTAAGTAAAATGTATTTCAAATATTAAAAATGTGATGTTGAATGGACGGTATGAACACTGAGACGGAAAGCGACACATAAAATCCATATAAAAATCAATCAAAAATTGTAATTGCTTTCCGTAACACGGAATATTCGAGAGAGCTTTCTTTGTTTTATATTTCACGTTTCGTAACTTACGTATATTGGATTGATGTAGGCCCACTATTTGTATATCGTACGGTACTTTATTTGTATATATGTATTTTTGCCTTTTTTTCATTTGTAATGTTTTATGAACCTAAGTTTTTTGATTATATTATTTGAATTTTTTATTTTTGATAATAAATGAAAAGAATTCCAACCTAATTATTGTAATTCATCTGCCGTCAAGACATGTTAATATATTACTTGAATGACCACATATTTATATATCACTGTTGTTGTTTGCAGATTGTTTCTTTATTGCTATCATACCCCTCTCGTGGATACTTTAAACTAGTCACAATTTATTTTCCTCCTGCTCCACATACTGGCTTCAGCTTGTGTGGGTCATGCTTCAATTTATTTCATTTCAAATTTATTCAAATTTTAAATTAATTCCTTTTAATTTGATTTATTTATAATGTTTTGTTATTAATGTGGGCCTATAACATAGACATAGAAAAAATTATATAAGGCCCATATTTTATGAATTAGGGTGTGGGGGGGAGAAGTACAAAGTCTTCTCTGAGATGTATTTTAAACCACGCGCCTGACTGCAATACAGGGTGTCTATAATAGAAACACCGTTTTAAAAGCAAAGAATATTTCATTAGGCAGTACGATCCAGTTTCTAGGCAGTAGGCGAACACTTGGGTCAGTTTACCCTTCTTGGGCAGTACGAGCCAGATCCTAGGCAGTGGGAGAATGAAAAGGTATTAGGCATAAGGCGAATAGGCAGTTAGAGAATACACCCCCCAGATAGATCGGGGGCCCAGTCAGGGATTCTCGATCCGCGTACCTAGCCGGTTCGCCCCTGACTACTTCGTATAATTAGCATTAAGCATCAGAGCGTATTATCTCGGAAGCAGAATTCGATCTATTCTCTGCGCTGACTGATTTTCTCAATGAAAGAATCGAATCATTTGTGTAGTATGAATATTACTCTGTGAAGAGATGATAATGGCAAATCGTGATAAATTGACAAGGTATTGTGAATTCATAAACACATTTCGAGCACCTCAGAGAAGTAATGTGGAAATAAATGAAGGGATAGGAAAACGCATATCATCTTGTGTCTGAAATACCATGATCATGAACAGATAAACAAGAAAACTCAAATACCGTCGAGAAACACGATCCATGAACGCTCTCAAAATCGAATATTCAATTGAGTTAGTTTGCACGAGAGTAGTTTTCAACCTTCGGAGAGAGGAGAGGAGCACATGCACAACAATTAGAATATCCATTTAGGAAAAAAAGATTCTCATTATTCTTCTCATTGAGAAAAAAGATGACGTATTTATATAATGATATGATATAATGGTATGATATAATTTCAAAAACAGGTTCTTGATCGACGACACATATTATATGAGGTGAACAGAATGAATAATGAACCAGTATGTGTCTTCTTAGCCGTAGCGACGTTGTAACCATAGATGCATCATCACTTCTCTACTGATCGGAAAAAAATTGAAATAATCCGATCCACATTGATGAACAGGAATGAATCCTCATCCTGAAAGATATGTTTATATATATATATATATATATATATATATATATATATATATATATATATATATATATATATATATCAACTGACTATCAAGATACAAACCAAGATGTATTGATGGTTGCGTTTGTTTACGGTCGGGAGATGGTGCGTTCACTCATCTTGAAAGCAGGTACCATACCGTGAGGACTTTTATGTGTAATATGGATCGCTGCTCTATCTGGTGGTGTTTTGTAAAAACGGCTGATAGGCTAGCAAACTTGATGACAGCGAGCCGGCCTTAAACGTAACGTTAGTTCCTTTTATCACCACTCATCTACCCACGGTCAATAGTACTTTAAACGTTGCCGTGAATCGGAACATATTTTTAACGTGGGGGAATAGGAAGTGAAGATACCATCTGCTACGGGCAAACGCAACCCTCAATGCATCTTGATACAAACTAATGTATCATCATTCCAAATAATTTAAGATGTTCATTGTCACAACACTGGAAATTAAAATATATCACGTGCAATTCATCAGAGGACCGATCTTTTCAAACAAGATACTCAATGCATCTGACGTATACTACTTCACAATGCTCCACCCAAGTGGATAAGATCAATCCACTCCAAAAAAAAATATATTTTTCAGTCGAGCAATCATTTTACACTATTGACGTATTTTTCACTGTGTTTAGGTATTGACTTCTGATCATTATGAAGGTCACAAACTCTTCTTGTATTGATCAGTAATTATCATAGATTTCATGATTGAAGACTCGTATGTACGTGTCATCAGTGGTTACATATATAGATGTGTGTATTTGCTTCTTCTTACTCTTGTGTTTGTATCCATAACTTATCTCACTCACGTTAACAGATGTTATGGATAATGTATATTTATTTTGATCATATGTACCTTGATGTTTCAATTATGCTGACGGTTCACATGACGTACATTTTAACCATTGATGTTTTCTATGGATATGTGTGTCCAATTTGGACAAATATGAAATAAATAGAAAATGAATAAATACAAATTATGTAGATGGTTTCATAACATCGGACTCAAGACCTGACTCTAACAGTTGAAGAAATATTACGATACTTGCAGTAATATTACGACACTTGAAGTAATATTACGACATTTGAAGTGTGGTACGTCCACAGGTAAGAAGGAGGAGGGGTGAGGAATGCTGCACATATATCCGATATTGATATTTACTTTCGACCTCTTCTTGCTCACTTAAAACGACTGCAAAACAAACGCCGATCCATAAAATATGAACACACGAAAGAGAAATACAAAAATAGCCATGAAAAGCGTATCAATATAAGACATAATAATTGATTACATAGTACATGAATTTATGAATCCCAGTAAGTTCGGAGAAAAAATTATTTAATTTCATATCGAACTTCCCAAATATGTGTCATTCAACAATCTAAATTTTCCAATTGATTTCCACATTTGAATTTATCATCCGAATTTCTTATCATTTGGACAGTAGCATGAACTATGCTATCCCATTTTATCAGGTATCGAACAATATTATATTTCGTTCATGCTAAATTTTGATATATTTGTACATTCATATAGTTTCTGTCCATTGTGGTAGTATCATTTTCTATTATTGTAGTGCGACAGTTTGTGAACTATATCATCTGTTCTCAATGAAAACATAATACTAATATCTATTGAAAATTAGCATTATCTGGAAAATACCAATGGATAGAAAGAGTGGTGACAATAATATGACCCAACAGTCAGTATTTACTTAATTTTCGTACAAAAGTAATACAGATGCATGAATGGTGAATGACTAAGAATGGCAATCAAAGTATGTGATATTTTGGAATAGTTATGATTTTGGTCAGATTTTTGAACGAGAAATGAACAGATCTACCAGCTGGGATATCGAAAGGTACACAGAGAGGTATCTAGCACGTTGTACAGTCATTCTAGAGACCTGGATTCAATACCATATTAACACATGTTAACTTTACCATATGCTGTTTCACTCGTTCCTCTCATACTTTGTTTTCTGTCAAAAAAGTGGATATTGTGATGGCTCCTGAGAAATATATTACGTCAGCTTTTTCCCGACCGTCCAAAAAGACCAAACTGAATAAACTGACATCTCGTATTTTCACGATTTCAATCATTATTCCACGACGTGAGTAAATCTCAGTGATCGATACATCGTCGTTATGAGTCTGATACAAATACATGGATAAACTGACATAAATACGGTTCTCGATGTATTCTTCCCACCACTAACCTCTATATGGCTCCGCATCGGTATCCAAAACTATCTGAATCAAGTCTTTTTCACTAATTCCGTGGACCTGGCAATCTTCATCCATCTTCCCTTTGTGCAAAACACACCTCCACTATTTAAATACGACTCGTCATCAGCCATACATTTCATATTACTGTCGACAAAAACTACTACATACCAACATTTACATTATTCCGTGGTACGTTCGAACGTGTCATCCACAGAACAGAATCTTCAAAATCCAACCGTTTCAGACCTATTACATTTGTTTCTCAGCACCTAATGCCTCATGAACCTTGATGAAGCTCCACCTCATGGCAATATTCACATCGACACCACATACCTCGACCCTATTACATTCAAGCGCGCGAAACCAAGGGGACAAGCACTGACTCCGCACTTCATCCTTCAAAGCTTACGTTTACTGGTGACCCCAACAAACCATCATAATCAACCTACCAGAAGACTGCCAAAGCTTCAGGTAATCAAAAAGCCCTTGATACCATGTTACTTACTCATAAACGTATACAACGTGGGCCTATACATAACATGCCCTCATGTGGGTGATCGTAAATCTCCGCAACCATAGTAACCATAGGCCTACATCCAAATGCCTCGGGGGTACAAATTTAACAGGATTCCGCCAATTGTAGTACATATACTTACACTGCCACTATTCTCGCCGCTACAACAACGGTTACGCCTTCCACCCACACAGTAGAAGCCCTACTATCGGCGTCGACACCATTCTCATCTCTTTGTGGTCATTCCTTAAAAATTTTGCCTTGGTCATTCGTCTTTACGCAGCGTGTCCTAGGTCACCGGTAGCCCATTGCTCATTTACCAGAGTGCACTCTGGTTGCTTGACAACCGTCGCACCGCAGCTACAACGATGCCCGTTATATTTGGACGTTCACCCGAGGCATTTCGAGGCATTGTTACTATGCACGCAGAGATTTAAGATCACCCTCACAAGGACATGATTGTTATGTTTACGTTGGCTTTTTAACATAGTGGTGAGGTTCTTCTGAATACCAGGAGCTTTGGTAACCCTTTGGTAGTTAGATTATGACAAATTCCTCAATTAATTATCTTCAACGTTAAGGTTTTAATCAACATTCGAAGGAATGTCTATCAATTACAAACGTTTTCTATTCACATACGAGAGCTATTTCTCATTGTTTTTGTATATGATTTGAAGTGATACAAATTTGCACGTGACTAAAAACACGGCACCTACACCAATAAATAAAAAATAATAACAAAGTAGTGAACCTTCGAAAAAGGTTGATTTTTATGATTTTTATGTTATTCAGATGGAAAAATCGATCACAATGCCAAGTTATTGTTTCTAGCATTATAAAAATCATCTATTTGGCATAAGAAAAGTTTTTGCCATCCGCCAAGCTCGAATTATTCTTTGAGGAAATGACTCATGTCTCTAATTAGAAAAACTGATGGAATGTTGATATATTATCACACTATGGCCAAAATAAGATTTGATTCAACATTTGAATTCGAATTCAGTCAAATACAGTGATGTAGTCGTGAAAAAAAGAGTGCCCGGGCGGTGGCGTCACGACGTCTGCCCCGACAGTGGTGCTGTCGTAAAAAAAACGGTAAGTATACCCCAAAATTTCGCATAGAGTTTGTAATATGTTATTTGAAAAGCAGTCATTGTGATTCCTAATTGGCCCCGCGAGGAATTTTCATTTGATATTCAATTTTGCTATTTTCATTTATTTTTATTTTTGATGATGTTGTCATTCCTCAACACTTGCCTTGGTCACTCGTTTTCGCGCAGCGTGTCCTACGTCACCGGTAGCCCCTTGCCCATTCACCAGAGTGCACTCTGGTTGCTTGACAACCGTCGCACCGCAACTACAACGATGCCAGTTATATTTGTACACCCGAGGCATTTCGAGGTATTGTTACTATGCATGCACAGATTTAAGATCACCAACACAAGGACTTGTTATGAATATGTTAATTGACTTGTTAACATGGTGGTGAGGTTCTTCTGATTACCAAGAGCTTTGGTAGCTCTTTGATAGGTAGATTATGATGATTCTTTGGTGATACGAGTGAATTACTCAGGCGTTGTAGGATGGAGTGCGGAAACAGGGCTTGTCCCTGCGGTTTTGGATGATTGAATGAAATAGGGCCGTGGTAAGTAGTGCGTTGTGATTGTGGACGCGATGTGGAGGTGTATCAGGCAGGAGATGCTGAGAGACAAATTTAATGGGTTCAAAACCGATTGCTCTCTAAAAAATGTGCATATTTATATAAGTTGACTAAATATGTATTTTCACTTCCACTGGCGAACCGACAGGCAAACTGGAATAAACGCAGTTGAACAAAAAAGTGAACAAGTACCTAGGTATATAGACCGAATGGAACGCATTATGTTGTTTCCTCTAAGTGAGTCTGCTTAAGTTACCATGAATCTGTGAACGCATATTTAATTTCAATGTGGATAACAGAGCAAGGAAATGTTTCCATTTTCTCATAATAAAAAATGTGTTCATTTTATGTACTATAAGAGCAATTGCACGAAACATCGAGATAATAAACTGAATGTGTTCGATTAAATTGAAGAAGTTGATTCATAATTGTTCAATATTGCATTATATTCGCCAAAGTTCCTGCGTATTACTACTGAAACTGAATAATTTGTTTCCCACTGATTTTTGATAGATTTTGTCTACTCATTTCCAACATATTATCTACATCATTTTTTCACCATCCATGCTGTGATTTCATACGCAATCATTTTTTTAAATCAAAAGGTGTATGCATTGATGTGAAGCTATACTGGTTTTCCACAGAAAAGAAACATTTGCTTTTGAGCCAACATAACATACATTGTAAGATATGGAATCTAAGAACCATTTGGCGACGTCATTATGGGCTTGGCCATTGCTTCCACCTGCTGCAATGGATTTACATGATTGCTGTCATTTCTTTTCACTTATGAAACTTCAACCTTTAAAGAATTTGTCCTGTGTGAAATGAGAATGTTCATTCCGAGTTTTGACTTCAAGTTCCATTACGGGTCAAACAACATCACCACTATGATTGAACATTCTAATTGATCATTTTTTTCATAATCACCTTCCTCTAGACGTATCCTTGGAACCGTATTACCGATGTACTGTAAAGTTTCAAATACTGTGTAATTCTACTTACATTCATATACTCACTTATTTACTTGTAATTATATTGATTATCATTTGAACTCATTCGAGACATGAATATATTCAATGTCGAGTGGATTATAAAGAAGCCAACACTTCATTGACGCTCTATGGTTCATTTACTAGTTCATTCAAACTGGTAATTAATCAAATATCAGTTTTAAAAATATACATATGAATATTTTTTGCTTGGTTGAGAAGTCAGATGAATATATTCGGTATATCTATATGGAAGTCTGGCTATAAACTCTTCTGTGTTTTGTATCTCTAAACTCTCGCGAATGATTCAATGTGCATGGATTTCTTTCTTTTTGTTTTCAATCAGTAATAAACTCCGCAACGTGTTATTTCTCCAATTTCAAGATTCATTTCATACCTCCAGGTGAACGATGCATTGATTTCATTTCTAATTTCATCCTTAGATTCAATTATTTTGATACTGATCTCTCTGAAAGACAAATTCCAATCGCATTGGATCATGAGTACAACAGTAGTAGATAGGATCCATCACTCATACACTCAGGGTGTTTTTTTCTAATTGAGCTCATGCAACATCTAACATTCAGGCGGATAAAATAGTGTACTTTACACACACATATATATATATATATATGTATATATATATATATATATATATATATATATATATATATATATATATATATATATATATATATATATATATATATAAATATATATATATATATATATATATATATATATATATATATATATATTTATATATATATATTCTCTCCTTGCTGAAATATGGCATTGTACCGGCACAGTAGCTGAGTGGTTAGCTCACTTGCTTCGTGATCCGGGAGGTGAAGGGACATATCGGACCCGGTTCGATCCCCGCCACCGTCCATCTTTACAGGGGTTTCTCGTGGTTTCCCTCTGTAGTCTAGGCTAATGCCGGGATGGTTCCTACAATATAGGCCACGACCGCTTCCTTCCCACTATCCTTCCCACTACCCATAAAAACCTTCATCTCATCATCCCATCATCTCATTAATCATTCATCCGACGCCAATAGATCTCAGTCATCATTACAATGCGTCGTTAAAACCCAATAAAAAAAAATATGGCATTGTTATGTGGGGTGCTTCTACTCACACTGAGATACTACTTATCATTTCGAAAAAACGTTTAGGAAGATATATGGCCGATTCAAGGTCAAACATCTGTGTCGAGGTTTTTTACAAATATTCTGATGCAAATCTTTTCAATTCAACTCACATTTTCACCTGATTAAGTATGAGTATATCCTTCACAATCACGTACCGGTACGTGAAAGAAAATTCCCATATGTTACTGAACAATAAAATAACCCACAATAAGAACACTCGTAACAAAACGAGCATAGGATTGAAACATTCTGAAAATGATATGTTTTCATAGATCCAGTTGAGCACATGGGCTCAACATTTTTGAAATGCCTTCCATTATATATGGAGAAAGAGACCGGAAATGATTTTCCAATGAGACTACAAGTTAGAAACATCAAGTCAATGTTACTCCATCATATTAAGAAAAATCCAGACTTCAGTGAACTGAATATTATTTCCACTGCAATATACTTTCGATACTTATAGACTAGTCAAACGCGAAATATGCGTTGTAAGATGAGCGAGATATATCAATAAGGTATAAAAGTCCTTGAAGTAGTTCTACCCTTGCTACTTTATCGACTCTGGTATTCTACACACCTTGATATCTGAATAAGCTATTAAAGTCGTTAAAGTAGTTCTACTCTTGCCACTTCATTGACTCTGGTGTTCTACACACCTTGACGCATATAACAAATACTTCATTGTTGGTCAACTCTTGAATCTAGAAAGCAGTGAATCTCGACAACTTAATTCTGTCACAATTTTTATGATATATTTTATGAATATTATTAGTCATTTTATCTGTTTTCTTCAAAACGACTGATCAAAATTGCTTAAAAAATCGTAATAATGTGTAAAATCCATGTATACACGTTTAGAGAGAATTTCATTCCATTTAGAGAGATTTTAATTTTCAACATTTTCTGCCCAGCCAAATCTTATAGGGTTTTTAGAAACTTTGAGATGATGATTCTCAAAATCGGTCCGACCGATTCATCCCAAAAACTATACAGTTCTAAGTTGGATGAGTTTGCGTGTACAAAAAAAGTTTCACGTTGATCAGCCAACCCTTGCGACCTGTAGAGTGCTTACAAAAAAAAAAAAAAAACACACAGACAAAGCCCTATAAGAGTGGGATGGAGACTCCGCTACGCTCATCAATTAGTTATCTCATATCATTTCAAAAAAGAATATAAGAATATAAAAATCGAGACTTTCCAGATTTCTTCTTGGATTACCAAATATATGAACTGAGTTGATTGGCCGAGTGATTAATACACTGAACCGTCATTCAGGAGACCAGGGTTCGATTCCCGTCATGGTCGACCATCCTGACAGGGTTTTTTCGTGGTTCCCTCTATCGTTCAGGCCAATACTAAGATGGTTCGTTATCAACGGGCCACGACCGACGCTTTCCCACTACTCAAAAATACATATAAAATAACCTTCCATCTCATCATCCTATCATCTCATATATCATTCACCGACGCCAATAGATCGTAGTCATCAGTACAGTGCATCGTTAAACCCAATATGAATAATAAACAGATAAAAAACAAATATAGACCCAGTAAGAGATCATTGAAATTTGAAACACTTGGTCTCACTCAGTTTCAATCGACAATTCAATGATTAGTTTCAATAATAGTTTCAAATTTTTTGAAATCTTGACAATTATAACAAACTGGAAAAATATGTCGAAGAACAGCCACTTCCAAGTATGTTATATGAACCACAACAAACTGAATGAATAATAAAAGCTTAATGGCTTAACTTAAAATATTGATTTCCTGTGACTGCGTTCGTTGCCTATAGCTACTATTTAATACGTGATTGCATTATTCATTTGAATTATTGTTCAATTTTGATCAATAAGTTGCATTCATCATAAAAATATATGATGATGATAATAATCAATTGATTGATGATAATTATTATTATCATAATGAACATTCTTCCACCCATATTATCACCTGAACTTATTTATTCGTATTATATCTGTTAAATAATTCTATGAGCTCGTGAACGTGTCATCCAAAGACCTCATTATATAACCTGATGTTATCCATTCATTTTAAATCATTTCTCTTGTATTATTGTTCATATTAATATATTCTAGTTATTATCACTCCCTATTGCCATCAGCATTTTTCTTCTCATTATCAACAGAAATTCGTATATATTTTTGCGTATCTCATTTTGTCTGATAATCATCCCTACGCTCTCTGTCAATGTGCTCCATTGTGAAATTTCATTTTATTCATGATTGTATTCCATACGTATCGATATCATTCGTCTCCACAGATAAGCTCACGAATGTTTCTTGGAACATCACAAGTCGAATTATATTGGAGTTAATAACAAAATATGTCCTTATCATTATCATTATCATATTATCATATATTATTATATCATTATCATTATTTGGAGAGAACAATGAAGACAGATGTTGGGAAATATTCATTTCTGACGAGGACAGGTGTAGAATGGAATAAGCTGAGTAAAAGAGTATTTGAGGGCGGAGAGTTGACAGCAACAGAATTCAGAAAGAGGATAGATGACGAAAAGATGGTCAAATATTGAATAAGTAATAATTTCTCAAATTTGAATCAAATGTTCAAGTTATTATCAAATGTGATAATTATTAATGTATTCAGTGCTTGATCACATTGTACTGTACTAATAAAGGAACTCGCCACCGTGCTGCGCACAATTGCGATGCAATTAAATAAGTTATAGATAAAATTGATGTGATAATCATTATTATCATCATTATTATGATCATTATAATCATTACTATCAATCATCATTATCATTTCTTTCGATTTTTTATTGATTGAACGTGGGTGTGAACAGAAACACATTTATGGATCATAGTATCTGAAAATGCGACATTTCGTAACCGTTCGTAATTGAATATTGTTCATATACGAAAATGACTGTATAGTGAATGATTTGAACTCTGTCTGGAGAAAGGCCAAATACTGACTAGACTTTGTAAAGACACAGTGAAATAATTCCAAAAGGAGATTTCAAGAATTTCCAGTACGTTACGAATCGTACAAAAACAAGTGGTGTATATACCGTTTCCCATTTTTGCTTTCCGTGATTCATTCAGAACCAGATTGACTGAATTCATTTTTTTTCTCGTAATATTTTTGTTTTCAATACCTCGTGATCTCTATGTATTCAACTACTTGGAGCTCAAGTATTCCCTGCTGTTTGTATATGTCATTTAACACGGGGAATTTTATTCGTGTTATAACTTGGTGGTACCTTTCACAACTTTATTAATAAACTAACACTTGAGGAAGGTGGGACAAAGAGAGCACGCGGTGACACGCCAGCCATATTGATTGATGGATGTGGAAAACACACGTAGGAGTGGGTGAGTTTATATTTGGATTCTACTGATGTATGACTCTTACCTGTAAGAGTAGAGAAATGGCAACTATACCCTGGGCTCTGTGCACAGCTTCCGTGAAATTCGAATATAATTGCGAATTGAATCCGAATATTTGTAACTGAAAGAAGAGAGAAGAAAACAAGAAATATTATTCAACATACACATATAAAAATTTTTGTGAACCGAGGAAATGTGAGTTCTTCATGATTGCATGGATGCTGTTACTTCAATCTTGCTATTTCAACAACATTTTCCATTCTTGCATAATATACTTTTTCGTTTTTAGAGATAAGATTGCGAGGTGAAAAAAGGGAGATTTGATTCCGTAGCTCAAGATATTCTGAAATAACCGATATATTCATATATATATATATATATATATATATATATATATATATATATATATATATATATATATATATATATATATATATATATATATATATATATATATATATATATATATATATATATATATATATATATATATATATATATATATATATATATATATATATATATATATATATATATATATATATATATATATATATATATATATATATATATATATATATATGTATATATATATATATATATATATATATATATATATATATATATATTTATATATATATACATATATGAAATATATATATATATATATATATATATATATATATATATATATATATATATATATATATATATATATATATATATATATATATATATATATATACATGAATATATATTAATATATGTATCAGTTCTTTTCTGATCGCAAACCTTAGAAAAATACACATTGAACTGTCAATTTGGCGAGGCTAAGTATAACACAGTAATTGTTGATTCTATTCACCTCTATTTAATCTGATAGTATGAATCATTATTGCATGGAGCTTATACGTGCCCCCTATATTTCTCAAACTAGGCATACAACAATTCAAGTCCGAGAGCCGAAATTAAATTCAGAATCCATATTTCTCTCATCCGAAAATTATGATTGAATCATATTTCTCGCTGGAGACCCTCGGAGAATACGTCAATGTCCGAAAGTGAGAATTTATTACGATGCTGGAAGAGATTATGAATGCTCAATACGTATAATGATGACATCATGATTGTAACTATTATCGTCATTAAAATATGAACGAATGAAACATGGACATGATCTGAATACTGCCCCATTAAAGAATACTACTACACAATATGTCATTCATAATCCAGATAATTATAGAGTTCAAACGCCATAGAGCCCCAAAATATAACCCAAAACTCCTCAAACAATAATTATTAAAATTACGTGACGACAATTGTGGTCAGTTCGTTTGTAATCGTTCAGAATCCGAAGCATCATAATTCCGACTTTGAATTGTAATAGAGGTCAAAATTTGTCGATAAAACAATGATAAACGATCTAACGTGGCTTTCTCACATATAAATTGAGGTAAGACGTTGGTTTCATTATTCTTCATCTTGACAAATATACACAATGTGTCCCATCAATTTCACTCAACAAGAAGTGACATATTTAGACGAGCTTTAGCGAGGATTCAATTTGACATACTGAAAAAAATTGGTGTTCGTTTTTATGTTTTTTTTTTTTTATGTTTTTTTGTCGGTTCTCCACAGGTCAAACGGCTGCAGCTATCAACTTCAAACTTTTTTCCCCTATGGTTCCTCATCTAACTTAGATCTGTATAGTTTTGTGGCATAATCGGATGGTAACTTTTTTTTTTATTAATTTTAGAAATTTTAAAAATCCCCATTAGAATAACCCGGAGGAAAATACTTGAAAAACAAGAATTTTTCAAGAGCTCTTAAATTCTCACCAAATATGAAGGCAACTATTGAGCACATTTTGGGAGATTTTTGGACCAATCGAATGAGAAGTAACGAAGAAAACGCATTTATAAAGCATTTTCACATCAATCAAACCAATTAAGGAAAAGCAATTGAAGCTATAACAACAAGTGTCACCAATTAATTCAAAACGATTCAAATGAGTGAAAAAGAAGGCCGTGACATAATTGATTGCGGTAAGGTTTTTGAACCACAGCCTTCTTTATACAGATCATTCTTCTCTGATAAGAAAAGAATGAATAATAAAGAAGGCTGTGTTTTGAACGTTTGAAGTGATCCAAGGTCTGTAGATGTAGATTGAGCTGACAAATTATTTTTCATTCCAGATTTCTATACCCCTAAGCTCGTCTAACAACGCAAATCCCGCGTTTTCCTAGTTGTATGAGAATATATTCATTATTTTGTAGAAGTTATGACTCTTAAGTGGTCTGCTTTTCCATTTTGACTAAAAAGTACTGAGACGACTGATCGAACGGCTAGCACACTGAACCGTCATTCGGGAGACCGGGGCTCGATTGCCGTCATGGTCGATCATCCTGCCAGAGCTTCTCCGTGGCTCTCTTGTCGTTCTGTTGAATATTGGGATAGTTCTTTAACAACAGGCCACGGCCAACTCTTTCCCACTATCCAAAAATCACCTAATAGAATAACCTTTCATCTCACTATCTCATCATCTCATATATCATTCACCGACGCCAATAGATCACAGTTATCAGTACAGTGCGTCGTAAACACAATATGAATAAATGAATAAATAATTTGAAAGTATGCGTAACATGTAAATTACAAATTATATGATGATGATTATTTTTTGCGTGAGACCATATTAACAGCTGGACCATTTTAGGGGACGAATGAGCGGATGATAGATAGATGATGTACAAAAAAACATTTTACACGCTGAATAAACATGGTCGAGTGACTTACAATAACGCCAACAGTTGTAAGATGTAATCAAATTTTGATGAAAATTCTGTCGAGAATTTTTGGGGGCATTTTCACTGGTACTAACAAAGCACTAGCGATTGCCATTCCAAATGATAGAATTTGACATATTCAAGGGACTGTTCCGTTCATTTGAATACGTTGTCCTGATCAAACGGATGACGAAACTGTCATGGTACTAATCGGTACTAAAGAAGTATCAACGCTTGCCTTTCGAATCTCAAGATCGGAGCATGATGGAGGATGTGCATGAGGGGCTAGCGTGAGGTTGGCCCCTCACATGGACAACGCGTCATGATGATGATAAACTAGAGGAGTACTGAAAAAAATGTTCGCAGTACCAACAGGTATACTGACGAAGCAATAACGAATGGTGAAATAATATTATATAATATATTAATAATAATATTATATGTGAGGGAAAACTTCATGGACGTAATTCATTTTCACATTTTAGATAAGCTGGAGAGAAAAAATAAAAATCATGTGTTCATGATGGCTGTTCATCTTCTCGATTAGTGACCATGAAGGTCCATCTTATTATAAATTTGGAATCATGATTGCTGGAAGTGAAAATGAGTTATAAAATGATTATAATAAAATCAGAAACTCAATGAGTAATAATTAAATGAGAATAATAATTAGAATTTGATTTCAAGTTGTTTAAGAAATGTTGAAGAGATGATTGTGAAGAATATGTGTTGATTTAGGTGAGATTGTAAACACTTCAAGTTCAGTTTCAAGCACTACAGTAGACCCTATCCAATTATATATGTGCGAGTAACTCGAAAAATAATCTGTAACTAGCAGGTAGCCGGCATTTTGCTGATCGAATCATTGTGTTTTTATGTGCAAATTGTGTTGTATTTTCAATAGTTCCAGAAATTGCAGTCGCTCCTCGAGCCGATTCGCCGAACCACTATAAGATATCGTCGCCCATGAGAATGAATAAAATATTTAATAAAACGCTCAAAGAAAAAGCCACACGAATCGCATGGATGTCGGAGGTATCGCTCATCGTGTTTTAAGGCTGTTACTAAGCGAATGATCATCTATGACTAGATGTTCAGAATGAGAATATTTGATAATTCATAATTTGAATAATTCATCAATCATAAATCATAATTCTCATCATTTATTTCTATCAACTCTAAAACGTCATAGAGTGTATTGTTAACTCATTCCGACTGACTCATTGAATTGATTTCGTTCTTTTACTGAAAATTCTGAAGATATTGGCTGTGCAATTTCCAATGTTCTCGATTGATACGATTTCAAAACATTACAGAAGATCATCATTGTGGACAACCACACACATTCACACATTCACACTATAATATTTGTTCAGTTCCCATAATATTCAAGATAAGTTTCGTTTGAAACGAAAAGTGGTGGGCCTATATTTTGCGTTCGATTGTGTTCAACTTTCGGAAAAAAGCGGAAAATGAAATCAAGATTAACATTGGAATGATCAATTGTTTTTCATCCTATAATTCCTGTATGATATTGATGCTGGAAAATATATGAGTCCAATATTGTTTTCGAGTTTTTGTATCAATGTTTTTTTTGTCAACTTTCATGCATTGAATAATTTTACAACTATCGAAAAAAATTCCAAAGTTGTCACAAATTACTAATTCTATCCTGGAATCTGAAAGTGTGAGCAAACGGTCAGAGCATATTTCACTATATATTAATTGGTAATGTGTCATTATTATAGACCTCAACTGAACTATTTATTTGATATGATGTATAGTTAAGCTACAATGATCGTCAATTCCATATAACTCTTCCGCAATAATACACTTTGGACGTTTTGAAAGTAGACTTTCCGTTGGATTTATGAAATCACAAAACAACGCAGTTTTGCAGACGTTTATTTTGATTTGATAACACAGAGGAATGTTTACATAGGAGCATGGCTGCCAGATATGGTTCAGATCTACACGAGTTTGATTTCTCGCAAACGACAAAACTCAATCATCAAAAATAAACATCGAAATGGAGGTAAAATATTTTCCAATTCATAAATATATAAGAAAATAAAAGTCAAGTCAACACTCTTTCCTTAAAATATTAATACGGATGATGTAAATAACCCAACATTTCATGGAGGCTTCGTATTTCACTCGAATCGTTTCTTGCGGAGCAAGTTATACACATCTACAATTCAATATTACTTTCCAAAATAATATACTATATAGTCAAACTCTGTATTTGTTACTCTGACGCATGATGGGTGAGTGGATGATCAGTTTTTAAAAATCTCATCAATTACTCCAATCAACAACCAAATTGATTCTCATTTTTCTGAGGAGTAATAAATCATGCGCCTATTTCTTTTTTCCATGGCTATTCTAATCTGGGTATTAGTCTTCCCACATTGCTCAGTCAGCTAATGCACCGCTTCTGGAACCGAAGTCAGTGTTGGGCGTGGGTTCAAGTCCCGCTTAAAGACATGTATTTTTGTGAATGTCTTTTCACATATCATCACTCCATAGATTCATCATCACCCGCTCATTCATACCCCCGTATAACCTAGCTGTTGGAGGGGTCGTTAAGCGAACAATAATGATCCAATCAGTCATATTATAAGTATAATCTGGGTAATCAAATAACATTTTTCTCAGTAGTGATTGCAACTATTTTGGCCCCACACTATGGAGATTCAAGTTATAGATACTGACAAGCACCTTAAATTGTACTACGATATTAGAAATCATAGTCTTCACGAATACCTCTCATAAAATGAAAATTATTTCGATTCTGATCAGTGTGTAATTGTATCATGTCACACTTTTCTCCATTCATATTTTATATTGGGTTCTATATTGCATATAGTATATTGCATATAGTATATTGCATATAGTATATTGCATATATATTGCATATATTTCTATAGTTCATATATTGGTTATATATTGCATTGTACTGATATCTACATTCTATTGGCGTCGGCGAATGATATTTGAAATGGTGAGATGATGAGATGAAAGGTCATTTTATCAGGTGTTCATGGTAAGTGGGAAGGAGTCGGTTGTGGCCTGTTTTTTTAGGAATTATCCCAGTATTGACCTGAACGACAGAAGAGAACCACGAAAACCCTCTATCAAGATGATCGACCATGATGGGAATCGAACCCCAGTCTCCAGAATGACGGTTCAGTGTATAATTACTCGTCTCAGTAACACTTTTTCATGGCTGACTTCTTTCACTCATCAAATGCTCATCAAATGAGGAGGTGCTAACTGCATCTCATCGACCCATTTTTTATTAAATCGAATTGAAATTGGTGTATAACGTTTGCTAATTTGAGTTTCATTTCTTTCCGTTTTTACCTCATTGGGCCAGTAAATTAAGAAATAGAAGAGGTGTCAGCAACCTTTTTGACGTGACTAACATTTCCGAACACAGCGTGAGTTGGACTTATTACACACAAACTCGGCTATCTTTCAACTCAATATTGACAATGAAAAAACTTATCATTTCGAAATATGAATGCAATAATAACTTTGACGTAATTATGAGCTGAGCCATGATGTGAATACGTATCGATGGCATTTTTGTCAATGTTGTGATATGCCATGATATAACATGAATTGTCCGATGAGACACTACATTGAACATTCAGGAATAAATTCAATACATGCAAGATATATCGAGTCCTCGCTGAACATTATCTTCAAACCATATAGTATACACACATGGTCGTGAGTATATTCACATATATATATATATATATATATATATATATATATATATATATATATATATATATATATATATATATATATAAATATATATATATATATATATGTATATATATGTATATATATATATATATATATATATATATATATATATATATATATATATATATATATATATATATATATATATATATATATATATATATATATATATATATATATATACATGAATATGTATATGGAGAAAGAGAGGAAGAGAGAGAGAGAAGACCACGATGATAAAATATATTGACAATTGCAATGATTATGTTATTCTCTATTTGTCTGAAGAACCGAAAGTAGGAGAAGAAGTGGAAAGCCATGTGACTGGGATGTAGCCATCATCGCTATGCTTATCCAGCAAAACCAATAAAGGGGATTTTATATGACAAAAATGTTCCCTCTTTGGCTTTTGGGATTTAATTCCGCCAACAGGCATATGAGCCCTGGAGGGCAGACCTCTTCTCATCGAGCAAGGCCTGTTGTAAAACCATGTCTTACATATCAATCGGCGTCTATCGACGTCTATCGGCGAGTTTCTCTGTTTTCTACGTCGAGGATTTGAGAAACTTAACTCTGTTAGTCAATCCAAGAGCGTTTTCTCACAGCACACTCGATAAAAGAGATTCTAGTTATCTACCAGTGCACATGAACACTGCTGGCTTGTATAGGCCAACTCTATTTCAAGCGTCTAATGTCATTCAAATCACTCTCTCTCTCTCTCTCTAAATAAATATGTATATGTGTATATAATATATATGAATATGAATGTATATATACATATATATATATATATATATATATATATATATATATATATATATATATATATATATATATATACATATATATATATATATATATATATATATATATATATATATATATATATATATATTTATATATATATATATATATATATATATATATATATATATATATATATATATATATATATACAATTAAATATATGAATGTATATATATATATATATATATATTTATATATATGAAAGATAAGAATATGCATATGTATATATATATATATATATATATATATATATATATATATATATATATATATATACATATATATATATATATATATATATATATATATATATATATATATGTATATAAATATATATATATATATATATATATATATATATATATATATATATATATATATATGTATATATATATATATATATATATATATATATATATATATATATATATATATATATATATATATATATATATATATATATATATGTGTGTGTGTGTGTGTGTGTGTGTGTATGTGTGTGTGTTTGTGTGTGTGCGTAACAGTTTTGAGGGTGATGGCCATCATTCCAATACACGCAATTGTATTGGATCGTGAAATCTAGAAGTACACCTCCTCTGGTAAATATGTTCCAAAAGGTAGTGTCAACGATCGAGATTATGTTTATTTTCGTTTTTTCAAGTTTCCATTTGCAGAGTTATTTGAATTCTTGATGCAATTCTAGTTCATAAGACAATGAAAAAATCACATGATCTCTCTCGTATAACCATTTCTCAAGGCTTGAATATCACAATATATTATATTTCATAGTGAATATAATATTCGATATATTAGTTGATAGTACGTCCTTCAGGATAAATCCGAGATCTTCCACGTCAAAGCTGAGGCACATATTATATTTCTATTGCATGATAGAAATTTGCATGATTTCTATGTGCAGAGGAGACTTCTGGTTGGATAGAGTTCATAGTTATGTCAACAAACTGTTCTGTTTGGATCGAAATCTCTGTGAATTATCAAATTCACATCTTTTTAATCCTAGTTCTTGGCCGAATGATATTACCAAAATGCATATGCTATGAATTAATATCGTCTACCAAAGTATTAATACTGAAATAATATAGGACAAACAATCAATAGTAACACATTTTGTTCGTGGTATACAGAGAATGAATTTGATACAGAGCAAAATAAAATAAATTATATTGTCTTTCTCATTATTCCAACCATCAACTTTCAGCAGTGGAACCACATGGATTATCTTCAAATAGAAATACATTTTCCACGTTTGTTTAATAATGTATCAGCAATAAACCGCACACATGAGTGTTATACATTGTTTCGATCTGATTAACACAAGATATGAATTGAAAAAGAAACACAAAACTTAACATTGTGTACCTGATTGCATAGTATGAAGCTACCATCATGATACCACACTCATACCACTTAATACCATATACATTATTATAGAGTACCCTCGTGGTGTATTACTTAATTATACATATAAAGAGTAGAATGCAAGCTTATTCTAATGCAGGCTATTCGTAGTTATAGTTAAATAGCTCAACTAACCACTGAACCAGCTGCATTATGTATGGCGTGTGACTGGAAGAAGGGATTATTTCTCATCTTTCGGTTGAAACTGTTGAAATCTAGTGATTTACTATAAGCAATGTAATCATGCTTCAAATGCTAAGACTACGCTTTATCTCGGTTTGTAGGTTAGTCAAACATAACATATCTCCACTTATCCAAGTTTCTGTTCCCGTTTCAGTGATATTCAACTCTAAAACATGTTTGTGCTACCAACATGAGCACTGATATAAAATAAGACCAACAGCATGGTATTTTGGATGGTGTTAAACGGCACAGCTGATGATTTGAATGGACAATATGCTGCATATAAAACACAAATATACTCATAATATATTTCTTTTATTCATTTGTTATATCCTTCGTTCATGTTTTCGTTACTCAATTATCAACAAATAAATCAACTATTGAATCAATAATTTCATTCAATCATTCATTCATCCAATCATAGAATAATTCGTTCATTTAAACACTATATACAGACATTAGAGTAACCGGACTAATGGACGTAGTAACAGCATGAACTATTGTTTCAACTTCGAAATAATTGAAGCAGACATATGCTACAACAGGAATTGACAATGATCACAACTTTCAATTTTCTGTTCGATATATTATTCTTGAGCAGGATAGAATGATGGGTTGCCGTTCGATTCCGATATTTTCGATCGATTCGTTATTTAAAGACAATATCGAATTCATGCAATATCGGATTGGAATATTCGATATTCGGTGAATTTGATATTGAAACAATTCCTCGATATCGAATGAAAATATTGTAAATAACTGAAATAAGAACTGACTGAGTGAAAAAAATTCTAAAACGAATGAAAATTATATTTTCAAAAATAAAGAGTCAGCTTCCATCGACTTTGTGAATAGCTCGATCGTGCCTGGTTGGACACTATGACTTCCAGTCTCATTTTTTATTTCTACTGGAATCAATATCGATTGAAAATGAAAATATCCGATATAGTCCAATTAATATTCGATATTAGAGTTTCGATATCGTTTGCAATTTTCATATCGTACGGCAACTCATAAAAAAGTGTAATCATACAATTCATCAGATACTATTCTGATATCACATATTATGTTGGCAGTAAGGTCGCCAACTGTAGCGCGAGAAACCTGTTATGTAGAGAATACGCTAGATTTCACTTCCACTTCGTTTCATTTGACTGATAGTAATCAAGATGTGATTTAGATAGCAGGCGAAAAAAACCGGTACGTAAATCGAACATTTTGTGTTTCTTGTCACTCCGTATCATATAGAAGATATGATGTGTTAACGACCGTCATGGAACATTGTCGTTAATCCAGACAATTATAGCGCCTGTCTGTTTTAGTGGCAAAGTATCCTGTTTCCAGAGACAAGAAAATGAATGACCAGGAAGTGAGATGAAAGATTTTCCGAGCGTATCGTTAACACGGGAAAGCCTTTGAATTGAAGACAATCTGAGTAATCTGTGAGGATAATATCAAGGGTTAGTCACATTACTCAAGAATTCTTGTATTTGTTTCACCTGAGTTCCTAGCAATGAATATAGTCTTCTATATATTTTTCAAAATTCATATCGATAAGAAGGAAAACGCATTATTTTCGTTGTAAGATGAGCAAGATATTTGTATGAATTGAATGGAATCGATATATGTACATAAACTGGATCAGAGAATATTGTGTTGACATAGTCTGTTCCATGTTATAAAATGATTAATGATGAAAACAGGTTTCATTTGATCGTTTTCGCCATGTGACCTGGGGAGCTTGCAAGTGAAAGAAATCCACAATTTTATCGGGAAACGCGTTAAACCGATTTTCGTGAAACTGTCGAAATTTTCTTCAATGCTGTTCTTTCATATAAAATTCGTAGTCGGATAGATGGGTTTGATTCTTTTTGCTGCCAAGTTCTTTATTAGGGTATTTTAATATTTCAACCATCAATTTCTCCTAATTTTATGAGACCAATTTTTTTTCACCGCATACCATATCGTTCTGAAGAATATTCCATAGTGGTTGATAATTTGCATCAGTTTTGCTTTGCGATCTGTGGAGCTCATGAGAAACAACACAAGGATAAACAGAAAAAAAGGATTCGGACAAAAGTGAAATCTTCACAACTCACCCAAATGCACACACAAATTTACAATCTTATGTACAGTTTCGATGAACTCTAATGAAAATGAGTTTGGAATTCATCTCCACCGCCTTATGTTATGTGTTTATAGCTTTTCTCACATGTTGGCAAATTTTAGTGGTTGATTAACGATATCTTCCGTCTCAATGGTGCAACAAACTATGTACCAACTGTTCACAGATTAATTTAAAATGTAATAAAACTGAACTGTTATCATGTTTTAAAAATGGTTTCACATAAACTCACTAAAAGTTTGACGATAAAATCTGAGAAAATTGGATATTCGATAGATAAAATATGCATAAAACATTGACGTTCGAATCAAAAATAAACAAAGACACAAAATACCATGAAAGGTAAACAGTATGTCGAAGTTAATAATGCCTATTATAGTTCCTTCAGAGGTTTCCTCCCTGTTTCCTGCCATACAGATTAAAATGCTTTGCGCATAAAAGAGGTTGACGTTGACACTTTGCCGTAATAAGCATGCATACGTTTTATTTACTGAATGATATCGGAAAATGTTTGCTTTCTTCATTCAATAATAAACAACTTTTCAAGTATCAAAACTTCTGCACTCGAAGTTTTTTTGGCTCTCTGCCCGAATCGGATTCAAGTTTTCCTATTTTGAAAACTTTTCTAACCACCTACAGAAGTGTATTCCTGTTATTGAAAAGATCCCTTCAGACCCCATTTTCGAATAGAACTGCAATTCAGATAGAAATATATATATATAAAAAGTACTTGACACCTTCCGCATAATAAGCTTTGGGTCTAACATTATCATTTGTGGACTATATATATATATATATATATATATATATATATATATATATATATATATATATATATATATATATATATATATATATATATATATATATATATATATATATATATATATATATATATATATATATATATATATATATATAGATGGCCCCTCAGCGACAAATCTCACAATTCCAATCTCTTCAGAATGAGATGAAAATTGTTGCTGAATGACAGGATTCTCATGTCGAACTAGGAAAATAATGAACCGGTACATAGTTTGTTGGTTCCGAGGGATTATTTGTCCCATTGAGTTCGTTTTGAGGCGTTGTTGCCGATTGTTATCAAAGCCCACGTACGTAAACTTGCGGTTACGTAAGATGCTTTTACTGAAATTGAAATTTCAATTCAAATGCAATCTACGTATTGTACATGTAAAAGCTTATTCCTTCAGAGACTATGCGTGGAGTGTGCATATGCAATCCGTCTTTCAGTTTCAGTGCGTTTAATATCAGTATATTCTCTCCAGGATGCATTGCAATGTGGCTTGATCGACCACTTTATGTGACCGCAACCTTACATACATCTGGTTAATCGATTCGACAATTTGAATCGTGTAGTGAAATCAATGAAAAATGGAGAAGCTCCTTGATGAACACATGAAAAGTTTCATTCTGTGGGAAACTAAAGAATCAAATAAAACAAAATAACAATGGAGGACAAGTTATCTCAAACGTGTGAGATAGAATCGAATATTCAATTCTTATAGATAACCTGTTTTCGTGTTTTTGCTTTCATCAATAACCGCTCTATTAGAGCTATGTAATAAGAATTAAATCAATAATCAGTGCACTTATATCACACAGAATTGTTTCAGATACTTACAAAATCATTAATCCAGACCATTTCCATTTGTCACTATTAATCCATCGTTTAAAACAAATACAAGTATAGTCTCTTCGTATTAAACAAGATGATATATAGGCGAATGATTCGAGACAAACTTATTATGCCGTTGGATCACCTCTAGAAGATATATCTTGGTTGTTTGTATAGAAAAATATTGGATGATTCAATTTGCTATTCCCATAATATTTGAGCAGAATGATTGATCCAACTTCAAATGATTCGTTACACAATAACGTAATGAATGAATTGACACATTATAATGCGTTATGCATACTTTTGTATCAATAGTAGGGTCTTGTCAGTAGGTCTGTAAACAAGATTGATGTAGTATAGTTGGATGCGTCAAGTTTTGGCTTGCCTCATTTTACGCCAAGTGCATGCATGTATATTGCTTGTGACGATTGCATTGATGAAATAGCGACATAGATCTACATACAGTTCACCAGATCTGGCTCTAAATTGTGAATCCTGTCCATTTGAAAATGTTATGAACCTTGTGATTCATTCACTGTGACGAGTGTACACATCTTTTTCAACGAGACAAGCAAGTTTAAAAAACACATGTAACACGGTATCTGTTGCCTCTAAAGCGGTAACACACACACACACACACACACACACACGACAAATTACGTCGTGCGACGTGGTGCATGACCCTCTGGGCTCAATTATCTAGGTGAAGAATATTCGTGTTTCTAGAACATAGACCTCACATTGCCGAAACAATTATCTATCTAGATATCCAATATATATGATACATTGATGAATATTGGGTTTAACGACGCATTGTGATGACAATTACGATCTACTGGCGTCAAATGATCTGTTATTGAGATAATGGGATGTTGAGATGAAGGTGTGTTAGTTAATGGTAAGGATATTGTAAAGGAGGCGGTTGCGACACATATTGTAGGAATCATTTCAGCATCAGCCTACACTTCAGAGGGAAACCACGGAAAATCCCTGTGAAGATAGACGTTGATGGGGATCGAACCAGGTCTGATATGCCACTCACCTATACCGGATCACATGAAGCGAGAGCGTTAGCAACTGAGCTACATGTGCAGTTTTTTGTTCACCCTACATGAAAACTGGAATATAGCTCACTATAAACTATTTTGAGATATTAATCAAGTTGACTGACTCTTCATTATTGTCACAGTACCAAAAATAGCATTTCTGATTGGTGACATAATATACAATATTCATGATGGAAAAATGTCCATGAAACAATTCAATAATTATCAACCAAAGCATTTATATCTCAATATCAGGCCACTATATTTTGTTTTGATCGATGTGAAAAATCAGGTGTGAAACGGTAAGGATTATTGAAGAAAAAATCATCCAACGATTACGTGTACGGTGCAATCGTTCAAAAAGTACTATTTTTTCTGGAAATTTTGATGCGATTTACATTAAAAATAGTACTGTAAAATGTATGTATCATTGTTGACCTCACGAAATTTTCAGTCGAATTGTGAATCTTGATATAGCATTTCAGAACAAAACTCAGTCCAGATCACGCATATTTTCCCTCTTCTGTTTGGGTTATTACTCAATGAAACTCCCTTCTGTAGGTCAGTACCAAATTGGTTTCTTTTTGTTCACTCATATCATACCTATACTATGCTTATGATGTCAAATTTTTCACGTCTCCGTTCTATTCGACTAATTTCTGTATTTACTGACCTACACTCTGGTGTGATCTTATTTAGAGGAAGGGGAATTGCTAGCCGTGTTGCTCAGTCAGTCAGGGCTCTAGGCTCAAGGCTCTCCACGATGTTGAACTAATGGCGGAAAAAGCTGACCGATCTACCAAGAGTGGCCACAATTTTTTTCGTAATGGACAAATTACGTAAGTGTCCCTATAATATAGGCTACGACTGCTTCCTGCCCACTATCCTTCCCAATACCGGGGGCGCTGAAGAGCGAATACTGGCATAGAGATACCACCAAGAGTGAAGGTGTGCTTGGCGTGTAAAAATGCCGTATAGGAGCTACTATTTCGGGCAATTGGTTAGAGTACAGGAGAGCTGTGGTTAGAATTTTTGCGTCAAGTTCTGATCGTTTCCTTGAATAGGCACATTCTCCTTCTGAGTAAACACGCCAAGCCACGTTCACTCTTGATATTATCTATATTCCAGTATTCACTCTTCAGGCGCTCCCCATCCAATACCGTACCTGAGAAACCTTCATCTCATCATCCCATCCCACCATTTCGACAATCATTCATCCGACGCCAATAGATTTTAGCCATCAATACAGTTCGTTCTCGAGCCCAATGAAATAACAAATTAAATATAACATATTCGATCAGAAGATACATTAGAACTTACTTCTGCTGGGAATGCGAGGTTGTTGACTGAGTGTTCGGAGCCAGCATCGTCATGCAGACCATAGTGCACGTGAATCTGATGGAACTGATACTTGTAGGAAAGAGGCCCTCCAGTCACATTGATATGATGTCGAGTGGAATTCTCGACGGTGAATATAACACTGTGACCTGTGTTACTTATTGTGCCACTAACCTGAAAGAGAGATTATTGCATATTACCCATTTGCATGGTCTCTGATATTCCGACAGCTGTCAAGCACTTCTTCAGCTCCTACTATATATACAATTACAAAAACCGACCTGTTTGAAAATGGCTGGCTGGAAGTTTGTAGGCCAACGGTGAAACGTTTTTGTTTTGTGAATTTGAGATAGTGGGCATTATTATTATAACTATAATGAAAATGTGCATGTTTGAGAGATTTTGATTGATTCACGCCAATTGCTATGCTGTTGTACGCAACAATTGATTCAGTTCAATGTAGAAATGCTGATTTTTTTTATTCTAGCCTGAATATAAATCATGTTCCGGTACCGATTACTCGAAGTGGAATAGTATTTTGCTTGTATAAATTGACCTATCGACTAGTAGTCTCGATCAGGTGCATATGAGCATATTATTGTATGTCCTTCAAATTATTCGCCCCTCCACCACCCCACCCCCTTTTCAGAACAAATTATGTAATGACGTGAGAAGTTGGTTCTTTAGACGTGAAATTTTGTTCTGAACAAATTTTAGAATCACTTCTCATTCAATTAAGAAATGGATTAATTTTCAAAATTGATGGTCTGATGTCACAAATATTTGCGTAGCAGCAATTCATTTGCACAACACATTTCAAATAAAACTTGAAGGAGTTGGGTCTATAGACGTTGAATTCGTTCCGAGAATTTCGGAATTTGTTCCGCGTTGAATCATAACTGTGAATAACTCATATTTGAATATATCACTATATCAAAATATAATGAAACTATACCGAAAGATATTCTGAAACTTTCGAGAATCCTTGTATATATAGAAATAACTTCTTACAAAGACTCAGAATTAGAAGTGTGAGTGGATTGGTTTTAGTTGACCGGGTTTCTTAAGTTATTCTGGGAATCGATTCAAGTCCCACTCATGCAAGAACTATCGTGGAAAGAATTCTGAAATTCTCGAAACCAATTCTACGTCTATTGAATGCAATTCCCACAAAGTTTCAGAATTATTTCTGAAACTAGTGGCCTACTATGCACATCATTCCGTGAAGGTGCCCAATCAAATTTGAAAACGACTCACAAAAACTATCAAGGATTTTTTGTAAAAATCTCCGGAACAAATTCTACGTCATTAGAACCAATTATCTACGAAGTTTTGGATTTTTTTCTGAAAGTAGGGGGAAGGGGGGCTTCCAGGACATGCCAGTTTTGTCTTAGAAAACATCAGACGATATTCCTCATGTTCATTACTTCACATTTCAGTTTCATTCTGTTGATTAGTAACTTGATATATGGAAGCCAACATACCCTGTGTTTGTGAAATTATTATTTCTTGAAAATGAACGTATTTTAGGACCACATTGTTGGAACGAAAGATACGTATTCGTGGAAAAACTCTAATAATTGAAGTAGTCAAAGGCATGTCTCATAGATGATCTAATTCATCTGTCACAGTCTTCGGGTTGATTATTGAAGAATAGCGCGATTGAATGCGAAGAAAGTGGAAATATATCATGATGTAATTAAAATGTCACAATGAAAAAATCGATCAGAATAAAACAAATTGGAAAGAATACAATGGATAATAAAAACCATTTTAGCGAAAAGAGTGGAGTGAAAGCATTTGTACTAGTTATTAAAAGAGGTAATCACAGTTTGTGAAACGTATCACTCGGTTGAATTCGACAATGCATGCTTTTTTGTAGAAGTCATCATCGCTTCCGCTTCGTCCAATGGGACTTCTTGAGTAGCCGTGTCCTGCTCGTCCAATCGAATAGACGCGTGGAATCCCAAGCATGTTCCACAACTTTAGAAGGAATCAGAGACTCGTCAGCTTGGGAAACCACTTGGACTATGATGGAAAACGGTGTGTCGATGCTCTTTTACTCTTACTTCTCAAAGAGGTCTTTTTGTCTCTCCGATAAAACACGCATCGCAATCTTGGCATGTCATCATATGACACGCAATCCTTACTATGCTAGGATACTTCGTCCGGTTTAGTTATCATGTTTTCACTAATATACTCCTCAAAGTGTTTCTAGCTAGGAAAGAGATTTGAATAAATTGTATTCGTTAATTACACATCATATTTTTTCTCTAGCGTTTCGTTGTAGTAATAGCATGTATATACCCATGCAGGTCGCAGAGGTTTTAGCTTCGCTTTTTATCCTCGGTCTTCGTTCTGTCACGTTATACAATCGGTCAACTTATATTGACCAGAATATTACGTAGGCCTATTACTTATGATATTTCTTTTTACCGTTCTTCAGTCCCAAATGAAGTACATTTTAGCTGAGATGAATTTCAAAATGCAATCCCTGAATTCGAAATCAAAATGACGACTACGATTAAAATTAAAGTGCGTATTCATTGATACATCCATTATATGAATCGACACATCAGGAATTAATTTAACTCTTTTTCAACTGTTTGTTGGGTCTACACTTCTTGCTATTTCAACAAATACAATATTCATAGAATTTTCCACAACTGTTCCATTATATTTTCAATTTTTACTATATCACATTCCAATCAGATGTGCGTAGTAGAATTACTTGGAACATTAGTCAACAGTTGTGAAGAAATCGTCAAATTTCAAAATTACCATTGTAGAATAGAAGCAGTATTTTTATTATGCTACACTTATTAGTGTTAGTGTTTAACTTGTTAGTGTTAGTTAACAAGTGTAACACTTGTTAGTGTTATCGTCGGTAAAAATATCCAATATCAATAATTTTGTTGATTGGTAACTTAATATATAGGAGCTATGACATACCCTGTGTTTGTCTATATGAAGTTTCAACAAGTTTGGATCAAACAGAAGTTTGTTTGGCTCAAGGTTGACAGGACTTTGGCGCCGACCTTTGTTGCACAGACTCCATTCAGGGTTGATTAAACCCCAAAACGCAGGCCCTAGAAACAAGAAGAAGACAATCAAATAATGGAATGCTGTCGGTGTGTCTGATGATATCAAAACAATGTATGATTCTATGTATGTTTACTGTTGACCGTCTTCTCAGTGAATTAGTACATGGAATGTTTAATTATTCAGACTCGGCAGTTAATTATTGAACATATTGCAAAACAAGGCAACAATGCAATACGCACAGAGAAGGACATGCAAATAATTGTGGTAATATCAAAGATAAATTCAAAAGCGTATATTATGTATATCAAAAACAAATTTATAGTAGTTAGAAAAGGTTTCTATATAGTCATTTCGGATTCAAATCAAAGGTATGAGCATGTCATAAAGGTAACTCAATAAAATCTACATATATCCAGGAGAACCAAACATTTGTCGTGAACTATAGTGATCATATTATATGAACAAACGTAGAGCACCATCCAGCGGTGTTACACGCGTAATATTGTCAATTTGTCAGCAGTTTCAACGATCAAGATGCGGTGGTGGTTAGGTCTTTCTTAACAACCTCAAACAACATATAGGTTATTGGGGGATAAAAATGAGCGGATGATCGATGATAGTTATTCACAAAAACCCATGCCTCAAGTCAGACTCGAGATACACTCTCGGCTTGACTCCAGTTTCCAAAGCAGTAGCTTAGTTGACCGAGCCAGAAGGCTTGCTCGATGAAGATAGTCGTGAAAGAAGTTATAGCTTGCTTTTTTATGTAAAGGTTATGAACAGGCATTTTGAGGCATTTTGATGAACTGGTTCATAGCCGCTCACTTATTATGTCTTGTAATGCTCAACTTTAGATTCGACACAAATATCTATATATACAAGCATTTTTAGATACATTATTTGAATCCGCTTCACAATACTGAATATTAGGTCAATTAAATAGTCATCGAAGGCAATCAGGCTATAATTATCGGTTGGAAGATAGTGATGCCATGTATTGCTCATACATTGATTTTTTTTAAATTGTGTAATTTTACTTTTGTGTTGAATATTGAAATAGATTCGCTCAGTTCATCGTCAAAAATGTATGACTTTTCACATTGTACAGAATTGTAAGAATGTTTCCAAATACAGTCAACAATAAACTTCTGTTCAAGGTAGAAGGTTCCGAATGAGTGTCTTTCCAAACCCAAATTACTAGCTTTCCTATGTTTTACGCATTCTTCTTTCGTGGATACAAGTGAAATAAATAAAAGGAGTCGAAGCAAGAATTCACACCAAACAGGAACGCTTCCACAGTTTTACGATAAAGGATGTGTATGTTAGTGATGAGGATTTGATAAAAATAACTTGGGTGTCAGTAATTAGCTATCAAGTTATCGTACAAGTATACTCTGGCAGAGAATATTCCATGATTACAGTACAAATAAAAATGATGATCTCGCAGCTAAGTTCAATTGTGCAATCAACTAATCAAAAGGAATATTACGTACATTTCAAAAGATGTCTGTGGCAAATGCAAGTGACCGAATAAATGTATTTTAATCTGATCAACTGGATTTCTTACAAGAGTTGATTGTCGACGAAACTACTCTGGTAAGTCGGCAAAGGTTTGTTTTTTGAGTTGACTTAGTCTCGGAAACACTAAAGGAAATTACATGTCCTACGTTGAGAAGCTTATAAAATGGATCAGTTTGAAATATCCATCTCACCGGTCTAGTACTGAAATAACCTTAGACACGGGAGACGACCAGTCGACTATATAGTTACCTCGGCGTTAACTTCCTTGATTATTTCTCGTCTACTCGACTTGTACTACTCCGACGTACACAAATGTTCTTGACATTCGTAATATAATATCTCCTCCCCCGCCCTTCCCCTCCAATCCCAACACACAACCTAACTACTGCTGCTACCACCCTCGGTCGAGCTCTCACGGAAATGCCAGACTGCGGGACGCTCGTCACGCTACTTTGCAATAATAAATCTGTGTTTTAAATATAAAGTATTTTGGCTATGAAGTAGGGGTTGATCACCTCAGATGAAATGGGGTGTAGAAAAAGATATGATGATAAGCAAATATAATTAACCTCCGAGACAGTCAGGTGAAAACTTCCCTTTTTATTCTTCGCTTAACGACTCCACCAACAGCTACGTTATTTGGGGGTACGAAAGAGAGAGTGGTAGATGAATGATGATGACAAAAACCCATGCGGGACTTTGAGCCACGTCTGAATCGACGTCAGTTTCTGAAGCTGTGAGCCAGGGGATGACAGATTATACCTGTGTGTATAATGTTTAATATAGTGTATTTGGGAGAATGGGTTAGTGTGTGGAACGTGCTGAATTTGGTTTGAAAATGTAAAGATCTCGCCCTGAGATGTGATAATACCTTTTGGATGTCCTGTATTGTTTACAAATCATTTAACTGAATTGGTTTGTGAATTTTCAAGATGGTGTGTGAACCTTTTAGCTAATCACATTAACAATTACATTCCTGAAGTTTGAACATACAACTATTTAATTACCTTATTTCAGAGAAATGACTTCTAGACAATGATTTCAACATTGAAACCTTAAATTCCCTGAATTTAAGCCAAAAACCATATGTACATACGAATGCATAAATTTCACTGAGAAGACGCATCCAATTATATCTGGTTTAACGACGCGATGTAATTATTCATCCATCAGCGTCAGCCTCATTTAAAAAACGTAAATCAATCTGAAATCGATACCAAAGTGGTTCTAATAATACAAGGAGTCAATTTTCATTTTCTTATCATTCTGACCATCAGAATTCAGAATAATGATATTCCAGAAAATCGTATAATAATTTCAATCATGGAGACTGGAGAGAGGGGACAAGACGACAATAAACGCGTATTTCTTGAAAATATGGATAATTTGATCTCTGTTAGTTTAGAACACTTTGCTGATTCTAGTCTACGTTATTATCATTCATCTAAAGTTCAATAACTGTTGTTATAGTTTATAAAATGTGATTCTGAGTGGTATTGGAAAAAGTCGTACACATATGAAAGTGGCACGTATGATATTATTGGATATTATACAAGGCAACATACATTTCTGGAATGTTATTGTATTATTTGAATATCTAGCTGAAATGAGTAGCGTGCGCTACACAGAGTTAACGGAAACGGGTGAGGGTACAGGAACGGGAACGGGAACAGGGTTCAAGGGTGTAGAACGTTCATAGGAAAATGAGTCAGGTCAGGTTGATGGAGTACGCAACTAAGGGTATGGTTTGCTTATTTCATAGCGCTTCACTACTCACACAAGTTGAATTACATGAACAACAATCTCAACCATGAAAAAACACAAACAACTCAATGCCACTTGATAGCGCTGCGCATACCTACTTCAACTTGCTTCAAATGATAGCATCAATGCAAATGAAATAATTTGCAAATTGAAAATTATTGATATGATGATCTACATGATGATATGATGTTCGTGAAGAGTCAATTCAGTAGATGTCAGTCCGAAAGCTCACAGACCGGCGAGTACATGATTTGACTAACAAACGAACTATATGCAAAACACTAAACTCTATGATTGGGTGTACTTGAATATTGAAGTGAAAACATTCTCAAGTATATGTACTCCTGTACTTATGTACTTATGTACTTTTCAAGACATGTTCTTCTTAATTATTGGTCGACAATCTGATCCACGTATAATTTCACGTATGCCGTAGATGATAGATTAACTATAATTTGAGACATTTTTAGATGAGCGTAGCGAAGATTACATTCCACATACCGAAAAAAATCGGCTTCGTTTTTATGTTCTTTTTTTTTTTTTTTTGTAATTTTGTGCGTGGCATACAGGTCAGGAAAAAATACCTATCGACTTGAAACTTTTTCAGCATATTTCTGTCATACTAGAATAGATTGAGATCGTTTTTCAGAGAAATCAGTCAGAAGGTTTTTTATGAAAAAATTCGGAAAGTTTGAGAAAACCTCATAAGAAAATGAGCACAGATAGAAACACATAAGAAACTCATAAGAGAAACAGATGGAGAATACTTGAAATGTGAAAGATTTCAAAAACTTCAAAATTTTCACTGAATATGGAAAATATAATTACGGATAATTTTAGTCCCATTCGGATGGGAAATAACAAAGAAAACGCAATAAAAGTATCCATTTTGTTGAAGGTTGGAATCAATTGATTTTGCGAAGTGTATATGCGACAGGTTGCAGCACAATAAATATCAACAAGTTGCAGCTATGACTATCAATTGCGCAATTGATAGTCATATGTTGCAGGTAAGGTTTTTGAACGTTTGAAGTAATCCAAGGTCCATAGATGTTATGTGGATTGATCTGACAAGATATTTTTCATTCTAGATTTCCATACTTCCAAGCTCATCTGACAACGCAAATCCCGCGTTTTCCTAGTTGGTCGATCATGAACTGAGAAAGAGATGTTCAAGATATTCGTTCTGTGATATGTTGTTGTTATACTAGATGTTTGAGTATGAAGTGGTAGGTATAAAATGATCAAATGCATGCCATACTCAATCAGGAATACGGTTGCGGTCACATAAAGTAGTCGATAGAGCTACATAAAAAAGCATCCCGAAGGAAATATGCTGATGCCTTGATAGTATAGGCCCACGCACAGTAAAACTGGAAGACAATGTGCATACGCACTCTACGCCTATAGTTTATGAGAAAAACTGGCGGTAGAATGTGCTTAGATTTCGATCAGATTCAAATTTTGATTGAAAAAAAGCTTTCCATGGGAATGCGCAAGTGTACCTAATATTATGAACTTTCAGGCCATATTTTGCAATAGGAATAATGGAAATGGAAGACCAGAAAATGGTTATTAGTTCGTACAGTTTTGCATGGCAATTATATATTCTTGTTTGTGAATGATACTTTTCGATAGGTATTCTTGAATCTTGTCTTTTGGCTCCTGTGGCGTTTCAGCTGAGTCAAAGCTCCGGAAACTGCAGTGATCTTGGAGTGAGTACCTTTCCGCACATTGGGCGTTGGCAGGGTAATATTCAGAGGAAAGGGGGGGGGGAGAACATATCACATTCCAAATATTCAGGTCTCAATGTATAGGTGTGGGGGGGGGGAGGGGGAGGAGGACTTCAACCCGAAGCCGCGAAAGAGATTTTTTTTCAAAATTGTATCATGATTTAGTGTTTTGGTAGGCCTTTCGACCATGTTTGGTTGAGTTTGAATTTTTACAGGACTTGACAAGAATGAAATGAAGAGACAAAACAAGAATGAAACAGTTTGCATTGTTAGAGATAGAGAAATTGAAATGATTGAATTCTATTCAAGTGGTTCACTTATCTTGACTCAAGTTTTCAAAACATTATTTCATGAACCAGTCAAGTGAGGTGGAAGATTCAACTGTATGTCGATATAAAATATAATTTTCAAACAATTGACTCATCTCATAATTCTCATTCATTCAGGCTTGGCTAGAAATCTGATCTGCTTCCCAATGATACCATGAATATGGATTCAATACATGGCTTTTCATGTTTATGATTATAAGATTCTATCATTTGTAAAATAATTCAATTTTGTCCCGCATAAGCGATTGGCTATTGTGAATTTAATCCATCTATCATTTGCCAATTCCAGCCTCAAATAATTAACCTAACTGTTGTTGAAGTCGCTTAGGAAACGATAATAAGCTTGTATTTTGAGAATTCGATCAACTAATTCAAGCTATAGTTTCGACAAAAAAAAAACAGCTTGACAATACAATTGTGATGCAATTTTAATTTCAATGTCACCAAACACATATGATA
>OZ023327.1:42588300-42618136 GCA_964007535.1 Brachyptera risi
GAGAGAGAGAGAGAGAGAGAGAGAGAGAGAGAGAGAGAGAGAGAGAGAAAGACATCAGATCAGAGAGACATGATATTTAGATGTTCAGTTAACCAGACATTTAGACGAACACAGGATTTTTACAATTGATATTTGGCTGACTATACGGACTGTACTGATGAGTAGGCCTAATTTGGTGTCGGTGAATGATGAATGAGATGGCAGAAATATCAGACGGAAGGTTATTGACATTTCATCGATGGATTTAGCGAAATATATTTTCAAGCGAATATTGTTGGCAATATATTATCGAACAATTCACTAGAAATTCACAAAATTGCTCACAGGTTCTGATTACAATATTCCCAGATCATTTCAATGCTGACAAAACATGAACTGAGCTTTCGGAAAACTCGGTCATATTTCACCGGTGAATGAAGAAAATTTGAAGAATTTGTGAACTTATTTGTCTTGAATCATTACGATTCAATGGGAAATGCGGTCGGGACGGAGGAGGAGTAGGTGGGTGATTCGTGATTCGATTATCATGAGAGCACTTGGTCTGGAGCAAGTTTTCGTTCCCAGAATGATTGTAATGTTCAATACCCAGATCGAACAGATGTAAACTGAATCAGGTGAAATTGAAGATCGATTGATTAATGGTAAAATGTATAAGTGATTTGTAGGTTGATAAAATATACAGAGCTTGTCGGGTTTCCTATCAGGGTGATGGTAAATTAGAATCTGCGAGAAATCAGACTGAATAAAGCAAATTTTTCTATAGAATTGAAAGAGGAGAAAAAATGAAATATGGCTGTCCGAATTGTAGAATATTAGAAAGGTGTATTTTTCAGTTAGATGATTTGATTAAAATTGATTAAATTCAGCAAGCTATTATCGAAATAGATGGAGTGTTCACACAGAATATTCTGAAAGAAAATAGAGATTAAATCCACGATTACGGAATATAGTGATGCGCAAATGGACGTATAATTGCCACCTCCCTTATTTAACTCATTCAACAAAAGCTTAATAATATTGTACTTTCCGAGAAGTTTGAAAAATTAAATTAATACGATTGTAAACAAAATATTAGCCATTATATTTTATCGAACCCCAGTCTTAAACCATGTGTGTAATTAACATACAATTTGAAATCACAGATTGCGATGGAATGCCGATAAGTGGGGAATTGGAAATACACATTTTTAAGCTCGTAATGTATACCTATGTTCTGTAGACGTGCTCCGCAGGTCACACATGACCTCAGCGTGCCGTGAAATCAGACGTTATTCATGAAGATGCATTCTGTAATTAATGGACCAGTCCGCCCCTGACCACAGTTATTATGTTTAACTATGCAATCAAAGCATATACCTTCTTTTCAAAATGAGCAAGACATTTTGTTTGAGATGTGATCGAAATGCGTAGATCTTGGTGTTCAAATTTTTGATTCCAGTCACTCACTGCATATACAAACATGCCACTAATTTGTGTTTGACACGTCAATGATCATTCCAATGCATATCTGAATTTTGGAAGAATACGTTTCAAATTCTTTCTTAGGAACGGCTGGGATTTTTCATTCTATAACATCATCATTCACACATCATATAACATCATTAATAGCAACCTGATCATCTCCCAGACCTCGGAAAATCTCCAATATTGTGACTTTGAATACCCGAGAAGGAATAAATTCAAGATGAATGGGTGAAGCCGATTGGTTGTGGACCCTCATATGTATATATATATATATATATATATATATATATATATATATATATATATATATATATATATATATATATATATATATATATATATATGTATATATATATATATATATATATATATATATATATATATTTATATATATATATATATATATATATATATATATATATATATATATATGTATATTTATTTATATACATATATATATATATATATATATATATATATATATATATATATATATATATATATATATATATGTATATATATATATATATATATATATATATATATATATATATATATATATATATATATATATATATATATATATATATACATATATTTAGAGAGAGAGAGAGAGAGAGAGAGAGAGAGAGAGAGAGAGAGAGAGAGAGAGAGAGAGAGAGAGAGAGACTGCATACAATGAAGAGGAAACTTCGAAAATATTGAGTAAGAAGTCTTCACTCTTCCCAATAAAGATTCTTTATGTGTAAAAGGGTACGATATATTAGATTTTAGCGGATATTACCTACCATCATCCACATCCGTACGCGATCGACCGCTTAATATAGGAAACATACTGTCACAGAAAGAATGGTATTCAATTTTTGGTGAAACGCGACTATTCAGTGCACAACGACTGTAGAAGTTGGTACGTATAGGCAGTTCCTGCTTGTCAAATGAAATGAGTTTTCAGTTTGAACCATCGAACCATGACGTTGAATCAATATTTCAATTGACTACATTACGCTGCGTAACGGAGACATTGTATTATTATTGGACACTTTTTCAATTAATACCCGTTTTAAAATTGATGTAAGGATTTCGAACAAGAGTATGCATGGGAATTGTGATAATCTAGAACCAGATAGCCTAGGTATACGTTCATGAACATCTCACGCATCATTTGTTCATTGGAAAAATTCGTTGAATGGAAACTCACAAAATAATAGTCTATCTAATAATGAAAGTACATCTTGGAGCAGAATTGAATTCTCTTCGTTACGTGGTCAAACCAGTTCATCATGCTATATTGCATAATATGATTTAACAGGTATCAAACGACAGAAACAGACTTTTACTTATGCTTCAAGCCGTACGTCTTTATCCTCCCCTTTGAACGCTAGGATACACACTGCTAGTGGGCATTCAATGAACTAGACAATCCAACTTCAAACAAACTTCAGTCATGAACTGGCCAAGTACACTATTCTATTGCTACCAACTTTTAGGATGAGTGTGAGCGAAGACTTCCATTCGGTTCAAATCGGGTATTTTTTGCGCGCGCGCGCGTTCAACAGGTCGAAGGGAAAATCGATCCCAACAGAATCTTCTCCAAACATGACTCATCATATTTTAACCGAGAACTGTATAGTATTGGATAAAAAATATTGCTTCGGTAGAAAAGAAGAAATTTTTGCTTGTCTATATGAACATTTTCATGAGAATAATGTGGAGAAAAATAAACCAGAAAACGTCTCAGTCAAAAATAATAGTTTGTAAATTTGATAGGGATAACGGAAGACAATATTTTTCTCAAGATTCCTGAAAATCTTGTGCGTCTCAAAACGAATGTGTGTAGATTTCGAGTAGGCCTACATTCCTTACAAATATCTCGCCTCTCTATAAAATCATACGTTATGCTTAATTTCATCAGATTGAATAGGATCACCTGACACTGAATCGTATGCTATTTTCAGGAATAATTTTTGATTCAAGTAGAACAATGTTTCAAGTTATCTGGTTATATGAAGAAAAAATCGGCCACACCATTGCCAACCTGAGAAATATCGCCTTGAGAAGTTGACAGCAAAACAATCAGTTTCAGTTAAATAGTTGGGTCCATTGAGTTGAGAATACTCCAGACTTCTGAAATCTGCATATAACCCTACAGCTACAAATTCTGAGTAGCTGGATGGTACAGTCCTAATCTCAGATCGAAATACCATGACATTTAATATATTATATGCGGATAATTCCAGAACATCCCATCAGAAAAAATCAAAAGTCTCATAGTACAACCTATGAATAGCCTTAACTTAATTGAGTATAGGATAGGGATTCATATGAAACCTGAGCTCAGATTAGAGACAGTTAAGAGGTATTTTGAGGGAAGGATTTTGACCACGCAATTTACTCTCATTCAAAATTAATTTCATTATCATAGCCATCACATATGGAACTAATTAGGGGTTGCGCTTTGGCACTTATTATTTAGGCCTCTTTTCTACCGCACTTGAATTTAACGAATGTGTCTAGCTAGCGTTCATAGAGTGGAAGGGAATGAGGGTTATAGGAGCCATGAGATCTGTTAAGTGTTAACACCCTGTGGGTCTTGAAAATAGCACAAACCCTGACTTAAGGCAGAGTTGAGCCAAATATATTCACTGGAAAACTTACACAATGTACTAGGTATTCACACTGTTTTGACAACGGCTGTGATAGTAATAAAGACAATTACAATATAGGTTGCTGAACATAAAAACGTCCTGTTCCATAACCCATGTCCAAAAACCTTGATACTTGAGAACAAAACTGAAGAGCGGAACGCATGCTCATTGCCCAATTCTACCCAACGAATACATCGAGTTTTCGTGATCACAACACTTACTATAACCCTATTAGAAGTGAATTACATGCAGCAGATATGGGCATTATCAATGAGATATCTCATGACAAGGTATGTTTTCTTCGACTATGAGAATATGCACTATCATCAACTACTCGGTGACATCATAGGAAATAGAAAGTACTCCATTGGCCCAGAATGTACTGGTCTGAAATATGGTCTTGTATGGGCCTTAAAAAATATTGATCGAATTTGATGAAACCATGTACACATTCTATTCCACGCACAGAATATTTGAAAATGTAAAGTTTAAGAAGTAGTGGTTTACCCAGGGAAACAGTATTATTGCAGATGTTTATTAAAGGCCATATAATGACCCAGAAGCATCGGATTGCCAAAGGCATGGTTTTATGTACGTTGGCTTAGTCGTTGGATCATCATACATATTTTAGATCTTCCGCTGCTGTTTTAAAAGCCATTTTAGGACTTTATTTAGTGTCAGTTGCTTCCCAGAAGACTTGAAATGGCGGACACATGCTTGATGTATGAGGGTGGATATTTGCATGGGAGATTAATACTGTCGAATAAAATTAAATATTGCATTAAATTTTATTGATTTCGAGTATATTAGCGTACAGGAATCATGTCTCGATCTCGTTTTTATTATCATAATCAAAATGTATAGTTGCAATTATTATGTAATGAAGAGGTATAAGTTAGCATGTCATATGTTGTCATTCATTTAAACTGGAACAAGTGGATGTAATTTCAAATTTAGACTACCCAATTTTCAATTACCTTCAAAACTGACCAGTAAATGAGAGCTTCGCAGAGTTCATAAGTTTATACTGTAGAATGGGAACCGTTTGATCATATAGAGCCAGTTGCCGGTAGAAAATAATGGAAAAATAATAATTGTGATGAAAATATTATTATAATGATGATAGATAATCAAATGCTGATAGCTGTCAGTTTTTCTTGATTCAGGTTCAAATTTCATGAACGTTGATACTGAATTAACGTATCATGATATTTTTTATATTTTGTTAAAAAGATACATCGATTGCCAATCTCAACATTTTCTATATGTAAGTTTCAAAATTCAAGAAATAAAATCATCCATGTGAGAATTATTTCCCAATATGTCAAGGAAGGAAATGAAAGGTGAAGAGTCGATATTTTACGACTGAATCTTGAAGGCCAACGCAACTTTGAATCTAGATTTCGAAGAATAATATCGATATTCATTCTCCTGTTTCTAGAGAAATCTTGAAATCGTCATCTCAGTTTCGTTTTTTTTTCATCCTCCAGGACTCTTCTGAGTCGTGGCGTAGACATAACTGAATCGTGTTTCTGTTTCTATACAGAATCAGTCATGCTCATATGTCATGAATTATGATCTCAATTGAGAAGAAGAAAAAAAATCTGTAATCGAGACGATAATCTCTAGTTTTCTCTAAAATTTGGGAGATAAATATCGTCATAATGAATGTATCATTCAAACACAGGTATTTCCTATGTTGTTAATACAAAGTTGTTGATAAATAAACATGGAATTGAAATCCAGTTTCAGGGTTGTAATGCCCTTCAAGGAAATGTCTCTCATGGAGATTAACGTGTAATGATATTATGGATCAGAGAACGTAGAAAAAATAAGGTAGGTAGAGAAAAAGTGTTTCTATGAAATATCTGAGCTTGAATGTCCGCCTCATTGATATGTGTGAGCCCCACAACATTGCTACTCATTTCCAGAATACATTTTCAAGTAATCACTTCTCATAATACAATACATTGAATTGCTGCAGTTTCATCTGTACAGTGGTCCCGATAATATAATAACCGAGTGGTCTGATGCCGACCTATACATTTATATACAATTATGAATGTCGGAGAAAGAAAAGAGGGTGGGGAACAGGAAGATTTGTTCATTTCCTACAACACTGTGTCAGTTAAGAATTGTGGAGTGCCGCCCACGGTAGCAGAGTCAGCTGAGGCACCTCTTCAGAAACTGAAGTCACCGCTGGGCGTGGGTTCGAATCCCGCATAACGCATGGATTTTTGTAGATGTCCTTTCACTTATCAAATTAATTCATAGTTTCATAATCACCTGCTCATTCGCACCCCCGTTTAACTTGGCTGTTAGTGGGGTCGTTAAGCAAACATGAACAAAATTGTGGGGTGAGAATAGAGGCGCGACTGTATCACGAGTACTTGAGAAGAGCAATCTAGTCAAATTTCCATATTTTTATATTCATTTTGGAATTCACGACGCATTGTATTGATTATCAAGATCGATTGGCGTCAGTAAGTGATGAATGGTATGATGGGATGATTAGTTGAAAGGTTATTTCATTAGGTGTTTTTGGATAGTGGGAAGGAGCCAATCGTGGGCCATTACAGTATCAACCTCAACGACAGAGGGAAATCATGAAAAACTTCTGTCAGGATGATCGACCATGGCGGGAATCGAACCTCGAATCGAGATACATAATCTCGTGTGCACGCAGAAGACGTGAAGATTCCAAACAACTGCCCATCATCAAAATTTACGTTTGGGAGTTTCATTCTACTGATTTATCATAAAGATTCCATTAAACCGGTCCCTAAGTTATACATTTGAATTATTATATTCTTGGCTTCTATTACTTTCATATAATAGGAAGTTTTTTCAGTTTCAATCGTTCCTCTCCAAATATTGAAATTTGAAACAAATACTTGGCTGGGTATGTTTTATCCTAGTTGAATGGAGAAGTACGCGAATGTACAAATTAGTTAATGTAGACAGCATTATACATATCTTTTTATTTCGAAGGAGAAAAAGTGAACATTTGTTAATTTAATGAGGCACAGCATCAAACAATAACCATATTGGGATTAACAAACTGTTCATCAATTGAATGCATTAGATGGGCCTATGTTGAATATCATTATACAGCCAATGGATAATTTGTATTAATAGAAGAAGTACACATATTCGTGGTACAAAAACGTCAACATATTACATAGTAAGATTAGTCCTACACTTTCCTGCAAAACACTGATAACTTACTGTAGGCCTATATTATTCTTTTGAACTATGTGTCCGTCATGAATCTGATCAATCAATCTGATGGTAAAATTATAATATGTACGTGGCATTTCCGATATTGATAATTCTTTCAAAAAATGGTAAAATGATGTAGGCAACTAATGAAGTTCGAATACTAATAATTATGTGCAGAAATAATGCAACTCTACACTTGAGACTTGTTAGCTAGTAATTTAAAGCATATTCCAGGGACACGTCTTGATTCTTCTGGGACATTCCAATTACTGTGAACCGAGGGGTGAACAAGTAGTAAATTTGGTGTACACCTGTTTTCAGATTTCAAAGAATTTTAAGGAGATCTAATAGGATTTCAAGAAGATTTTAAAGGAATTCAGGAAGATTTAATGACCAAGTGTACACTAGATTCCAGGAGTTGTTAGCCCCTCGCTGTGAACGAGCAAACACTTGACTCGCCATGACATGACCATTATGATTCACGGTACCGAGCAAAATTAAATCTTCCACTGCAAAGGTGATTTTGTTTGTGAAGTGCGTTTTTCGTCGTAACATAGTGAACGTGGAAATGATGGAATTTAAAATTGACATCTTTCACATTTAACCCCACGAATCACATGACATCGTCTACAATTAATTATTGAGTATATCCAGAAATTTGAGCACTTTTCCTCGAATTACTGAAAATCTTGTGATTCAAACTTTAACGGTGTCACAACGTAACAATAACAACCCCATGGATTTAACATCAAGCGCGAACAGATATTGCACGCCACTCGATACCAACATTTCAATTCGTTATTATTCAACTAAGCCTCGATTCTGAGATATAATTATCAAGAATATGTATGGACATTATGTCATCAATTATATTAATATCAATGTAACTTTCATTGTGCAAGAGCTGATGCTATTGTTTTCAAGAAATGGCCATTTGTTGTACCGAAAATACATGTGGCACGGGTAGAACTTTTGGTCTGGTTTTGGGTTTGTTCAAAATAGTTTAGAATAGGTCAGGTTTGGTTAGTTTGGGTTGAGTTGAACTAGATAATTTCAGGGCACGCAAACCACCACCACCACTACTACAACCACCACAACCACCACTACTGATAACAACAACAACAGTAACAGCAGAAAAATCAACAGCAACAAAACAACAACAACAATGCGCTCATGTGATGACCTAGGCTCATGGTCCAACGAGTAGAGACTGCCATGTTTTCATTAGATTTTCTGCTCGTCTCCATAGAAACAAAAACAATGATGAGGGTCGAGCACGCGCTTCGTGTGTTGCAGTACATAATATGTTGTTAATAGAACCATACATCAATCTAACCAGCGAGTTCTGTTCTAAGTGGGAAGTCTCCATTCCAGACGTACAGGTAATAAAGTGCAACTTCTTTTCGGCAGGAGATGAGGACATTAAACTTGGCTCAAATAAATCAACGTCTGTTTACTTGTACAGTTTCACGGTGTCTTACTTTAACGATAGTCATGCGAGTCCATCGTCAATTCATATGAATACGTTTGAAATTGTGACAAAACCATTATACACACACACACACATTCGCACGATCTCTCTCTCTCTCTCTTTCTTTCTCTTTCTCGCTCTGTGTTCATTCAATTTCAAAGCTGGTTTTCAAGAGTGCCTAACTTTGTATATAAAAGTGTCTTTCTTACTTTTACACTTTTCCATTCAAGTTAGAACAAACTCCCTGATATTTCATTCAATTTGCACGCAGAAAAAGACACCAAGGAAGAGGTTTTCTTCGAACAGATAAAGGTTTGTCTTAGGGGAGATGATATATTTCACGGTTTAAATAGACCGTCAGTGCCTTGATGTATACGCATTTAGACACCATCCCAAAATGTGTCTATTCGTGAATGATGATCTATATACTCAAAATAAACATTTGCTCGCCCTTCGTATAGATCTATTTATTTGAGTACCGGTATGTCTTTAGAAAAATGTATTATTTGTTTAGTTATAAACGGGCAATTTGAATAAAAGCTAAGCGAATCATTACCAAGTCCAATTAGCCTTATTATGAGAGTTGGTGACAACAATTAAATAGGATGGGTAAGCGTGGTGATAACAACGCCTAACTGTATGTTAGAGATTGCCTTACATTATTCTTTCCGTCACATAGATGAATTATTATTTCATTTATTTCAGTCTCATTTGTTCTTTACATGTGACACATTCGAAAGAAGTTAGACAATGTGAATTTTCCAATTATAGAAGAATAGTTGTGTTGGGAAATGAAGTGAAGATTTTCGTTTCAGTGATTTTTGATGTATATCTCTCAATTTATATTGTATACTGTATTTGAAATGTGGTCATTTTGGAACTTACATATCATTGCTTAGATTATAATCAACAGTTATTTTAAACTATGCCGGTCAGTTATCGATGCATTCATGTATACAATCTTTGCATTCATTAGTTGAATTTCGCATTTGTTAGGAAAACACCATATATGCATATATGCGTATAATTAGGTGAACGTCAGTAGTAGCCAGACCTTCAAGATCGTGATATATGAACCATCAATTTGATATAAATGTAGACAAATACTTCGTTGTATAATAATTCCAATGTTCAGAAGTAACACAAGTATCATGAATAAATCTATTGTATGATTCTCGAGAAAATGCAACAAAGTGTGCCATCTTATATTATGTGTTTGAAAAACGGAATCGTTCATACCATAGATTTCTGTATTTTTTCATGTTTTTGATACAGTTGTTTTACAGTTGGGAGAGAAGGAAGAAGATGGTTTCAAGTTTACACTGTATCATTTCAGCATAATCTATACGCAGGATTACTTCTTAGTTCTCATGATATAGGTCTACTGTATACTCCAGATAGAGATATATATATAGGTATGTCTTCTTGGACCTGCGGAGGCTGCAAACGTCTGCTATAGGTTTGTAAGCTTTCACGCAAGGAACTCATACGGCAATACTTTTCGAAATATTGAACTCGATTTTTGTATATCACTGTTACCAAAGAAATGAGTTGAACTGATGCTTGCACAGATTTGAGAAGTTACACTGAACTCTACGCGTAATTGACTATAAATACGATTGAGTTGGTCTCGGACTCCTGCCGAAGAGAGAAAAACTCTCCTTAGCAGTTTGGATTTGTTTAATGGAGGATGTGTAGGCCTATTTTTGAATAACAATGAAAAATAATATTCCATTGAAATGAATACAAACTAGAAACTTATATTTTCCCTACATCATATTGCAGATAGTGACAAAATATTTATAGAAGATCCGAACAATTTTGAAAATAGAATAGTCGAAAACCTATAAGATGTATCGTGATAGCATCAGTACATCACAGTGAAAAAGTACGGAATAATAGTACAAAATCGTGGTAAAAACTGGATATCATTTCCAACATGAGTAAAAGAAGAAATTTGAATAACTCATCTGATGTTAAAGGAATATGATTACAACAATGCAACGTCCCGACATTTCTATTTGTGTACTAAAGTGACATTTATTGCTGTCAGTCGGTAGAATGGCTGAATCTATATTGAGATTTCGATTCTACAAGATGCGAACTCCTCGTGGTGCATTGAAATAGTTGCTACGGTCAGAGCAGGATTGCATGCACTTATTGTACGCCTACGTGTGTTGAGGTGAACGAGAATCTACATATACACATATATTATCAAGAAACTCACCTACGAATCGATGAGACTGACATAGAATAATTGTCTCAAACTAGAAATGTACGAAAGGAAATCGCCCTCTATATACCGTATATGTATATGTGCAAATGATATGTAAGGCCATGATTATTCGTATGGATCAATATATATATATATATATATATATATATATATATATATATATATATATATATATATATATATATAAATATATATATATATATATATATATATATATATATTCAAATATATATAAATATATATATATATATATATATATATATATATATATATATATATATAAATATATATAAATACATATATCTATATATAAATATATATATGTATATATATATATATATATATATATATATATATATATATATATATATATATATATATATATATATATATATATATATATATATATATATATATATATATATATATATATATATATAACAAATGTGTGTGTGTGTGCATATGTCCATCTAGATACATTTTCGTACTTGTGCAATACATGTGATAAAACTACTACAAATCAGTTTATATGCGCCGACGTTCCATGTGTATTTCAAAAAATTATCGAGGCTCATCAACGAAAGAGAATGAAGATATACTGGCACTGAAGTATGCACTTTGAATATCGATCGAAGAAATGAAAATAGATTATAGTATGGAATAATATGAATATAATATAAACTTTGATATAAATGTTGATAGAGCATGCACATCGATTCAGGTGTGTATTTGCTTGCACGTATTTTAAGAAAAGCAATAGAAATTGAAATGAGGCCAGGCAATCTGAACAAACGATGAGCTAGCTGTGTGGGTTACCAAATGCATGTGGAACAGACAGTGATAACGGATATCGATGACATAAGTAACACCAGCTACAAGAATGACACTTATGAGGAGGAGACAGATATTTTAAGGATCTCTTGTCGAGATGAGCAATCAAAAGTCAAAAGAACCGGACCTGATACTAGACAAAAAACAAGGAACAATTCAGACTTTGCTTCCGAAGAAATATCAAATTGATGTATGATTATAGTATTGATAAAGATTTCTCTTAATGAGAATCTGATACACGATTTCACTATTATGAGGAGACTTGATCATGAAAGTTTCGTTTGAGATGATTTGATATAGTACACGGTTGATTTTATAATAATAACTTCTATTCCGAAACAGTTTGTGATATATACATATATATATATATATATATATATATATATATATATATATATATATATATATATATGTATATATATATATATATATATATATATATATATATATATATATATAAATATATATATATATATATATATATATATATATTTTTATATATATATATATATATATATATATATATATATATATTCATATATATATATATATATATATATATATATATATATATATATATATATATATATATATATATATATATATACATATTCATTTTTCAATTCAATATCCGATGTTGTATAAACGTGAGCATACATCCTTTATTTAATCAGACTTCTTGGGTACGATTCAATATCGAGATATATTTGGGATATAATAGTCATGTCATGAAAGTAAACACCTCTACCGGAACTCGAACCCGGGATCTTCTGATATGATACGATCTGATGAGTATCTTTCATGACATGGCTACTACATCCTGAATATCTTGATACTGAATCGTATCCAAGAAGTTCATTTATGAAATCATTCCTCACACATACGCGAAGGTAGAAAAAGAGTATACACAAGGACCTATTCTAGCGCACAATCGTTACACCTTCGATGAATCCAAGCCCTCCATAGAACTGGCTACATGAAGTATTGTCACTCTGATGAAAGTTACGTATTAAAAGTAACACCCAGGTAGTTCAGTTGGGAGAGCACCTGACCGGAAAACAGAAGATCCCGGGTTCGAGTCCCGGTTGAGGGGTATTTTTAAGACATGAGTACGTCTCATATATGTATATATATATATATATATACATATATGATTTTTTGAAATAGATCCGATGTATCGATTATGATAATGCACTATATATCATGATCATTATCACGATCGATACAATCGAATCTATTTCGAAAAATAATTTCTTCAATGAAATCGTCTTGTTCAATCGATTTCCATACTTCTGTTTTGTTTCAAGCACCTAGGATCGCTAATTGTTTTCTTATAACGCCATCACCAGTAACAGCTTTATTACTCGGGGGTACAAATGAGCAGGTTAGTATGAAACTGGGAAGTGATGAAAAGTGAAAGGAGGTCTACAAAAACTCATGCCAGTGGCGTAGCCAGGGGCTTCCAAGGGGGGCACGTGCCCCCCCTGGACGTCTTATTGTGTGTTTGGCGCCCTTTTCAGATTCGTTGTGATAATTCACATTTCACTTGTGAAATTGATATATTTGTATACGTGATTGATAATGAAAACTGAGCTGTCCTAATTGTCATCGTCGGATGTGTTTTTACATGCAAATCGCTCAAGCATTTTCTTGAGTTCCATACCGACAGTAATAATACAGATTCGCAGTTGGTGTTCCCGTTAATTTGATGTATTTGTGATTCTCAATACAATGCGGGAAATTGTTAGTTTTCTGTCTTCCATAGCACGGCGGTGCCCTCAGCCGTAATCATAGCGCCCTGATGGAAGCATTTTAAAACTTGCAAGATGACACAACACTATTCTTCATTTAGAACAGAACTGTCGTGTACATTGAAGTGAATTGTGAATCTTTTTCAAAGTATAGGGGCCTATATATATTTGAAAAATGTCATCATCATTCTACAAACACATTCCATATTTTCTATTACTATCATTGTATTATTGTTTGTTTTCGCAGTGGAACTATCTAAAGAGCCCAATCCTTCAGACCCAAAATCATCATCATATAAATTCATATATTACATAATTGACGACTATAATGATTGACCCGCCCACAAACGTCACAAAACAAAACAAAACATCCAATCAAATGGGCTGTTTGTTATGAGGGTAATTTGACAAAACCTCTATCAGAGTATCTCTGAATGCCCACATGAAGCATAGATCCAGGTGGCCTACCGATAAGCCACGCCTATCACTAGTGGTCAATTGCAATGGAAATAGATTTTATATATTACAATTTTTGTGCATTTACAAAATCTACAACAATCGTGACGATGACGGCGAGGTAACTTACAATAAGGGTCGTCTCTATAGGGAAGGGCAAAGAGGTTGACTGGCCGGGGAGTCAAATACGAGGAACGTTATCGACGACGCCCATTTGTGACATTCTATTATAGGGCCCAATGATGAAATTCTGTGATTCATAATCTAATTTATTCACATTATTGGATGGAGTAAATATTCTCATTTATATGCATGCATCATTGTTATCAATGATGGATTAATTTACCATTGTATTTGCTTGTAACAGTCATTTATCAAAATCAGCCTCTTCATCACACTGAATAATCCATGTATTCCAGAAACTTTGTGTTATTTTGTGTTTCGTGTTTCGTCCCGTAGAATCGAATTGAAAGAGAGAAAACCAAAAAAATGGCCCTGCAGGGCTCAGTTCCGCCCGCCCTTGCATTCACCTCCAATATGGGCACTTGGTTTTGAGGGCTCACTATCAAGTCCTTGCCCGGGGCGCTGAAATGACACAGAGTGACCCTGAGTCAAAATAACTGTTATTGGCAAATATCACTTGGGTCCCTTCAGTTGTATAAGAAAATTAAATCTGGCATCTGAATCTCATCTTGAACACGTTGAGCCATATTGTAAAAGGTATGAATTCCAAAAATTCCCTGCGAGGCCAGAAGGGGGCTTTCCTCCTTGCCCCCGCGGGTCACCATCTCGTGGCAGTTCTTTTATCTGAGAGCTTTACAAAATAATGCATATGCAGGATCAGCTCATAAAACTCAAGCTGTCTGAGTAGAATATGGTCATTTAATTATATTAAAAAAACATACCTAATCTCAATGAAAAATTTAAAAATGATGATCCCTGCGGGGCAGTAGTGCCCTTCCCCCCCTCATTGTATTTCCATATGAACGCAGACTTTGCAGTATATGTGCCTAGCTTGCTCTGGACTTCGCTCTCATATTTCAATATTGTGTGTACATATTCTTCAAAGTTTTATGCTGGCGCCTTTTTCAAAATTCTTGCCCCCCCTGACCTGAAATCCTGGCTACGCCACTGCCTCATGCGATCTTCAAACTCATGCCCAACGGTGACTTCAATTCCCAAATCAGTGCTTCAGTTGACTGAGATGCGGACGACGGTAAGCACGTGGAGAACCTTTCCCAATTTTCAAACCCTGTTTCTGAACGAGTCGTTGAGTTGGCAAATTGTCCTCCCCCTTGCAATATGTCGAACTGTGCCTGCCAAATTGTTCTCCCCCCTGAACTCTGTCTGGAGAATTGTCCTCCCCACAGAGTCAAGCCTGGCAAATTGTCCTCCCCCCAAACTTTGTCTGGCAAATTGTCCCCCCCCCCCTCAAACTTTGTCTGGCAAATTGCCCTCCCCCCCACAGTCAAGCCTGGCAAATTGACCTCCCCCCCAAACTTTGGCTGGCAAATTGTCCTTCCCCCATGATCTAGCCTGACAAATTGTCCTCCCCCCCTAAAACAGGTGCCTGGCAAATTATCCGCTGGCAAATTGACCGTACACCAGTTCATCGTAGTCTTTACAACTAAAAACGAAAGAACATGTGGATGACAAAGAAGTTTATCATTCCATTATCATGAAAAACTTGATTATATTAATGGTTCCACTCTTGGAGCTGGTAAGTATAATAAGGAGGAGAAAGTCTATTGGGATGCCAAAATTAGTCACCCATTGATCATATACCTCAGGCAAGAAACTTCACTGCATCTTGGAAAGTATTGTATCATCAATCATCATCAGAATCACCGTCTCCATATTCAAATTGGTTTGGTTCACATATGATTCACTAAAATCAAAAATAAGATTCATAACGTGATGTTCCTTTTGTTTTCAAATTTGGATAGAAAATATTGTTGAACAAGAATTCTGACAAAGTTATGTAAAGTTATTATCTCATGCATTATAACTGGAGCAGTTTGATTACTTTGTTCATGCAGACTATGAAAAACAAATAGTTATTAGATGAATGAAATATCACAGTTTCCTTATGATCGCTTACTGCCATTATTTCATATTTTTCTTCATGTCATGAAAACGTTCATGGGATAAGTTAGTGACTATCTATACCTACCAATACCACGCTTTAAGACTGAAATTTTCTTTTCTGATAATTGAAAGATACAGTTACGACAGTAATACTGATGCATACTGTCATAAGCGATGAGTGATAGTTGTAATAAGCTTTATATGTAGCAGTTATGTTGAGAACAAAATGAGAAAGTATCTTTGTATGTACGGTTGCGGTCACAGGGAGATCGTTCAAACAGAATTCGAATGGATTCTGAAGAAAAGGTACACTGTCACTATATTCACAAAAATGAAAAGATAATGTACATACGCATTCCACGCATAGTATATGAAAAAATCAGTGGTAAAATGTGCGTGGATTCTATTTTACGATGATTTCGATTCCTGATTTTTTTTCTAATGTGACCGCAAGTGTACATATTACCTACATATAGTATCCGATTCGTCCCGATAAATTATTGCCTTCAACGGAAATAAGGCATAAGTGAGATCACGTATGCCTCCTCGGTTGGAAGCTGCCACCGAAATACATGAGGTGAATGGAATTTTTTTGAATGGTTTATAATATACGAGTCGACCTCCGTAGCTCAGTTAGATAAGGCATCGCTTCGAGAACTAGTCACACTGGACTTGGATTTGAGTCCCGCACAAGGTTTGAGTAGTGTGAGCGTCCTATCACTTCTCATCACTTCATAATTCCATTAAAATCTGCTCATTCGTACCCCACAAAAAACTTAGCTGTTAGTGGAGTCGGTGAGCAAATAATAATCATCATCGCTTATACACAGATCCTGTAAGAACAATTTAGGATCAATAGTCTGCCAATCAAGATCAACCAATCACTTTCAAAATGTTCAAATAATCAGCTCGAGTTCAATCATGATCAACTAATAATGCATATATCATAATATTTCTATCAAGTTTTTCTCAACAGAATACAAAACAATGACATTTTGATTTCTCTCCAAGTGAACAAGATGACGTTGAAAACAAAGTATAGTCACTGTATAGATTGAAAAAGAAGTGAGTGAGATAGAGAAGGTTTTTTACAATACAATCTCAGATTCCAATTTGATTGTGTAAGTCATTACTACGTTCTTTCCGGTATTTCTCTCGAATGTCCAATGATATATGAAATCGGCTACGACGCGTCATCGACCGGAATGCTGACCTGAGTCACCAGACCACCCAATAAATATATCTGCGTACCGTAGGCCTACTAGTACCAGTACAGGATGACATTACACACACTCGATAAATGATTCGAAATTAGAATCTGCAGATTTTGTACAGTGTGTTAATTCAAATAAATACCGTGACTTTGTCCCTTACCATACATTGGTTTGTAAGATCCTTTACATTCGAATAATTTGAATGGACGGTTTAAATAAGTATGTGTAAGGGCGTGAATGAGGGAAAGAGAGAGAGAGAGAGAGAGAGAGAGAGAGAGAGAGAGAGAAAGAGGAAAATAGAGAGAGAGAGAGAGTGAGTGTGCTATCGATTGAAATGGATCTGACCACTTTTCCCTGAGAGAAATCACCTGCATATGGCTTAGTTCTCACCATTGGGCTCTTACACATCACGGCTCACAGAGTTCAACCCACTATCTACCTCACCTACCACCCAAAACCACCCCTCACCCCCCACCCCTCACCTCACAGTCACCCACCTTCCAACAACACCCCGTCAGCTGCCCAATCCTTGAGCCGACGACACTCAATACTCATAGTACTACAAACAAAACCCGTAAACATAATATTATTATGCCTTGAAGACAATTGCGTTTTGACGATAAACTAGGAAAACGATATGATTGGTGGAGTGTAAACATTCTATGACGGGCCAGCTTGGCCCAAGTATTCCGTACTCTGTGAATATAGAATCTTGAATAATTTGTTTCCTGCTCACAATTTATCAGGTATATATCGAAAATGTTTTCCTCACTTCCAATGACTTTTATTAACCCTGGATGAATTTATATGCAGAGAAAATATTCATCGGAGAAAATAGATAAACTATAGTTCTTCGTACTCATATAGGGATTTCAAATAACATTGCTTCACTAAATTGTTTCTTCATGACTGTACCTCGAAATATAATAGTAATACAAATAATCATTGATGTATGAAAGTGAATATATTTGTTTCTATTTTCAACACGCGCTTAAATTGAATGAGTTATATAACCCAGAAATGCAACCCAGAAATGAATTTATCGATGGAATGATTGGATCTAGTTGAGTATTATATTATTGCTCTGTCGAGTGAGACGCTTCATGTGAAGCCAGTCTACATTTGTACTGCCTACACTACTTGCATCCCATTTTGATCTTTATTGTCCAGTCTTAACTACAACATCACTCTTCCTACTTCCCCTACTTCACCTTCAAAAGTTATCTCGTATTGCCAATACTACCGCAATACCACCCTTCACCATGTCTCGTTGAGGGGTTGGTGGAAAAGGGGTAGTGTTTGCAATACGAGACACTTTTTCGAGGTCAATTGGGGATTGTCAAAGTGATGTTGTAGGAAATATGGGACATTACGGTATTGTACGCATTACTCTGTATATTAGATATTATACAAATAATATAATAATGATAATAATAATATAATAATATAATATTATACAAATGTTGTACAAATGTTGTACAGTTGTAGGCATTGTAGGCATTGTAGGCATTGTAGGCATTATTATAGTAAGGTATAAGTAGCCTCGTCTATTATGTGGCATTGAGTTCAACTTTATGAGATAATGTGGTTAATGAATACTCTATCCATGTGTCAATTTCAAGAAAAATTTGGAACTGGTTCGCTTAGAAACACGTGTCTTACCCGTTTTCTTTTCTCTCGGAAATAATAATATATTTCCGGGTTATGTAGATCATAGGATTTTCTGAAGTTTTGGTGTGATGAGGGAGAATGTCTAGTCATGAATCCCGAAATGTAGAAAAATCCCCAACACACTTAGAAACAGATGCAATGCCGTAAGATTCAGAAAGATTCTGCTCATTCACACATGCAATCTAATTATGTGATTCAATTTGTACTACTTACAACCAAATATAATATACTCTCGGAACTTCACCTGGCCACTTGATAGTTCATGAAGAACCTCAAATCAAAAGAGCTGCATGAATCATTCAGAAATATGTAATCAATATTTCTTCTTTCATTCGATTTATCATGACCGAGGCTAGGTTCTAGAAAATGAACAACCAATTCATAGAAATATATACAATCAAATTAAGTAGTAGTGTAGATTTTTATTATCTTGTTATGAGTTACTATAAAGACGTATTTCAAAATGTGGTTTCAAATATTCCAGATACATTACCCATACTATTTCACTGAAAAACAATCTTGCTAGTTATATGTAATCACCAAATTGTATGTTCGTTGGTATTGCATGAAAATATAAACAAGTCCAATACCCTTGTACGTGTTCAATTGTTCCATTTGTTCCGTGATGTTTTGGATCAAAATATTATTGGAGTTTTTCTTTAGGATGTACGTATCACGTTAGGTGATAAGCGACCTTAAAAGTTGATTTCGATTTTGAAAGATAACATTTTTGTTAAACACCACTGCCATCTGTAATAACAAACACTTTGTGAAAGCACGAATTCTTATTTCAGAAAGAACGTGTTCTTTAAGAAGTTGATCGAGCGTTGAAATAAAATTTGATTTCCATCGATTTTTTGTAAACACCGTGGAAAACCGAGTAGACCAAGTAGCTGATTTCCTTTTGACATTTCCTCAAGAATACTCTCCGTCATTTATTAAATGATAACCTTTTTTTTGAACATCGTGAAGAATTATATATCATAAAAGTAAACATCAGCATACGATTATATTTACATATGCTTTCATCCCGTTTTTTCATAAGTTTTGCAACCCTTTCCACGTCTGATAAATATGTGTCTATTTTCACATTTTGGATATTTTATTTCATTGTCACTCTCAATGATATTTATTTTCACTCACTCATTTCTCACATGTTGAACATTAGGCCTACAAAAGAAGGATTAACCCTAGACGTTATTCAGATTCATGTCAAACAAAAAGTCCTCTTGTACATGAATCGCGACTCTCCATTTCAAATGCTCAGCTACTCACTCAACACTCAATGAAAACAAGTCATGTAGTACCCACACCTGAGAAAAACGAAGCGATTCAGACAGAAATAGATTAATTAGATTGATATAAGATCAACGAGTTATTTAGTGAATTCAGATGAGTGAATCAAGTGATCGAACTATCATCTCATCTTCCATTACCAATTCTCATCTCCTAATTATCACCGAACTGTTCTTTATGAACCGGATTCAACCACAATGGTGTTAAATTTTTTAAAAGCTCACCCAAAGAATTACGAATGATCAATAATATACATACTTTCAGAGCTAAAGTAGAATGCTATCTCATAGAAAAAGAATTGTATCACGTTACAGATTTTCATATGAAGTTGGAATAGCTGAATGGAATGACGAAACATAAAATGTTATTATGTATACTGTGGATAAATATTATTATCATTATTATTATATTATTATTATTATTATCATTATGTAACCGTATGTATATTCAAATATGAGAGTTTGATGAATGGGTACTAAATTAATCAATATGTATTCATTTTCCGATTAGTCTTTTTTCACTGATTGAATTACTTTTGAAATTCTACCGAGTGGTGAAACGGTTGTAGGAGTCGAATAATACATACAATTGTCTTATAATATAGAAATGAAGTGGAAATATGTGAAGTTGGTCTCAGAAAAAGATCATTGGATTAGATATTGTTGATCAATTCATCATGATTTCGACTTCTGTTGGGCTATAGTATCGATAACATTTTGGTCATTTTGACACTGTTTTACACCACAATGAGGTGTTGACAGCAGTCGCCACTATGTTCATGACTCATTTGTTCTAGTTTATATTTCCGAGTAATTTTCGAATGGGTATAGTTCAAATATTATGTTTCAACGGGAATTATTATTCCTGATGACATTTCATCAATTATTATTTAGTAATGATTATGATATCATATTTTGCATCGTATTGGATTATGTATACTGAAATATTATCACCTTAGGATGAACCATTTCCAATTCAATTCGATCAACGTGAATTAAAACTTCTTGCTCTCCTGTGATACTTGCCAATGTGTATTTGTTCAATCACTTGATCCTGAAGTTTGTTTGTGTATGTATTATTTTTGTATTCTATTAATTTGTGTGTTCTCCTTGTTTTGTGATCGTTTAGCAGATCAGTTGAATGAATAATCGATCTATGTGATTTAATTGAGTTTGATTCGAAAAAATAATGTCATACTTGAAACACTCATTGAGTGATGTATACCTTATACGTACGGAGGCCTATGTGAACTGATTTTGTTACCTCGTTCTTGAACGTATGAAATGAGAAGGCAGTTGGGTGGGCAGCTCACACGAACAACTTTCAACCACTATCGTTTATATATATATATATATATATGTATATATATATATATATATATATATATATATATATATATATATATATATATATATATATATATACATATATATATTTATATATATATATATATATATATGAATATATATTTATATATATATATATATATATATATATATATATATATATATATATATATATATATATATAAATATATATATATATAAATGAATATATATATATATATATATATATATATATATATATATATATATATATATATATATATATAAATATATATATATATATATATATATATATATATATATATATATATATATATATATATATAAATATATATATATATATATATATATATAGATAGATATATATATATATATATATATATATATATATATATATATATATATTTGTATATATAGCCGCCCTCGGTAGCTCGGTCAGCTGAGGCACCACTTCAGAAACTGAAGTCACTGTTGGGCGTGGGTTGGAGTCCCGCATAAGGCATGGGTTTTTGTGAACGTCCTTTCATTCATCATCACTTCATGATCACCTGCTCATTCGTACCCCCGTATGACTTAGCTGTTGGTGGGGTCGTTAAGCAAACAATAATTATCATCATCATATATATATATATATATATATATATATATATATATATATATATATATATATATATATATATATATATATTCATATATATATATATATATATATATATATATATATATATATATATATATATATATATATATATATATATATATTTATATATGTATATATATGATGGTACGAATTCCACTTCAAGTGCTGATCATCGACCAAGTTGGAAGTGTCCTGAAGATGGCGGAGCAAATTCCGCCAAAACGTCGACATGAAGAGTCTGAACAGAGTGGCATTACCGCAAAATTTGTGATTTTCCATACTCAGTTTCTCAGAGTTCAACTTAGTTCAGGGTCACCCTCGGTAGCTCGGTTAGCTGTGGCACCGCTTCAGAAACTGAAGTCACCGTTGGGCGTGGGTTTGAATCCCGCATGAGGCATGGGTTTTTGTAAATGTTCTCTCACCAATCATCACTTCATTCATTCATAATCACCGGCTCATTCGTACCCTCGTGTAACCTAGCTGTTGGTGGGGTCGTTAAGCAAACAATAATAATAACTGAGTTCAGCTCAATATACGAAAAAGGTTGTTCCAAAATTATACGTACAATTTTCAGGATATATTTCAATGGAAAGTTACATTTTTTTTTTCCAAATACCGATAACATTGAATATCCTAAATTTTCAATGTTTTCGGCTCTCAGAGATTGAAATGGAATTGATGAAATTAAATCTTCTCACACATACACAGCTTGCTTATTAATTCCAATTCGAGTCCTTTAAAACCAGGACAAATCGACTTCATTTCTCAGTAATCTCACCTTTCACACTTAGAAATGCTGAAATGTCTCATTTTACAATAAAATCAAGCTTAAAACAAGCATAAGAATTGAGAAATATCCTTCGCTCAGAACACCCACGTTAGCCACTTCAACTCGATCAGATACACCAATCGATGAAAAATGTGAATACAAAAAGCAATCTTCATCGCCAGTTTTGGATCTTTTTTAATGTTCTGGTGGAGGTGCCAAGTTTGGTTTCGCTATCAAGAATATTGTGTTACTGATTAAACAGGCCTTCCATGATGATTGGGTCATGCATTTGGTCGTCACTGAGTTGACACCACGTAACTCGTGAAAAGTCGTTATTCTGAACGAATTCTAGAAGAAGAGTGGAATATTTAATGTCAATAAATGGGCAGTTAGCATATTTTATTTTAGCCGTGACACATGGTGATATCTTTCATCGGTTGATTGTATACATTAAAATTGATTCTTTTGAATATCAGTCAACTGCACCTAGAAGAGACTTGACAAAGTATATTTCCTCATAAGTGGCAATAATATAAATGTTAATCCAGGATCGATTTCTGAATACATATTCATGATTACTATACGTACTTACTACTGATGATGATTCAATGATGATAGATGCCCTGACGAGTCATATTTCTTGACTTTTTGAGTCTATGAAATTTGAACGTATATGAATGGATATGTACTGTACCCACTTTCCTGTATGAAAATTCATCCTCTAGAACATTTTCTTTTTTTAATATGACCTTATTTATTTTCTATCATGAAATGGTAGTATTGTTTCAAAAATGCAAACAAAGTGCATCAATATCACGTTCATTTTTTCGAGTCATGCATATATAATAATATACCGTTCTCTTTTAAATGTTATCGAGTAACGGAGTCAAGTGGAGTGGCCCGCCCGTGAGAGGAAGTGAGAAGTCATTCTGTTTGAGCTTTGAAGGCACTTTCTAACATACAGGTCCCGATTGCCACTAATTACCCTCTACTTTATTGCGGAGTGGCTTCAAGGATTATAGGCACACGCTTGCATGGTGTGTTTGTATTGTTTGGTGTGCATTGAGCACTTTAGCCGAGTCAGCACGGGGGTTATATTGTTTAGGTTAGCAGCTAGTAATTGGTAGCTCGCGGGAAGTTGCGGAGATATTTCATGGGTGAGGGTAGCACGCCTACGTGGTGTATATAGGGAAGGGAGACTTTTAGAACGGTAGAGTGGAAGTGCTATTATACTTTACAGTCTTCTGATGTTACGTCTATCTCTCTCTCCATTCTCCGTTTCACTTTCACTGTGTTTGTGAATTATTTGATTGTTTTGTTTATGTGTGTGTTTGTGTCTGTCTGTGCCAACGGTTTTTGCGTCATTCAGGCATTTGGTTTTTGCCACTGTATTTGTTTTTGTTTTCAAGGGTTCGTATTATGAGCGCTTTCGTCTCGTATTTATAAGTACAATTTAAGTACTGTGTCAAGTATTTGTGTCTTGCCAAGAAATTTCTTGCTGCTCTTATTGCTATAAAACGTATCTTCATAATTGGCGTACAGTGAAACAAACATTATTTTAATTCAAAATTAATATCTAGAGTAGGGCTTATATAGCAGCCTTGTACAAGAACGGGTTGAAAGTTCAGAAGCATCTAGAAGATTTTATGAATAATGGAATGTGGTCCAGTGTTTGATAACATGATATAAGTCGCATTCCAGCGAAATCACTCAGTCCAATACAATCGATTTGGACATCAAAATATATACATGATTATTTGGTTTATAATTGATAGCATATCAATTTAAAAACATCATCATTTCGGGTTTGAAGTTAAATGCTCACATATATGGAAATCATTCCATTAATAGACAAAAGAAAACATAAAAAGAAAAATGTGCATGAATATATAAAATATAATAATAGACATAAAGCATCTGTCGGTAATAATTCGCGCTGTTTTCAATGAAACCGGAATAAATCTCTTCTCGTCAATATTGACAGATAACTTGAATAGCGCACTGAATTAATAATACCGCTGATTATCGTGCGTCACCATTTACAACGAAGACTGTCATGAAACCGTATGACTGCTGTGTCACGCAATTATTTAGAAATTATTCCAGCTCGTGTTATTATCGCGGCACTAGCTGTTCGCCTATATGCAATTTATTATTGATGGTGTAAAATTGCTTATAATGAGAATAAAATAGTCTGTAATTGAAATGGCTTGATAACTTCAATTTCCTGGTTTGAAATTATACATGCACATTTGGTTGATTTGAAACACATTTTCATCAGACGTGATCAAAGAATGAAAAGGATATGTCGATAAAAATAACAGTATGAATGGATGGATGCATCAGTATTGGGGTGTTACGGCGCGTCATCGATCTGTTTTCGATATTAGATCGAGTCAAACTTGGGAAAAGATGAACATTACAGCACATATGAAGACGACATGAATAGGGAATCATACGTTATTCAGGAAAAAGTAGGGAGAACAAAAATTATGGTGAAGTCGTAGAAAGAATCAGAACAATGTTGTGCTGGAGCTTCATGTATGCAGTAGTAAACTGATCTTGGTCCGGATCCTCATTATTGACCAATCCGGCAAGGGTTGCCCTAGTGTGAGCATAAAGCTCCCGACGGCAGGGCTATCAGAATAATTGAGACACTGAGACGAGTTGACGAGTGTCTAGCGTACTGAACCGTCATTCAGGGAGGTTCGATTCCCGCAATGGTCGACCATCCTGAAAGGTTTTTTTGTGGTTCTCCTCTGTCCTTCAGGCCAATACTGGCATATCATCTCATATATCATTCACTGACGCCAATATATCGTAGTCATCAGTACAGTGCGTCGGTAATCCCAATGAAAAAAGAAAAGAAAATTTAGACAGGAATACATCACCACCACCACTTTGAGATGTCAATTTTAGGTAGGGAAATAAGAGGGTAGTAATAAGAGAAATTTATTGTTTGGCGAATACGTGAAATATCCAGCACACCTTCAAAATGAAAACTAATAAACAATTTGATCTCTATTTCAATCATATAAGCTCCATGTACATGATATTACAAACTGTGACAAACTAATTTATATTTGACGTGAAGGTTCGAAACAAAAGTTACATCGTCAAACAATGAGCAATATTTTAATAAACCTGTCCAAGCTGATTGATAGGACCATCATTGCAGTAAAATGGGGTCTGACTTACTCCATTCCCATAGGAATCGAATTTGAAACAGCTTGCGCTAGGGAAATTTTAAGGTCCACAGGGATATTTTATTCCCAGACTCGTTGACTATTGTTGCCTTTGAAATGATGTCATAGAGTGAAAGCAGCACACCCCTTCGATAAACTGCTGAACTAAGCTTATTCAAAATACAACGGCTTATATAGAGATTCAGCAAATGCGACAGGGAAAGGTATAATAACCAACCACTAAACTATATTGGATACCTGAAAGTTCAACATGTCAAACCGAGAAATATGCGGAAAGATGTTTGGACTACCACAAAACTGATGTGATTCTAGTGAGTGGTGATTATTTGGTTTCTTGGCCTCGTTCATACCCGCTACGCACTGTGTGATGGGCTTGTTATATTATGCCATAACATTCATAGTAGATATATACATGATTTTAAGAACACGAGAGTTTTTCTTATACATGTTACCCACTCATCACCCACTCATTAGTATCCCCAATGACTGTGTTTTTTTATGCTTTTTAGCTACTTCCGTTATATATGGGGGTACGATTGAGCAGGTAATAATGAAACGATGACGAGGGAATAGACGCCTACAAAAACACATGATTTGTGCGGTGCTCAAACCCACGTCCGACTTGATTACATTTTCTGTAGCGGCGCCTCAACTGAATGAGCCACGGTGGTCGGCGATCTTGCTATTGGCGGGGTTTTATGCGTCATTACCGACGATAATGTGCTACTTATAAGTGTCATTGCTCAAAATATCGCCGGTTTCAGCCTATATGAAGAATAGTTTGTTTCCAATTTGTACATTGCGTATATCATCGTTCTAGCTTGAAAAGCTGAAAATAACAATTGACATTCTCGTTCAAACAACTTGAGCTCAATCTGGGCCTAAAAAATGCTCAAATCAAATCTCGATGCACTGAGATGCAACTTGGCGAATAATTGGCTGAATTAGCCTGGACATTGTCTTGTTGGTTGTTGAAAAATGTCAATGCTCACCACATAACAAATTGTGTTACATGAAGGATATATGATATTTAAATTATTATTAATACTTGCTGTTTTAGAAATTCCTAACGCTTGAGTTCTCAAATGTTCATGGGTGATTCTATAAGCTGACATTATACCAGAGCTAAAATTACCCTAAAATGTCACCCTGATAACAGATGACCTGTCTCAACACCCTCTGGTGACCGTACCGGTGAGACTCATCATAAACACAAAAAAAAGGAAAAAACAAACAAAACGGGTGACAACCGACGAAGACAGAGCTGACTTTCGTGATTCCCCGCGGAGGCGTCTCGGAGTATAGTTGTTATACTCGTGAAGCAGAATAGGGATGCTATCGGTTTGGATTATGCATGCTGAAATTTGAGTATGACTAATATTACTACACGGTGGAATATCCTCACATGCTGATGGCATTTGGTACGTGATCATCAATTGATAATGAGTTGAAAATTGCTTCAATTAAATAGAGTCACCAGAATGTTTTTTTTTCAGGAAGCTGTCCGAAAAGTTTGGCCTTCTTCACTTTATTTTTTATTTTCAAGTGACTCGATATATGCTTGTGAATATTGAAATATACGTTACATTTCTTCTCTCATATATTCCCTCATATATTCTTCCATATATATATATATATATATATATATATATATATATATATATATATATATATATATATATATATATATATATATATATATATATATATATATATATGTATATATATATATATGTGTATATATTTATATATATATATATATATATATATATATATATATATATATATATATATATACATATCTACATATATATATATATATATATATATATATATATATATATATATATATATATATATATATATATATATATATATGTATATATATATGTATATATATATGTATATATTTATATTCATATATATATATATATATATATACATATATATATATATATATATATATATATATATATATATATATATATATGAATACATATATATATATATATATATATATATATATATATATATATATATATATATATATATATACATATATATATATATATATGAATACATATATATATATATATATATATATATATATATATATATATATATACATATATATATATATATATATGAATACATATATATATATATATATATATATATATATATATATATATATATATATATATATATATATATATATATATATATATATATATATATATATATATATATATATATATATATATATATATATATATATATATATATATATATATATATATATATATATATATATATATATATATATATATAGTCTCACTGTATGGAAGTTTCAATCTTGGAGGAGTTATTTGAAATATATTGAAAAAAATACTGTGCTGATTTTCCTCGAATATAATACCAATTATAGCTAATTAAGAAATGTAGTAACGTTACGTCGGGTGAACTGTTGTGATGGGCTTTCCTTTATAACGATTCATTCGTACTCCATTCTATAATTAATTCCACTGGTACTCCATGATGAATTATTGCAGTTCAAGAGTTTCAAGATGAAATAAGATTCTAAACTATGGAGTTATGAGATTTGTTTGGACAATTCAATATGAGTCATCAACAATTCATCACACATAATTCCATTTTCCCAACGAGTATTTTAATTGCCCAAATATTGAAAATGCTGTTCGAAAGACTACTGCAGTTAATACCAATACAATTCCTCTTCTTTATCACACTTCTACTACTCCTAGAAGGCCTACTTTTTTGTCAGAAAAGAGAATTGAATTCATATACACGTTTTCAAAAGGTTGAAAAAAGCCTATGAAAGGCTTATCTGTGAGATATCAGATTATTGGCTGAATTGAACAAATACAAGAAACTTTTGATGAACAATGAAAAAAAAATGAATCAGCGTACTCTAATACATTTCGAGAACAGACAAATTATCAATCAGATAAAAAATGAGAGAGAGAAATAAATAAAATAACATCACATTCATTTCCTCAACAAATTGATCATGGGAACGAAATGTGAATGAAAATCGAAAATAGAAATGGCAGATGGGACAAATCAATTACATGAGAGAAGGAGCTGATTCAGGAACACTAACAACTGATATTATTTGGCAACCAATGTTCATCTAGGTTCATCAATAAGCCAGGAAGAGTATTAAAGATTGTAGGCACCTGGAAACATTATTGACGCTCTATAACCTGGAAGTTTGAGATGAGCTTGATTTCAAGGCCTTGTGCATTTGTGCTCACCAAACATGAATTTTCAAATTTCAAATTTCTATCAGAATAATATGTTCACTACTACTACTATACGTACGGTACTACTTTTCTTATATTTCTTATATTCTTATATCTTATATTTCATAATTTGAAAAGAAAGACTTTTCTTATATTGTCTTTCGATTCATTTTGGTTAGTTTTTAGGCCAAATATGCAGATTTTCTTTTGATTATTCCAACTTGATAGGCCCACTTATTTTCAATCCGTATTATTCATATGTAT
>OZ023327.1:42620836-42628336 GCA_964007535.1 Brachyptera risi
ATAGAAGTGCGAAATAATTGAAGTTGTGGTCGTATCTTATATCTGAACAGCTGATGAATAATACGTTTCGATTAAATTATTCATTGTTCAACGTGATTGACAGCCAATATCAATAAGACTCATTCAAGTTTCAATATCAGTGCTAGTACAATTCTGTGTTTATATATAACTTAGGCGTCAACATGAAAATCCTTGTTCAAAGACAATAACACTTTGTCAATAATGTTTCCACTGAGATGAATTTCACAATAGACATTTCATCATTCAAATTTGATCACAATTTCCAGGTCCAAGAAAAATAAGTTTTAAAATTGAGGAAGACAATAAAGATTTTCTCAGTTTGTCCCACTTAAATGCCATTCCCACAATCGACCAACCAACCCCCCGCAATCTCCCCCACTCACCCTTCTTAAGCTCACACCAACATTGCTACGTGATAAAGAAAAGACAGTGGTGTAAACATTCTCATCACGCCTACATAAGTTTACACTTGGTTTAACCAATATCTCAAGCGCACGCAACCGAAAAGGCAACTGGACAAACTTGTGGCAAACTTGTCACGATTATTGCACGAAAAAAGATAGATTCATATGTGGCCTATACACATCTGCTCGGCCATCTTCGCTTCAAATGGTACCTCTGGAAAGTCTAACATTTCATTCATTTCCAGATGATTCTATTCTTTTTTTTTTGTCAAAAATCATGAGGAAATACCGAATACAAATGAAATAAAAAAGAGTTCAACTAGATTAATCGAGAAGTAATAGTGAGCTGATAACAGAATAAGAGATCCGCCTGAAAGAGCAACATTTTACCGCACTGCACACCATTCTATGTAATATGAACAGAAACTTATTCTGAAAACTAGATTCGAAAAGTATGGTCCTGATTTTGAAGAAGTACAAACCTATCACCAACACAAACCTGGATTTATAAATCTGAACTAGTTAGGCCTGATTATACTTCAACGTATAACTGTTGATTATTGTCATTATTACTCCTTATGATTAATAATGACTCGTCCAACAAGACATTCTATCCAGTTGACCGGACCACGTCGCTGACGATTAAGTGACCGAAAGACATATCATCTTTGTTGCAAAATATATCAATTATATCAATCAAAACGTGTGTGGTTCAGTGCTACTAAAAGAGGAAGAATTTACAATTTATTCCAACACTGCTCAGCATCCAAGATCGCAAAATACTCGCAGTGATAATCAATAGCAAAATGTATACATAATAATATGGAAATATGGCAACTGGTAGTGAATATTACCGATGATGAAATAAAAATGGACATTTGACATGAAACAAAATGGCGAAATAATAATTCTAGGAGAGTATTTATTCGAAACACTCGGAAGCAAATTTGAAAATACAATGACAAAACTGAATAATCTTGGCTGAAGGCATGAACAAGTGCTTTCTTCAAATATATGAGGATCTTTCAAGAGAAACGATTGCTATTCTATCTTTACAACCATTTTTGTGTTAAAAACTCTCATGAAATTGGACTAACAATATTTGGACAACGAGTGTGTGATTTTGTTTCATTTTGCGTTTTTGTGTTCAAAATTGTATGGACAGAATAAAAGATTTTCATGTAGAGGACTTTCCATAGATTTTGGAATGATGATAATGTACGGACGTACGTTGTGATACATTTCGATTTTCATAAGAAAACGACTTCTAACCAACGGGCATATTGATTCACACAAAAATGTTGCGGTCAATTTCCTTCTTCATTTGAGTATACAAATATTACCAAAATCATAAAACCTTTATTGATCCCTGACTACAATAGTGATGGGGTATCAATCAATACAAAAATGAATAGATTATCATTAGACAGCTAGAGATTTGAAAGAATTAGTTCACCAATGAAGATAAGTGGCTCAATAGAAAAAACATGAAACTTCTGATTGGGTTGAATACAAAAATATGGAAATTTGGGGTGATTACAAATCTAAAAAGATATGTGATAAAATGTCAATTATAAATGATTCCTCAGAATCCGAATGGAGTCTTCAAACTCTGACAGCACAATCCGGTATTGCATAATGTCTGTCACTGAATATAATCCTTAACAACTTCTAAGAATCAATTCATTTCGGCAAGAGAAGAGTGAAACGCAATGTTTACCAATGCTGTTACTCGAGTCACTCCATATCTCTCACACTGATACTGATCTGAACTTTGAAGCACAGTGAATATCAGATGTGGTTGATTCTTGAGGTGCCCGTACAGTGAATGCCGAAGTGATAAGATATATGAAAACCATGCATACAAATGACAGGTGAAGTACTTTTCATGTAAATAATGGAAACAGAGAATGTTCTGTAACTAGGAAAACGCGGGATGCGCGTTGTGAGATGAGCTTAGAAGTATAGCAATCTAGAATGACTAGGAAAACGCGGGATGCGCGTTGTGAGATGAACTTAGAAGTATGGCAATCTAGAATGAAAAATAACTTGCAGCTCAATTTACATCTACAAACCTTGACTTACTTCAAACGTTTAAAAACCTCACCTGCAACTTGTTGATATTTATAGTAACCTGCAACCTGTCGCATAAACACTTTGCAAAACCAATTGATCCAAATATTCAATAAAATGTACACGTTTATTGCATTTTCTTCATTATTTCTCATTCGATTGTTGGAAAAATCTCCGAAAAGGTGTATAATAGTATTTTTCATATTCTGTGAGAATTTGAGAGCTTTTGAAAAATTCTTGTTTTTCAAGTATTTTTCCTCCGGGTTATTCTTATGAGGATTTTCCAAACTTTCCGATTATTTTCCGGCAAAAACCTTCCGACTGATTCCTCTGAATAACAATCCCAACCTATTCTGGTATGACACCAACGTTTAGAAAAAGTTTCAAGTCGATTGATTCATTTCTCTGACCTGTATGCCGCGTACATAATTACAAAAAAAAAAAACATAAAAACGAAACCCATTTTTTCAGGGTGTGAAATGGAAAGCTTCGCTACGCTCATCTAAATTACACCCCCTTTCGTGGTTCTTATCCTGTTAAAATGAATCTGGAATTACACATAATTGCTAGATCTTCAGTCAGATTATATTTAAACCTTGTCATTGTTCAGCATGTAGTATAGAACTTGTTTTAGATATACAGTATATAACCGCAGGCTTAACATTTCGCTTTGTGTTTCAATTGTGATGGAACCGGCAAGTGTGCGTTACAGCAAATATCTGGATCAAAATCATTTATACTAAGCCTTCGAATCAATGAATCACTTCATACATCTTGTTGCTAATTAATTCATTTAATGCCATCATATTAGTTCCCTAATAATTCATCGCTGTCCAGAGGACGAGCTCTTATAAATATGTGGTGTAGCAATATTTCTCCTAAATGGTTATGTGATGTACAATTTTCAATGCATAGAATTTCAAAATATATTCTAACTCATTTGAAAAGTTCGAGAATGTGTTGAAAATTTGTCTTACTTGTATTTCATTCATTTTTTTCATATTGTTCAACGAAGCAGCATATTGATGGTCAAGATCTAATGGCGTCGTATGAATTATTAATAAGATGATAAGGTGGAGGTTTTTTCAGGTGATGAGAATTATAGTGGAAAAGGAGTGGTCGTGGCATATATATTGTAGGAACCGTCCCAGCATTCCAGCCTAGACTACAGAAGGAAACACGGAAAATACCGTAACGATGGACGGTGGCAGGATATAATCGAGTTCCGATCCACCCTCACATTTCCGGTCACATGAAGCAAGCGCGTTAGCACTGAGCTAATTGTAGTACATAGGTTATACATTACATTATGTGTAAAGTGCGCTCTAATCAGACATACTTTGAGCAATTGATGCAATTAATATCTTATGATGGTGGTATGGTAGAAAACGCGAGAAAATTATAGGCAAAATCAATTAGATACTCTTAAAATGAACACCAAGCATATCGAGGATCTCCTCTCTGCTCTGGCACAAAATGTACTGATCACCAATAAACTGATGAAGAACAGTAGCAAACTAGTGACAGATGAAAACAAAAAGCTAGTGAACTTCAAAACTGAAGCACAACTAGTCACTCACCTCGTATCGTGATTGCAGACATGGGCTCACAATGGAATTGATTGATTTGTGCAATAACTGCATTAACTTGAGAGTTTTGTATTTTATACACAATCATGAGGATTGATGTTTAAACAGTGCTATATCTAGTGATTGCATGCAAATGCCATTGATTTTTCTTTTCAGTACTCCAACTTATATAGAATGATTTCCCCGACGTTACGTCGCAATAACGTCAAGAAGTGAATACGTTTGAACTTCTTTGTATACATCGCGTGTTTAGTATTTGGCCAATGTTATATAGGATATTTGAAAATTTCGCAGACACTATGTTTATTTTGATTGACGTACACGAAATTCGACTGTCTGTTTTTTCCGATGACAGCTCCCTTAACCTTTCTTCACAGTTGGCAAGATAGTATGGCACCTATACAACGTAACGAGCACAACACTCCCGTGGGAACTTACAGCTTGAGAAGTTGGCTACATTTCACACCTCTAGCAAATCAGATCACAACAATATAAGACCTGCCTCCTCCTTCCACCGCCCTCTCAATCCGTCCTTCGAGGACGCAAGTGAAGCTCTGGTATGAAGGGCAAAAGCCTTCTTATTCTTTGCCTGTTTTTTCATGAGCACCCTCAACTTATATTCTTTCCCTGCCACCCTACTGGGTAGTGATACAAATAGTTGGACAGACATGACGCGAAGGGTGATGAGAAAATGAACATGTGGTGATGATGCGATATTCAAGTTTTCACACATGAGATGATTTCTTGGAAAAAGTTACATCAGTTGTTACTTGTGAACGAGTTCAACTCTGTGTGACGTATCCGCTTGACGACATCATTTATTGCAGGTCATACTCATTTCAAAATAATATCGACGTGATTAATGGTGTGGAATGAACTGTTTGACTGAAAATATCAGTAATTTTCAATTGTGAGAAAATAAAATGTAAGTGTTGAGGCTACAATTAATAATAGAGTGAGGATGCCATTTGTACATAAGTCACTACTCAAACAATTGTAGAGCGCGCGCGATCACCTAATTCATGACAGCAATAAGGGAAGAGATGAACAAATTTCAGTCAGAGAAATATATAAAGAAAATGGTACATATAAAACAGTGAAATGTATTCTGTTGACTATTCACAAAAAAATCGAATCAAGAATTCTCTTCTATATAGTCAAAAGTATAGGACAATGATTGAAAGACTACTTTAGGTAAGCGTAGTATCTAACTCGTCCAGTCGAGTGATTCCAGAATGGAAATGTAGCGTGCTGGTGCACTCACCAATGTACTGGAACTGGAACGCCAGCTAGCACACTTCACTGTCTGTCATGTGCGATCCGAACGCACACGCTTCGCTGCGATATGCCACAGGAGAGAGTCGAAAGTGCGCCCCACGAAAGAGCAAAAACGTTACACTAGTGAATGACGATACACGTCACTTTTATTCATAGTTCAGTTTAGGAATTCATTTTTCGAACGTATTGAACCTATGAAGAACTGAATGTTCGTACATTATATTATGCATTCCACGTCATTCTATTTATTTCCAAACTTTTCGTGGTAAGAAATAGGTATATTTTGATTCCGTGAGATGGAATATGTAACATGGATAGAGAGTATATTCATTGATCTCAACCAGGGATTCACAGATAAATATCAACTTGAATTCTAAGTTTTCATGTAGACGAGACGATAGCCACACGAATCGGTCACTCAATCCAGCCTTATTACTTTCTCACTATAGCGTGACTATATATATATATATATATATATATATATATATATATATATATATATATATATATATATATATATATATATGAATATATATATATATATATATATATATATATATATATATATATATATATATATATATATATATATATATATATATATGTATATATATATATACATATATATATATATATATATATATATATATATATATATATATATATATATATATATATATGAATATATATATATATATATATATATATATATATATATAGATATATATTATTATTATATATTATATATATATATATATTATTATTAAATGAATATTTATTCGTCAACGCGACTTTTAATTATCCATAAAGATTTGATTATTAATTATATATATATATATATATATATATATATATATATATATATATATATATATATATATATATATATATATATATATATATATATATATATATGTATGTATATATATATATATATATATATATATATATATATATATATATACATATTATTATGTATATATATATATATATATATATATATATATATATATATATATATATATATATATATATATATACATATATATATATATATATATATATATATGAATATAAATATATATATATACACACATATAAATATATATATATATATAAATCCATATATATATAAATATATATATATATATATATATATATATATATATATATAAATATATATATATATATATATATATATATATATATATATATATATATATATATATATATATATATATAAATATGATGCAAACTATACTCTTCTGAGTAGACCATGGAGTCGATTGCGGTGCATGTATTGATAACCTTGAAGAATAGCAACCCTAAAATATTCGTTATTGTGAGCCGAATATTGCGAACAAGCATTGACTTCATTTGGTCTTTTAGCCGTCAAACGAGTCGAAATGATAAAAGACGGAGATTCACAGGTAAAAGTGTCTTCATGCCAGATTGGCGACACATTATTGTTCCACTGCTGAATTCATTATTTGAATGATTTGAAAGAAGGGACTCAATCGCATTGATAAACTGAAACGCTTTACAGACTATCAATGTTTCACAATCACTTATTCACAATGTTTCCTAAATTCACACGTTGTGGTGAATTCACTTGAATCTGTCCCATCACCGCAGCCTCACAATGAATCCAATTATTAGAACCAATGTGAATACGTACTGGTCAATAATTCAATTCCTGCCATCTCATTACACATCGGTGCATTTCATATTACACTGTTTCGTGACATTCTTACAGTGAAAAAAAACATAACAGGTAAAATTAATTAAATGTCTCCAGTGAGGTATAGCGGAAAGAGGTTGTTTGTCTTGGAACAGGGTGGGGATGAGACGACTATTTGTAGGTATAGGAAGTGTACGGTAGCCACAATGAATGTGCTGGGGTGTAATTGGCGTAATTAAACATTCAAGTTAAGGGTTGTGGAGAGAGAGAGAGAGAGAGAGAGGATGGAGGAGGTGGATGAAATGGAGGTAGAAAGGAAGGAAGAAGTTCTTGCATTTACAAACTGCATATGTAATTGCCATGTATCCGAGCTGAACATTACACCAGACTGAAGAAAATGTCCGGTAAACAAGTAGACTACTAGACCTATTTATACCGCATTCTGGCTATTTAC
>OZ023327.1:42630836-42653336 GCA_964007535.1 Brachyptera risi
ATAGCTCTCACATGAATTATTTTCATTCAGTAATTTCTATGACATGTATCTAAATCTAATCATTTGTGGTGAGTATCTGAATCCAAATCCTCATCAAATTGGTTGGATTGAATAATCCAATTTTTTTAATTTCGATTCGGAAATTGATAATGGAAGTTTTGGTGGAAGGGCCGTGTTCTGATGAATCTGCGTTGTGATCGAAGATTGCACATGTCGATTAGTTAGCTCATTGAAGTTAGACGTTTCATATTGATGTACATCAATTCTGATCGAACCCACGATCCTCAAGACAGTCCACATAGTCCAGCTCACACGACTTCTACCCGTCCACATAGTCAGGGTTGCGTCCTCAATCGTGCATAGGTCCTAATGCAGCAGTTGAGCCGCCTCCATTTTCGCCACATAAACAGCAAGCTTTCCATGATCTGATCTGATCAGAAGGTATACTTGAAATACGGTGAAGAGATATTCAAGAGGACAGAACCCCATCCATACTAACCCTAACCAATTCACCCAAAAGGATCATTCTTCAACGGCGGTATTAACTTTTTAAAGTTTCATTTCGATGAACAGAAGGAATCAGGAGGAAATCGAAAACATTGTTTCGAGAAAACCAAAGAGTCAAGCTTGTTATCACGTAATTACTGAAGCCATACGATGAAATGCATCTTTCACTTCTCATAAACAAGAAATGCGAGAAGACTGTTGGGAAGATAGATTACTCTGGTCTAATTCCCATAGTATAGTTGGATAATGGAAGCCGTTGCTCTCACTTACTCATTCTGATAGCTGATTACAATGCTCAATTAGGTGATATTGAAAGTAGCCGGTACTTCTTCCTATGCTCACCATGGTCATCGAGCTCATGGTAATCCACTCCTTATTCACTCCCATTGAGATGTTTGTTGCCTCCAATACACTCACTAGCGATGGTCTGTGTTTCATATATAATACCAACTATTGTGTATGAAAATACTGACTTAAATAAGTGCTGTCGTGATTTCTTCCATAGAGATACTTCTGTAAGATTTCGGTACCAGCATTTCAGATAATGTTGATGACACCTCGTCTGTGTGTGATGAACCTTGCGATCGCATTCAAAATTTGCCCGAAAAGGACATCTCAAATCTGTTTTCCACAGATAAAACGAACAAAACCATTTCTGATATTATTGATTCTCAAATGTATCAAGTGGTTCATCCACACTACAATAACAACTGCATTTCAAAAAACAATGATGATAACGAAGGTTATTGTTCCCGCCTACCCCCCTCCCCTTCCCCCTCCTCTCCAATAGTTGGTTCATCAATGTCAAAGCGCGAATAACCTCGTCGTTGAAGCGTCGTAAAACAACACACTTATTGTCAAAATGAGCAAGTGATCATGAAAATATGAAATCACAAGAACCCATGCCTCCTTATGTGGGACTCGAATCTGAGACCAACGTGACTTCAGATTCTTTAAAGGGGTGCCTCAGTTGACTGAGCTATTGAGGGAGGCTCTAAAAACAATTTTACCAACATGTTAGGCTATAACATGAATAATCAATATGAACAGAAAATAAGAATTATAGAGTATATGTTACAGATAATATACATTTCTGTCTTGTACCATATAAAATACGCTAAGACCACTGGTCAATTTCTATATGTAGTCAACATGTGCAGGGATAAACAACATTAGGGGATATTCAATGGAATCATTCATTTCCATTGAATGATTCACTGTGACATAACCAAACTCTGTAGCCACTTGATATATACAGTCAATAATGAAAACGATGATGAAAGAATATGAATATCAATGATGATTTGTATTGACTTCTACATTGATGAAATTGGGCATTATTTGGATCGATTGTTTTTATATCAATAGTAATTTGATGATGTTTAAGCAAGTTGAAGGTATATCCACCTCTCTACACATGGCTCGTATATCAGAGACGAGATAAATGGTGAACGCGACTGGACTGGCATTGAACACGGGACATTTTACGACAGTTTTATGTCATCAAAATTGGGACGCTTATGCCCCCATATTTATCGAAAACAATCTTTGAAGCGATCTGAAGAAAGCGAGCATTCGAGGATGAACATATCTCAACAGACAATAAGTTGTGAGAATATTTCTCATGTCTTCTGTTCTCTTTCTTTTACTCTCATAATGGTTCAATAATAGTAAATATTATTTATTATGATTATGTTCAACAACGTAGACGATACTCGGTAATATTCGTGAGATCTATAGCTGCTAACTTTCAGCCATAACAATACTGTTACTGAGCAATCGGGGAAAGACATTTCAACACCGTTCAACACCGTCCAACACTTTTTTCATTGTTCTCTCAATTTGTATTGGAATTCAACGAACCATAACTGAGAGCTGTTGGTGTCGAACGGATGAATAATGAGGTAATGGGATGATGAGATGGATGTTTTCAGAAAGGAGGAAAATTAGTGGGAATGTAGCGTTGGTGGTTTCTATTGTGGTAACCATCCCGATATTCACATATGCTACAGAGGGCAACCACGGAAAACCTTTATGAATATGATCGTTGGCGATCGAGTATGAAGCAATAAATACTATATAGTTGAGAGAGTAGTAATTCAGACGAATTTATTTATTTATTCATATTGGGTTTAACGACGCACTCTAGTGATGACTACGATCTATTTACGTCGGTGAATGATATGTGAGATGATTGGATGTTGAGATGAGAGGTTATTTTATTAGGTGTTTTTGGATGGTGGGAAGGAATCGGTCGTGGCCTGTTGTTAAGGAACAATCTCAGTATTGATCTGAACGACGGAGGGAAACCACGAAAAACCTCTGTAAGAATGGTCGACCATCGCGAGAATCGAACCCCGGTCTCTTGAATGACAGATCAGTGTTATAACCACTCGACCACTTGTCTCAGTTTCAGACGAATTATCGTAACAGCAATAGTTACCACATTATGACCATACAATAAAATGATACAAGATAGACTTTTGTATCTCAAGAAGGTCCTGCTAATATTTGCATATCCATGACACCTGCCAAAGTTATAAAAAATGGTTGTTTGTCTCTGTTTGTATATTGATCGATACGACCATTATAGACCAAATCACAGTTCTTCACTTGTAATACGATAACCACCGGGCCATCCAAGACCCAGCCACCCAAGACCCGAACATTCAAGACTGGGACATCCAGAATCGGCCCATTACTGGCCCTTACTGAGCAATAAGAACCAGGACATATGAGACCGGATTATTCAGAATTGGCAGATCCAAGATTGGCCCATTAGAGACTAGGGACCAAGTCATCCACAATCCGAAATATTAGAGGGACCAGGCCATCAAAGACCAGAGTCCGTCCAAGAGTGATCCATCCAATCAACACCAGGATATCTAAGACCGGGTCATCCAAGACCGGGCCATCTGACACTGGGCCATTCAACACGGGGTTATCCAAGACCAGGCCATCATAGAAAGCACCGTAGTGGATTAGACAGTGAAACGCTCTTTAGCTACTATACACAAGGGGTGCTAACTGCTAACAGCTTGTGTTCTGCTGTCTACGCCTCTACGATATAGACCTCATGTACACTTACAATCTCATAAAGTGGACGATAAAGCCATATTAAAATGCATCCTGAGAGAAATGTACTCCACCATACGTTCTGGACTTGCAGGTTATGTGTATACGCACTCCAGGTTCAGTCCATGAGAAAATTAGCGATAAAATGTGCATAGATTTCATTCAATTTTTTTGTTTCAATGAAGAATCATTTTATGTTACGGCAAGTGTACGCAAATGTATGGCGAAACTATTTAGGCAGAGTGTCGTAATCTGTGTATAAGCATTTCAGCTCTTCTTGCGTCTCACACTTTCATTGTGGTTATATACGCTGCCACTTGTTTAAAGGGGATGGATATCAAGACGGAAATGATATTACCTGTTAAATAGGGTATGATTCAAGTGAATGGTGACCGTGAATAAATAGTTGAAAATGGCTCAAAATCACTCTATATAGAGGTTATGACATTTACATATATATATATATATATATATATATATATATATATATATATATATATATATATATATATATATATATATATTCATTGGAGAGTGTGTGCCATCCCCAAAAATAATTGATGTCATGAGCGACAAGGAAGTATTACTTATGATAGGCCTAGATAGATTGATAGATTCTGTACATAAACATATGATATGCATGGATAAACGAACGAATACTGGACGCTTTGAAGAGAGGTGAAATTAGATATTTGTAATGAACCATAAGATCAGCCCATAAAATATCATGAAAAAGGGAAATGAATATGAATAATGGAATATAAATAATTTTTCAGAGAGTTCATACCAAACACTATGAAGGGATGATAACTCAAACTCATGTTCAGGTTTGTACTAGTTAACTATATCAGAACTTGAATCTTTTAGTATTCTGTCTAACTGAGAAAATCGTGGCTGCTCAATCTTAGCGATGTGCAGTGTGAAAATGACAACTTCAACAATTTTTTGGATTTTCTCTGTACTTTCTCTTTTCAAAAGTACCGATATTCGAATAGATTGACCTGAATACTACATGCTCACATCTTCGAGTTGGAATATGTGAAATGCAATGCACATAAGAAGTTTTATGGTGATCGTTTAAGGCACTGAACGAATTGAATTACATGCCTACGACAAGAAAAATATAGAAACGAGACGCAAAACTTTTAGTATACATCCATAAGAAATAACTCATTACACATGCTGATCATAGGAAAGCATTAGGGAGAGAACCTTTTCACAGAACAAGCTGGAATAAAAGTTTCATTCAATTGAGTCAACTGAAATTAGTGAAATATGTCATGATTAGTTATATGTTGATGGTAGATAAAAATGTTTCAGATCATTCATACAAATTATCATCAAATTGAACTTCTCGTCACCTCTTCAGATGAAGTTTTTTCTCTGTTCCACAAGAAACTTCGATGCTGACCAATATGGATAGTCAAAATTCGTTGTTGAGCAAGTCCACCTTGATATAATATGTTATGTTCGTTAGCATTGGTCAATCTATCATATGGAGCACTCAAAATGAAACTAATCGCATAAAAATGCTTCCGCTCACAAAATTCAGTGAAAATGAGCTACTGATAAACTATTTCTTGAATGTCGAATTCATTTGAAAATCAATTTTGAATTGACAGTACTTAAGACTTTCTGACGAGATTGTAAAATGTCAACATATTGCGATCGGTCCTCTATACGAACATGTACTGCTGAGTGTAGTTCCTGTGTTCATGATGATTTCGTTTACGTTCAGTTGTTTTCAATAGTTTTCAACAATTATTAAGTTCCTCTCAAAATGTACAGACCGGAAAACCAACGCAAACCTCAATGCGTCTTGGTTCATTCGCTAAAGCAGAAGCATTTGCCGATAAATTGTTTCTTCACTGTTCTATTTCTCATTCGTTTTCAACCACATATTGAAGGAACAATAGATGTTTCGTATTTCATTCTTTAATTTTAGATTCATTCCAAAATGAATTGAAATTTTCTGCTAGTCTCACAAAAATAACTGCTAGAGCTATAAATATGGCACCATATCAATCAAAACAGTTATTGGCTCAATGAACATTAATTTGACTTATTTCACATATATGATTTCTTTTTATAGCCTCATGCGAACTGAGGTCACGGAATAAGTTTTTCCATAGTGTATCATAAAAATATGTCTAAGAAATACGCCGCCAGCTGCTGGCCCTTGGCAGTACCCTTTTTATGAGAGGTGATATTTCGACAGTATATCTTTGGCCTACCATTTCATACGTATATCATTATTATATTATTACAGACGCTCTAGATATTCGACCCGACATTTCTCACAGAACTCAGAATCATAGTTGTAATATTTTTTCACAGTTCTTATATTTGTATAGCCCATATTGTGCTTAACGACTAGCTGAACTGATGACTAAGATATATTGGCGTTGTTGAATGATGAATGAGTTGATGTGAATATGATATGTTATTCTATATTTGGAATTGTGGATAATATAAAGAAGATGGTGGTAGCAAATTGTTAGGGGACATCTCAGTATTCACAATAACGATGAGGGAAAGCCGGAAAAATATCTGCCAAGATGATCGACCATCGAACCCTGGTCACCTGGATGACGCTACAGCTTGCTTCATTACATGAGAAGTCATATTCCTTCCAATAATTTTTTCAATATGGATGTACGATCATATTACAAATTGGTGACAGTGAAGTAGTGTCATGTTTCATATCAGCTCACATTGTTTACAGGTTAAAAGATCAAGAATGAATTATGTTACAAAGTTTTTCATCCGCTTGAACATATAAAAAACACTTAGGTCAACTCAGAAGCAAGTTTACCATCCCTTATCGAGCCGCACTCAATTGATATCATTCTTCAGTCCCGTAACTTCATATAACAGTGAAGAGGGAGAGGGAGTTCAGCACCTCAATTGTCACCACTCACTTCAGTGAAATATTGCGTGTTTCAAAAAAGATGATTTTATTATGAGTAATAGCTTAAAATAAATTGGAATAAGATAGGGGATAGATGTGAGACGTAATATTGTGACAAAATGGATATAATATTTGTGTCGAATGGTATAGGATATCATGAATCTAATAGTGGAGGAGCACTAACTTTTCATCACACTGTGATTGATGTTTAGTGAAATTATCATCAGGTATCTTGAAAATTTCAAACAACAGGTACATGACTTTCTCAACCATGTTTTTAGAGTTCAAAATCTGTGAGTTCAGTTCTTACATGAAGAATTTTGTGGGTAGCAAAAATATGAGTATATGTGATGCATTTTAAAAACTCCACAACTTATACTTACAACAGTTGAAATCAAACTCTGGTATTTTCCTCAATTGACTGGATCCCCTATTTGCACGTTGATATAAATTCCGATATGAATATATCTTTGAATTCATGATCGCTACTCATTCGAAGAAAGACACAAAAATACATGATAAACTTGAACGAAGTCGATTTCAAGACCATTCAAATTATGTTTCGTAGAGTTTTTCCTCAAATACTTGGTCTTCATAGGTGGGTTCGAAAACAAATTGAAATGGGAATCGTACAACGCGCTGCCATTGGAAATGTGAGAACTTCGCGAAACGTTTGAACTGATTGAGCAAATGAACTGAAGGACGAGCCATGAACTGCGTGTATCATGATAGACAAATGGTTATGGATATATTGAATGCCACTCTCCCCTTGTTTAGTCAACTACTGCATTAGTAATTTAAATCAATTCGGGCGTGCGTGCGTTCGAATGCTGTATATAAAATTGTTTGTGTTGTGAACATCTTTCTTCAATCATCCATGCACTCATTTGTATCATCAAATCACCTATAGCTCTGTAAATATCTGTAATCATTCCAATTTTTTTATCATATGAATCATTTTTTTCACTCCAGAATCATGAAAATTCTGTAAACAATTGATCAAGAAAATGGATCTGTGTATATCTCTCCCTGAAAAAAATGTGAACATCAAATATTATATGCATTTGATCGATTGGATGGAACAGTGTCTCTCGGAAGTTTCCCTTATTTGAAATTGGTACGATGATTGAAGTAGTAATTTAAAGTACTGATGCAACTACTCCCCCTAATTTATTAGGAATTGAACTATAAATTGCAAGAACAAATGAAAAATATCATTCAGGTTGAATATGAACATGAGTTACTAGTCGTTTGAGCTCCTCGTTTCGGACTTCTCATGAACATCCAAACTGAAGGTTATATAGAAATTTCCCAAGAAAATTCTTCTGAAAGTGACGAATCATATCGGTATCCACAAATCCAGCGTGGGGAGAATTCACGGTCACGGTTGATAGCGTTCCCATGCCGATAATAATAATCATCAGATATGTTGGTACAGTATATTCAGTTCTGCCTCTGAAGCATGAACGAGCTTGAATCAGAATTTGGACATTGGTTTCCACTTTTGTTTTCCATCACACTTTTTGTTTTATGAACGGAGTTTTTCTTATCCATGGGCATACTTTCACGGCTCTTCAGAATTCAAACAATCCAACTGCCTAAACTAGCTTTGGATACCGTGAAAATAAATGTCGATTGGATGTCTCATCCAGTGCTTTCTGAGGAGATCGAAAGTTTGTGGTCAGAAATCAGTTGACACTTAAAAAAAATCACTTTGCTCATTTTCATTTTCATTGAACCAACTCTGACCACATGATTTCCGGGCGATGGACGTCATCTTATTTCGGTGGCATTTTGTGATTGTGCATAGGAGAACTTTTGTTCGAAAGAGTGACAGATGAAAGGAAATCAATCGTAGTGGTAACCCTGCCTAAAAATAAGTTTTACCTATATATAGAACGTGTAGTAAAAACGCAAAGCGTTCAATCAACATTAATGCACCGCATTCGATTCTCTCGATCTCATCATTTTCGTCAATGTCTTCACCACTGCACTACACCAACCTTCGACACGCAACCGTAATTTTTCACCGATACAGAGAAGCAGGAACCAGTCACCCTCCCCACCAACTACATACACCCCTTTCCTCCTACATATTCACCCCGGCTAATATTACCCTACGTGCCATTATCCCAGCAAAAAATACCGCCGTGGATGGGCAGGAAGGTTGTAAAGCGTCAGCGGAATTGGTGGAATGTAGCAGGATAGTCGGATGCATGCAGCCGTAGCTGGAGCACAGTGCTGCAAGAACAGCGACAATGCTACATCAACTGGGTGCACAGGCGATGAGGAGGGATGGCGATATATATTACCGATATTTATTTATTTATAGCGTGTAGAGTTAAGTGAGCCAGAGTGAAAATGTGGGTGGAATTGGGTTCATATATATAAGTTATATAGTTTGTAGGGAAGAGGCAGGCCGGTTCCTGCTTTTTTGTGGCTGGAAAATGACGAATGCGTGCCGAAGTTTGGTGCAGTGGTGAATGATATTGACGAAGAATTATATGATCGCGAGGAATTCGAGTGCGGCACAAAAATGTTTGACAAACCTTTCGAGTTTTGACTGCTTATCTGTGGCAGTTTTCGTTAACAATGAAGCATGCTTGGATCGTGATGCGATGTATTTAGATAGAGCATGCGGTCTTGGGTTAACATAGAAATATGGGAGGAAGTCGTGTGCGTGGCAATATTTTAGGTTGAGGCCCAAAGAGTTTTGATCACTTGTCAATGATAGTTTTGTTGTGAATCAGTATATGGATGGTGAGGAGTTGGATAGTAATAGTGGTAGCATATTTCGGACAAAGAGTGTCAAATATCGGTGACGAGATGGGAATGATTAAAGTCGTGCAGCAACTATGGTTTGATCGAGTTACATAGAAAATGCAGAGCAAATCTATTACTCATTGATACTATCGGGAGTTTTTCTAAGCTTCGACACTGTCCGGTTTGGCGCGCAACTGATCACACGGTTGTTGGTCGCCGAAATGAGACGAGGCCTCTCTTCAAACTTTTTATTCATGGTACGGTACAAACACGGATATTTTCGTATATCTCCCGCATACACTTCCATCATGAATACCATGACACACGTCCATATAAGATCTAAAACCGCGTGGATGTCGAACTTCAGCTATCAAAAGGGCTCTTTCGAATTTAATAGGCGCACCCCATATTCCCCGCAGCCCATATGTTTCGCTAAGTGGAACGCGAATATCGAGTCGAGCTCAATTCGAATACCGCGCCGCTCTCGTCAGTGATTGGTTGTTTTTCCAACATGGCGGCTAAAGAAACCGCAAAGCGAATTTGCTAAGCGAATACCGTGTTCATGGAAGGCCAGCTTATAATGTCCCACGCGGAAAAGTGTTCATGATTCGTTTTGGCAGCTTCAACCTATAATGTGGTGACATGGATAAGAAGTTAGAGTGTAAAGTGTGTTCATGGGCTGTGGCTGACAGCTTTGAATGTCACCTGGTCAAATTGCCAGTTCGACTAAATACGTTACATAGTTGATAACGAATGTTGCATCCAGATAGCCCATCAAGTTGATAGTTAACAGTAAACGAAAGTGTATACTAGCTATCCGTTCTAGCCGAATAAATGAGAATGGCGGTCGCTACGGGGGAAGCGTGTTGAATTATATATGATCGATTCAAATAATATTCGACTTGTGGCATTTAGGTACAACTAAAAACAACATGAATATAGTAATTCAATGATTGTTTCGAACTGAAACGGTGCCTCATGTACTATTACGACTACTATTTTCAGGGAGACTGTGAATGTAAATGACATAGGACGTAGAGGATAGGAAAGAAGGCTAAGGCATACTGAATTCATACCTCGAAGCTTTCAGCCACAGCCATAGCATCGAGTTTGTAGTGAATTCATGAAGTCAAAGGTAGTGTCATATATATTTATTCTATGGAAGTAGTACAATCATTTCACATGAGCAATGAGTGACAATCGGTTGGGTTTGAAATGCTGAGCAAACTCTTTCTCGCACACACACACACTTTCACACACTTTCACACACTCAATTCAATTAAATACATGGAAATTTAAACTAAGCAAAGTTTATATTATCGATGTGAATATAGTTCATGATTCAAAATCAATAGGGATGGTACATGCTGTGTAGGGCTTGAAGCATGAGTAAAAGTCTGTTTCTGTCGTTTGATACTTGTTGATATCCTATGCAATATAACATGGCCCACTGGTTCGACCAGAAAGCGAAGAGATTTTTACTTATGCTTCAAGCTGTACAATCATAATATTATTTATGCGTACATGTTTACTTGTTTACATGTTCATATGTTACATGTTTATCTGTTATGTGTTCACATGTTACATGTTTACCTGTTACATGTTCACATGTTACATGTTACCCCCCCCCCCCCTCCCCCAATTGGTATACACTCAACTCACCATGATTCATGTTAAATCACGTACCAGGGGTAGCCTTCAACAATGACAACTGTGCATTGCGCTTTGTGCTTCTTATATGAAAACGTAGTCAAACCATGATTGAAAAAGACTTCATACTCAAACGCCAAGTTGGTTTCCGTGATTGATGATGACACATTTTAATTTCAATGAGTAGATGGTCGGGTATTCTCTGACCGATTTCACATGTTATTCTGGTACCTCACGCATAAATAACAGCAACTTCCAGTTGTGTGATAAGTTTCTTCATAGCGATCAACAAAATGTATCAGAATTGCGCGATCTGACTACCAAATACCGTTGAAACAACTGTTCCAGTGAGTCAATTGATGCTGGTGATCATCGTATTGAGCAGGTCGGTCAGTGGGTGATGGAGGTGTAGCTTATCTGAATGAATTGCAACTCAATTATGATTAATAGCTTTTCGGGGTGTATGTTTGCCTGTTAGGGTAGGTCGATTGATGTTAGGCAGATCCACGTTATTGTTATTTTTTTTCGCAGCATGTTATGTTTGGAATAAAATGCAACAGTTCATGTCAACAGTTTCGTTTCTGAGTAACAATTACAACTTCTCGATTGAATTGTGAGTTTGAGATGTAATGGAAGTGTTAGTACAGTATTGTTATTAGTGTAGTAGTGACAGTCTGTTTCAATAGTGTGAATCGTTCCATTGTGCCTGAAAAAATGTTGATGATTACTTATATGCTCAAAAAAATGAAGGTGGTCCAACAATTGAATAATTGTCAACATCGGAAATTGCTTAGAAACCCGTTGCACTTTTGAATATTCAAGAATTTTGAAAAATTTGGTCGTGTTTATAATCGTGAATCTCGTTCTATAAGAAAGCATTGCTTTTCAAAATATCAAGGCGATACAAATATAACGATGAAATCTGTGTTTATTATTTCGGTTGAGGACCTCCAACCATTGTGCATATAATTATCTTACATAAATATGTATCGTGATTACTGTGAGTATGAGTCAGCTATAGCTGTATAATAATATATGCTTTTTTTCCGTATGTCACGCAGATTGAAAAGTTTCCATTATACAAATATCGTGTGAAGATGTTGAATAACTTGGTCGTATACACGAAAAAACATTCCAACATCAATAACAATCACCATCTCTGACTCATATTCTGTTACTTACACTATCTCACATACTTTATTGAACATCGAGTTCATAAGAAGAGTAGAGAAAAATAAAATAAATGTGTATAAAATCTGAATTATCAGAGAAGCGTCAAGTGGGAACATATGTTGTTTTACGGAATTCATTAGTCTCTTGTCAGCTGTCTACACTCTGAAAGTTGTCAAGATTAAAGGTGTTACGCGTTGAAAAATGCTGACAAATGTAATTATGATATTTTCTCCCACGTGATTGACTCTCCAATTAGAATTTGAGTTAGAAGACTCCAATGTATCCTAGTCACAGTTTTGAATGAGTGAGAAGTTGTAACGTATATTGAAATAGTGGATGATCATATGCATTGTAATTGGCGACTCAGGTCCAGTCAGAGGTCAATGAAAAATCAACTGATGATGAGACGAGGCTGATACGAGATGAGATGAAACGAGAAGAGATGAGTAGGGACGAGACGAGAGGGGACGAACAGAGGTGAGACGAGAGAGAACGGGACAAGACGCGACGAGCTGGATAAACGAGAAGAGATTAGTAGAGACGAGACAAGACTAGATGAGACGAGACGAGAGGGGACGAGACGAGACGAGACGAGACGAGACGAGACGAGATGAGACGAGACGAGACGAGACGAGACGAGACGAGACGAGACGAGACGAGACGAGACGAGACGAGACGAGACGAGACGAGACGAGACGAGACGAGACGAGACGAGACGAGACGAGACGAGACGAGACAAAACGAGACGAGAAGAGACGAGACGAGACGAGACAATAGGGAACGAGACGAGACAGGACGAGCGGGATGAATCGAAAAGAGATGAGTAGAGACGAGACGAGACGAGACGAGACGAGACGAGACGAGACAAAACGAGACGAGAAGAGACGAGACGAGACGAGATGAGACGAGACGAGACGAGACGAGACAGTAGGGAACGAGACGAGACAAGACGAGCGGGATGAATCGAGAAGAGATGAGTAGAGACGAGACGAGACGAGACGAGACGAGACGAGACGAGACGAGACGAGACAGTAGGGAACGAGACGAGACAAGACGAGCGGGATGAATCGAGAAGAGATGAGTAGAGACGAGACGAGACGAGACGAGACGAGACGAGACGAGACGAGACGAGACGAGACGAGACGAGACGAGACGAGACGAGACGAGACGAGACGAGACGAGACGAGACGAGACGAGACGAGACGAGACGAGACGAGACGAGACGAGACGAGACGAGACGAGACGAGACGAGACGAGACGAGACGAGACGAGACGAGACGAGACGAGACGAGACGAGACGAGACGAGACGAGACGAGACGAGACAAAACGAGACGAGAAGAGACGAGATAATAGGGAACGAGACGAGACGAGAGGGAAAGAGACGAGAGGGGACGACTAAGATGTATTCGCTATGTAACTGCATGTATGAAATCACAGTAGAATCGAAGTCATTCGTAAGTTAGATACAAAACCTGACCTTCCGGAACAAAATATTAACCACAATTCTATGATTGTATCATCGCTTGTTGGCTATGGGCTCGGTTGTATCTACTTTCACGTAGTTGAGCATAATTCGTTTCTGTATTCTACTTTTTTTTCATGATTTTCAACTACTTTACTTCCGATGTTTGTTTTAAAATAAGAATAACAAATATATAGCGTTATCCTGAACAATTAGAATTTATACTATGAAAACTGTGAAACCGATAAATTATTCAGATTTTATATCCATAACTGATGGAGGTATAGATTGTGGTGAAATTTGTGTAGTTAGCACAACGTATTCATAATGAAAAATGGTTATGACGAAAGCAATAATAATAGTAGGCAGGTATACATAAGTAATTGGATGGGCGTGGCAAATGTTGTATTATATGAATACGGAGCACGATCTTCAGTATACGAGGGATAAGCTGAAGAGACAACACGCAAAATAAAGCAAAATGTGAAACTAATGTATTACGTAGAAAAAGGCCCTTATCTCTGTAACTTGTCTACGTTACGATGGAGCATTCAGGTTTCAAAGCGTGAGAAAAACAAGAATGCGGCAATAGATCTTGTTGCTCACTATGCTAAATATAGCTAAGTAGGATATATAGATCTTCTCTTCCATATGTTTCTTCCACCATTTAACGTAGCATTAACGTTTTGATAACCTTCAGGAGAAGTAAGCGGAAATCTTTGGGAGAAAGGGGTTCGCTATGTCAATGCTGGCACCCCTATTCGAAATATGGATTTTTTAAAATTAAAAATAAATCACATGGCCCATTTTTCACCCCAACCCCAATCGAGTTACAGCCGTTTGAGTTAGAGGGTGTTAGAGGTTAATGGTTTCTGAAAAGTGAAAAACATCAACATTTTTCAGCCCAATTTGTTTATACACCATTTTGCCATTCAAGTATACATTTTTGAATCATAATCCACACCAAGCTGAAAACCTTTGAATTTTTGGAAATTCTGAGATATATTCTTTTTGCTACATTTGAAAAACGAGGATTTCTCCCACCTAATATGTTAAGCTATTCAGGCATTTGCATTCGTGTGTTCGGTTCGGCGTTAGCTCAACACAGCTCGTTAATCGAATACAATGACAATTTGATCCTGAATACATTTTTGTCAGCTTCAATATGTTCTCTTTGTTTTCGGATATTTCTGTGAAAGACTCACCCATTGTGGAAGAGGTCGATTACTATCAACCAGTTCATACACACCTAATACTGATTTATACTTATTCTGTGTATGAGAATGTTACCTACAAGCACAGATGAACGTGCTTTGAAAGATCGTCTTCGTCACCGGGAGTGACCAAACTGTTTATTAACGATCTGGAGACGAAGGAGCTAGAAACTATTCCAATCGAGCCAAAACTATTTGAAGAAGCTATATAGGCGATACTTTCGTTATCTGGGGGCATTGGAGATACAAGTCTGAATGATGTTATAGCTCTCAACACAAAAAAAAAAACAGTTCACATTTGGAAATTGGAAGTGATGGGACGTCTCTATTCTGGATGGCTGTGTCAAAATGGGAAGTGAAGAAAACTCAAGTGGCAGTACATATAGGCCTGGTATGAAAAAAAGCTGACATACCTGATCGCTATTTCAATGTCATCTCCTCTCCCTAACACACAATTAACCCGATTCCTACTATTAATTTGGGAAATGTTTACCTGAAGATTGATCGGGAATAAAAGGTTTGTCTATAATAATATTTGGAGACAGCGTAGGAATCAGCCACGTGAAAATAAACATCGTAATCACAAATGGAACCTGCCCGTCGTATCTCTTCACTGGGCTGGTTGAGTATCCATATAAGTTTTTTCAAATTATGTTTTCATAATAATGAATATAAATGGTTATAGTTGGCTAGATGTCTATTGGGGTTGTGAGGATCCGTTACTGAAATCCTAAATAGTCTGAAATACGAATTTGAGTACCACCTATGACCTATGACATAATGTTCTCACAATAACAATGTCGCCAATGTATGATTTAATGGCGGGCAGTCGTTCGACATGAGCGCAATCGTTAAAGTTAGTCAATCACACGCTAATTTCAGAAAGTATGTATAGGGTTCATAATCACATTTTTTCACAGGCAAATACCTATTTCATGTGTGTAGAAACGTGATGAAATATGGATAAATTTGATATTTCGAAAACATAGATCGCTAGAGCGCTCACGGCGTGAAAGTTTCCATTCCTGCGATTCTAATGTTGGAGCGAGCAACAAACGCATTCAATCGCTCGCATGGTCACTCGCGTTCCTAGTTCAGGGAGTGTATTTGGTCCAAGTTCTGTATTGGCGTATGACTAAATACTTTTTCTCTGAGAAACCTACACTGAATAATCAAAAATGTATATTTCAGGAACTAAGCTGGGAAAGATAATGGCGTGAAATCCTACACGCATAGCTTCCTAACCTCCTAAAAAAAAAATTACAAGTAAAAAAAGGAATAATGAATTATATTTTTCATCAGAATCAGTGCCATTACATATTTCACACACATTTGCTAACATATTTTCTCAAATGTTTTAATCATAACGATCTCGATGTTTTCATGATAATAACGAAGTTTCCCGACGAATTATAGAACACAGAGTAGAGGTTGAAGAATGTTAAGTCAGTGAGAGTTACCTATATAAAATATAACTTTCGGTTAAGTGAGCATATTTACGAGCGACGATTTCTTCTCATGTCGACCATATAAAAACACGTCGAGGATTTTGATGAAGTAATCAGAAAGTGTCACCAGAAATGCTCGATCATAATAATATACCACGCAGATGTATATATTCATCAGAGAAACAAGACTGTCGTGCTCGCTAATCTATCTTGGTAAAACTGTTTATATTATATTGCTCTCATTTTGTACTATACATGTAAAAATTCAAAACTGTGTTTTGATTCCAGAGATTCATCAACAGTATAGCATCTTTTAAATACTAAGAGTGTCATGAAAACCGACTACTATGTTTCTAAATATGTGAAGAATGTGAGCAACTCCTAATAGCAACTATAGTACGTAGGCCTACTCATTATCATGGTGTCCATCGGAATCAGGTGATAAGATCAACAAATATCGTCGATGATCCTGATGGAAACGGAGTAGAGTAATAATTTGAAATATTGGATACGATCACGACCTTTGAAGGAATGGAAGATGATGAGAGACCTTGGCGTCAAACGTGAGAGCAGAATGTGGTGTTTCGATTCATATCAATTAGTACTAGTACACCGATTGGTTAGCATTTCAAATGTTATTCCATTTTGATCAGAATATTATATACAAATATAAATAATAGAAATTGAAAAGCCGAATTATAACCGTACAGTGTAATTTTTCCATAACTCTCACGGTTGTTTCAATCATAGTCTGTGGAAGAACAATGCGGTGATGATTCAGACGATGATTCAATGAGAAAAGATTTTTTTTTATGAATGTTCAAGTTATTTTTCTTCACATCATTGGAATTTTCACTCATATTTCCAATGACTGAGGTAATTTTTGAAGAGGTGAAATGTAAATTCAAAGTCTTCAAAATTCTTAGATTTAGTTGAAAAATGTACAAGTTATTGTGAGCGTTGTTATAAGTTGTGAGAGAAGCTTCAAATATTCACAACATTCATCAAATTTCTATTCGAAGTGCATTGTGATTTTTCACAGTAGGTATAATCTGGGTGACAAATACATTTCTCATCATGAATAGATATTGCAAGTGAATTGTAATTTATAGTCGAGTTGAATGTTTTGTCAACACAGACACAAACATATGGAATCATATGGATAAGAAACAATATTGGCATACGTAGCTCAGTAACACGCTCGCTCCTTGAGATAAGAAGGGTGGGGGGCATATCGAACATCGATTCGATCCTCGCCACCGTGGATCATTACAGGGTATTTTCGTGTTTTTCTCTGTAACCTGGGCTAATGGCGGGATAGTTGCTATAATATAGGCCACGACCGCTTCCTCTTCACTTTCCTTCCCATCACCCAAGAAACATCAATCTCACCATCCTTCAATCTACTCAATCATCCATTAGACACCAATATATCTTGGTCGTTATCACAACGTGCATCGTTAAACTCATTAGAATTGCATAAGTGAATACAAATGAGAAATAAATATCAATCAACTAACGAGTATGTCCAATTACAAATATACGTAACTAGTTATAAACATGTTACTACATGTCTATGGTGACATTTCTAATTGATTTTTTCATGATTTCCCTCTGTGGCATGGTTGCATTCTGAGATGGTTCCTTCATGACACGCCACGACAGCTTCACACTTCCCACTTCTCAAAACACATACATGAATCTTTCATCTCATTATTCTTGCATATTTTTTATCGTTCACCAACGTCAATATATCTTACACATCGATGAAGTATGTTTTCAAACCCAGTATGAAAAATGAAACACTGCTATCGGTACAGTCAATTAATTCGGATTGTTACTGTAGCCAGTGACTTGAATTATATTTTGAATAAAATGTCATTCAAGTTGGACACATGGATGGCACATTGATAGAAACTTGGTGATATATACAAATGTGAATAATTTGTATCGAGGTTGACATGATCGAGATATATATAAAACATACGTATTCAAATTATAAACAATCTCACAAGTGCGAGTCAACGGTAGGCCTAAGTGGAAGTACATTAATGAGCAGTTTTTATACACTTTTTGAAAACCCGGCAATGCTATACGTGCAACATTTTATAATGTTTATGGGCACACTTGCAGTCATGCACATCAAATACTTCAATCGAAATTAAAATTGAAATAAAATTCACGGACTTTTGCACTATGCACTATATTGGACTATGCGTGGGAAGCGTATACGCACATTGTCTTTCAGTTTTATAGCGTATGATAACAGTACGTTCTCTTCAGGATGCATTTTATTGTAGCTTGATCGACCACTTTATGTGACCGCAACTATCTACGTTCAGTTTTTAGTACACCCAATGCAGTAAAATGATTCAATTTTCATAGTTTCAGCCGGATGAATAGAAAAGAATATATATATTATTCCGCCCCAAGGCACGTTTCCTGAATGCATTTTACACTGAGCTTCCTACGATGCGTTCCATGTGACATGGCGTCACGTAAAATTAAATTGCGATCACTCGATAGAAAGTTTTATAGTAAACTGGTTATCAAATTAGATCGTGTTGGTATTTAACACAGACATAAATAAAAAATATTGGACGTAATATTTTCATTCCCGTATATCGACACACATTCTCACTATCCATTAATGAGGAGGAAAAGTTTCAATTTCTTTTCATTAATTCATTTTAATTCACTAACAGCTGTGTGGAGCACTTGAAATACCAGTTTTTTTATCACAATCTCATGAGAATATTTGAACGAATTCAACAGTCATAAAGGGCTATTAAGTTGATAGGCCTAACATTTTCTTCTTGAAACGAAACAGTCCCGCTACTTCTAAATCCATACAGGGATAATTTGTTGTACAGAAAGTCCTCCATATTGACTCTGTCTTACCCATTTTTCCCTATCTCAATTACCTGACATCGTCGCATCTACCGCCGTATACCTCGGACGTGCGGAATTACTCCTTTGCCAAGGCGTTGTGAATTTATCCCAAGAGATCGATCTATAGACTGTACACACTAAAAGAAGGCAAAGACTCAAGGATAGACTGATGCCATATCTTTCTGAACGCTCAAGTGTATTTCAGGTCTAATAAAAACTTGCCATTCTCAGATATGTGCCAAGTATTTTGATAACATGTATACCATTATCAACAGTGGTACAGTACATTCAGAGATCACTTTTCTCTGGTAGAATATTACTTTGCACCAGAAGAATTGGCGACATTAGAGTCTGAATCGGATGAAGTGAAACAAAAGAATAACACTTGCATGTATGTGTATAACACACATATGTTCAGTGGTTCGTAACTCTCAATGGCATCATATACAGAACCAATCTATCTGTAAGTTGAATATCTAACTCAGAATTTGGAAGTTCATTTCCATATTTAAACTCATAATGCGACAAATAATTTGTTTCATATTGAATTTTTCTCAATCTAATAATTTCACAATTTCACAACAATATTGAATTTGATACCTTTCTTCTATGTTTCCAATCACCCATAATGGAATTAGAATTGACGATCAATATGCATATCTATGGATATTTTATTTTTAAGATGTGTGGCAAAGTTATCAGTCATTTTGGGTCTAGTTGTTTTGGAAATTGACTGTCAAAATCAAATAGGTCGAAGTTTTTCAACGAAGTTTGAAAGAAAAACTTATCCGTAAGCGAAGAAATCTCATTAAGGGTCTATGAGATAAATACTGTTTTAATTATGAAGCTTAGTTGTGTTTGAATGCGTGGAGCTAAAAAAAATCTGTCGACGTTGCGTGGGTTATGAGAAATCGAAGCAAACGCAGCAAAATTATTGAGCATTGATGGCATGAATATAAATTGGTCTCTTATACAGTTTCAACGAAGTATTATGAATAAATATTTGACTTGCAGTGGGAGTTGATATTGATTTCAGCACTGTTTCATTACTATTCACCTGAATGTGAAAGGTTGTCCAACGGTTTCACAATCATCCCTGGGCTCCTGCATTCAGGCCAGCGATTCTATAAAGCATCACATTCCATGATAATAGCCCACACAACTGATCAAGCCGTTATCTCACCGAGTGCTAGCTTGTTGTGTTATACAAGAAGAATGCCAGATTTTGCGACTGATCAGGAAAATCTTCACAAGTTCATACTTTTTGCTGACAACGTATACATGAATAATACGCCTATATGTATTAAGATCATTCACTTTTATTTGCAAGTTCACTTACCTGAAATACCATCATATGTCCACCATTCCTCCCAACTGACTGCAGACGACACTGGAACAATAAAAAAACGGAATCACGTCATTTATTTTTATTCATCTCCTGCATTGTGCGCAATGCATTCTGAAGAAATGTCACTTTTCGCATGAAGGTTTTGTGAAAATTGATAGAATTTTAATTAGAATTCAAGATTCATATTATATTTGACATTCAAGTTGATAAGCAAATAAGAAGCTCCATAATATCCCGGTCAATTTTCAAATATAGTAGCGATTCAAAAAATCGTGATTGATGATTTTGACTGATCACTATTATACGTACAGTGAAGTTGAAAAGAGAGCTAGCATGCCTCTTACGAGACAAGGAGTAGGAAAGGTGTAGGGAAGGATACTAAGGGGTGAGTAGGGAAGCTAGAATATAGTTTCTGTTCATGTCTTGATTATATTTATCCCACGGGTCACACAAAAACACATATAACTTCTAGTAAAAGTCAAGACTTCCAAACTCTTTGAAAACCATGGTACATACACTACAAAAACAAAGTTTCCCAATCAATGATGCGAACTATACTCATGGAATAGATCGAGTCGTGGAAACAGTGGGAACCACAGACAACACCCAAAGAGATGCTTTGTCTGGCAAACAAAAGAGGGCTGGGGAGAGAGGTCCAAGTCCTCTTCCCTTTCAACAAACATACTGAAACGACTCATAGGACACTGTGGTCTCGGCTTGTATCAGAAATTCATGCAAATTTAATGACTCTTGCCTAATTACTCGAATATACATCATCAGTATATGTAACGGAGATAGGCCTATGTGTTTTAATACTATCGATGTACGCAAAATCATGATTATTAGAGCGCTCTCCTGGAATCACGTGATGATTTTAGAAAATAATTAGTGTGATCTACAGTGAGACACTTGCTTATAAATGATCATTATTACAAACGGACTCTCTTATTCAGAAATGTCAGCAATTGAAACGATATGCAATGTTCTAACAGCTGGCTTCTTGAAAGCTTCGAACAACTATTAATAATTGATCGAATACATAACCCGTGATTGTATGCAGGTACTGAACGGAATAGTTTTTGATATATTTACCTTTTGATATACACATGAAGTGAATAAAGAGGATGGTATAATTATCCATTCGTAATCAATACTCGTTGGACGTATATCATAAGAAATTGTGAGCATTTCAGAAAACAAACTTGAATATTTACAAACATTTCCAGAACTTGTTTTTTCTATAAATTACTTGCATTGACGAAGGAAGAAGAAAGTTGCTCACAAACTGAGTAACAGTATATGATACTTGGGTAATGACACGATCTCGCAGCAACATTGTGTACTTGATGCTTTTGAAAGAAGTAGTTACGTTTCTTAGCATACATTCTGTCTCGAAAGTTCCTGATACTTCAAAAATAACATAGCTACAAAAATATAGCTGCGATAGGGTATCTGTGTTTCTTGTGATGACAGACAAACTTATTCTTTTGTGGACTAGTGTAACGGAATAGTTTACATAATTGACCCACGTGAAAAGCATGATATTGATGCCCATGTCTATGTGCAATTCGAAAGGTGCCAAAAAACTTGACTCTGATGTTGCCACCTAATTGATCGAGGTCCGTTATTATTGAGTCTAGTTAGCCTCTATCTGAAAGTTAGTATAAGAACAGATAGCATGCGTAGCAACAATGATAACAACTTTTTCAACTGCCACTTAGAGCTACTCCTACGATGGGAATTCAGGCACTAAATCATACAAAAATCCCCGTCGTGATGGAATTGATTGACCAGCAAATACATGTGAAATGTGTCCGCTGAATTAAAATGACACATGCATTATTTCTGAAAAGCTTGTGGGCCAATTTGATTGACAGAGAAAATGACGACTATGTGAATAATTATTAATTATCAAGGCCACTACAGGTATCGCAAAAGGCTGAAATTATAACGATTGTATTGCATGACCACATGCATAGTGCAATTAATCATACTTTGTTCATAAAATATAGGGATTTTTAGAACGGGTCTCAACAAGTCTTGGTCTTGAATCTCA
>OZ023327.1:42658336-42668952 GCA_964007535.1 Brachyptera risi
TGGGAACGATGTGAGGTGACAGGAGACGATCCCCAGAGGTCAACGTTAGGGCCGGCAAGTGTTGGTTAGGCTGAAGGGGGGGGGGAGGTGCACCGGTTGGCGGTGGCGGTGGTGGCAATGGCAGGGGCTTGGGGGGGGATGAGTGGATAGAAAAGGAAAGAGATGATTTTATTAGTACGAGAAGCTGACGCCCCTGGAAAAAGGTATTTTTATTCCCACCGGTACTCCTAATAAAGAGTTAAGATGGGGTGAGTTTATTTTATTCCTTTTTTTACTGCCATCGAAGTATTAAAGTTCGAAATGTTTCTAATGAAGTTGACTATTGATCAATTCGTCTTAAAAACCTTTCAAATGGGTTGCAATTCACTTCATCTATTTGAATAATAATAATACGTGGCTTGTAATGATTGGTTATACAACTCGGAAGTCAGTAAATATTATTCTACCGTGATATGATGGATAGTTTTTTGTATTTAAAGTTTTAATGGAGTTGGATAAGAATTTGTATTCTTTGATGGAAAAAATATGTGAGTCACAAGAATATGCACACAACAATTTGTGAAGTACTACTTGAACCAAACCTAAAAAGTTATTTTCATGCCTGACTAATTCAAGGAATTACCAACATGGAAATAGATGTAGATGTCAGATAAGTGTCATTAGCAAGTGATTGTCATTCACACTGACTAACAGAATGAGGCAAAATATACTTTGCAATACTGAGAGCAATTCGCAAATCAGGCAACCTTGTGATATTGCACAGGATTCAACAGATGTCAAACACACAGAAAATGGACTTTCACTTCTGGTTCATGCTCTATTACTGATGTGCTAGTTGTTACTACTATAGCACCAATGTTGTGCCACTGTTATTTCACTGTTGCTCCAATGATGCACCTAGCATTGTAATTGTACCACTCTTGTATAACTCTCGTATAACTGATATTTTATAGCTGGCGTGAGCATCGAAAATCCATGTAGGCCTATTTGAAATGGATATTTTCGATAATATTCGGAATTTTGAACAAATGACTTCAATTTATTGTGTGGCATGTATTTCTCATATACCATTTCTGATGTAGCAGTATTCTCAAAATCCAAAATACATTCGATCTCTCACGATAGAATGAGCGTCTCTCGTTATCTTGGAAAAACACTTTCAAGTAAGTCACCGGATGTTTATCATCACACATTATGTCATTTTATTATCACAACTATCATAAAAAAATGAATGATCAATATTCTGAGTGAATATGAGACATCATATGTTATTTCGGAACATGATGAAAAAAATGTCAATATAATGTATTTCGAAAACATATTTTGAAAACGTATATACGAAAATATGTTTCGAGTATTTGTGAAAAGTGTGCTGAAAATATATCCAGGAAGTGTATTTTGGAAGTGTATTCTTAAAATACTTCTGCTGATTCATTATAAATATATGATTGTACAGTACAATGCATTTTGTCATATGTAAATCGAATACGCGTTGATGATTTGTTTTCATTAAATACATTTTACGAATACTCAATTCAAATCTGTGGGTCCAACCAAACCTTATCATGCAAATCAATTGTACTTCTAGAGCCTCATTTTGAATATTGTCACTACCATAAGTGAACACACTTATCTCAACTGTTTTATCTTAATGTTGTTCGTTATGAATACATGGGAGAGTAAAATCATAGAATATGATTATACCAATGATAATATTATAATAATATTATATCCATGTGATATTATTTCATATTTTGAAAAACTACTCTACCAAATACTTCAACCTAAATTTCACTCTCCTATAATAATGAATATAAATGATGAATAGGAAATTAAGGATACAGCAATGGAGTCCACTCACAGCAATGACTATCTACAGAAATAGGTCCTCCAAGGTGTGTGAACTCCAGAACGATTTATCCTGTATTAGTGGGGTACTTCCGGTTTTTCACTACACTTTCAACACAGGTTTGAGCTTGGGTTCAAGTCAAGTCTGACTTCACTTTGTATAGGAATGCACTAATCATTCACCACCGATTAACTTAGACCTAATCATATACTGCTGAGTACTACTGAAGTATGTGATAATATTGTACATCTGTGATTTCAAATTTATCAGGGACCCTTATAATGAAAGCTCATTAAGGGAGGGCATGCGTTCGAAATAGACTACATCGTTAGCAAAGTCAATCAAGCGCCAAAATGAGTGGGTGTATTTGATTAAAATTCTCTATCGGCGTAAAATTAGCTTATTCCTTCGGTTACGAAATGGAATCAAAATCGAATCAATATATTATAAACAACGATCGTGAGAAAATAGAAACGTGATTGCTTACATGCCTAGCGATCGTCTGCGACATCTTGAATGTGTGCTCGATATCTACACATATTTTATGTCCAGTTGTTTCCACTATTCACAGTCTCATTGTAGATTTCAAATGTATCCATCGATAAGATTGACTACCGGAAATGATCGGTCTATAATTCCAGCACCATTTCAAGTCACTGAAAATCCGGATGTGTGAATAATTTTTTTTGGAATGTACCGTACACCTTCCATATTGCAATTTAATCCACTTCAATTCGACTGCAGTGTATTCTGAGCTCAGGTATTTTCTTTTATATGTTCTGTTCCGAATTGCAAGTGATTGCACAGCCCCATTCATTGATCGCCTCTTCCGTTAGGTACATATTGAACGAAGAAGAAAAGTGTATTAGATCAGGATTTTCTAAAATTACATTGTTTTCGAAATATCAGTATTATTATCGATATCCATTTATTTTCGTCTTGGTAAATGACCCCACCAACAACTAGGTTATATGGAGTACGAATGAGCGGGTGATGATGTGATTATGAAGTGATGATAGGTGGGAGGACGTTTACAAAACCCATGCCTTATGCGGAACTTGAACCCACGCCCAATGTGACTTCAGCTTCTAACACAGTGCGCGCTAGTTGACTGAATTACGGGGACGGCTATCATTAATATTAGGGTCCACTTGTAATATATTCTAATTTCGTTTCTTTTCTTTTTTGAAACCATCATTCTTCTTGGTGGCTATCAGCAAAAGAATGGTCAAGACAACTTTCGAAAACTGTGTGTTGATAATATATGTTTGTTAATAATTATCTGAGAAAGATATTGTGGATTCATTAATTCATCTTTATTAAGTAACTACGAGCCGTTATTATCTCTCACGTTCTATCATACATTATGATTGCACAGTTGAATACTGCATTCAAAAGTAGTTGAAATGATTGTTCTTAATAAACGTCCATTGTACTTCAATGGTAGCCTACACATAGAAATAACAAGCCATGTTAACGGTGTGATCATCTACGGGCAGAAGAGACGAGGGAAATTATGATACATATGTTAAATAACTTTCCTGCTAGACCAGATTTGGTTCGAGGATAGTGTGGTAGTCCGATCAGACATATACACATAGCCTGGCGACGGCGCACATCTGAATGACTTGGGAACGAAGAAGCTGGGTCAACTTATGGAAAGAGGAAGAGAGAGAGAGAGAGAGAGAGAGAGAGAGAGAGAGAGAAGGAGAAGAAAAACACGGAAAAGAGCCATCACGTGATATGATTGAGAGTAGTAGGATAGAGGAACTGAGCAATAGGGACAAGGGAATTGAATATACATTTATTACAGGGGGAAGAGTCAATAAAATAAAAACTACACAATTTAATTGCGGACGTATATGCAATTGAGAATTCGTGATGAGAACTTGGATATGAATAATGATGATGAAAAAGAGATAATAATAACAAAAATGTAAAACTTCATCATAAAATGAGTATTATCTGTAATAATAAGTTCAATAATACCCTATATTTAGCCGTGAAGCTAAATTAGAGTCAGTTTTCGTCTTTTGTTCGTCTATGTAAATATATCCAGTAATTGATTATTCTCCACCGCGGATGATATTCATTATTGCAATATCAGTGAGTGAATCATTCATATTCAACAGGTAAAAATAATCGACAGAGTGTTCCATATAAGAGCATCAAATAATATTCTGGAAACCAGTAAAACAGAAAACTACTGCAATACACTTATCTGAAATTGACTATTGATTCTGTACGTCGTATATGTTTGAGAAAATTCAACTCAAAAATGTACACAACTTCAATACATTTCTTATATTCACCAAGAGGGATGGGAAGGTGACCTTTCAATCGCCCTTTATACGACCCATCTTACATGAACTGTTCTCACTCCATATCACATCATGTACGTGATTAGGCCGCTGCCCGTCTAAATCAACATACGACCTGTGGTTTCTCTACGACCACCCAACTATACGGTAATAATCTAGTGATATTGATTGAATTTACTAGACCGTTGTTGCAAAAGAATTGTAATTTTGTATATTTTGGGTGTGTCTTGAACAGCACTGCTTTGTAGTTGAGTGTGGCACGCGATCGGATAATTCTTATCAAAAGAACTCTAGATTTGGACGTGGAGTCTTCAAGAAAAGAAAACATACTTAAGCTTATACAGTGAAATATGTAGCTCAATCGTAGTGTATTACCCGGGAGAGGAAATAATAACATTTCATTTGTTCTATAAAACTGTCACAACGTCACTTCAAAGACGGTATTTATTTATAACTTGGCACTTGATATTTGATAAATTAAGATTCAAGGCAATTTGCTTACTAATGTTGGTCGACCGTTTATTCAATAATGCCACGAACATGATGCAGTCTCGTGCCTTTTGTTATTTCTTGAGAGACAATTGTTTTTGGGAATAAGCTATGCAATACAATTTTACTATCGACTGTGACAATAATGGAATCCTGTGTTCATAGTTGGTATACCCATTCAATTCGAGCAACTGTTATCATTGACAGTGTTTATAAGATTTTTTTTCACCTACATATCCGTTGGAATATAATTTCTGTCGTTATAGAATTAGATCGATGAAAGCTGATGATTATTACTTTCCTTACTGGGATTGAGAATATACTTCAATATCTGATTTAATGATCATGGAGAAAACTTGAAAACAGCTGAGAAACAATATTTATGATAATCACTGACATCGAACATTGAACTTATTTCTGAATGAACTGCTAGAAGTTAATCCTCTGCTCCATATATATCCACCTCAGTAATTCAGAGTTTTTCTCAGTTGTATGTAATTGGAGGAAGCAGAGTGTAGAATCGATAGATGCTTAGGTGAAATGTTATTATGGTTGTTTGGGTAGTTGAAGAAGAAGGCTCCCACGACCTGTTCTAATGAAACTATCTATATGAACTTCAAAGGTTAATGGAAATCACGAACCACTTTAATAAGAGTTGGATGACCTGAACAATATTCTATCTGATCTCAAGTGTTATCAAAGTACGAATCTGAGTTCGTGTTACGCCCAATAATGAGAAACGTATGCATAAGTCTACATCTTCAATGACAGAATGCACTTGTTACCAAAACTAATTATTTCATTGAACCCATGATTCACCATGGTTTTGACTGCTGGTAGAATGGATTTATTTTGACTGATTGGTTTTGATTTTTTAGAGAGGAGAGAAAGAAGGCAGTGGAAAATAATGTGGGTCTGGGAGGTGGGTTAGAGATACATATCGTGATCTCCAGTGGAATAACTCTCGAGAATCTGTGAACTTCCATCTGTGAAATGTAGAGATGCAATTTTCTCCTCGAGTCTTGTTTAATGAACTTCATAGTTTACATCAGGGTGTATCTATTCAATTTGAAGTTTAATAAGTATTGATCAACAAGAAAAAAACACATTGCAAAGAAAGTCTCAGCTGAAAAGGGAAAATGTGATATATATTATGTCCATGTTGGCACCGGCTGAACATGCCAATTGGATAGAATTCTGAGAATGTGTGTCGTTTTTCTCTTCGAATGTTTGGGATAGCTGGAGACAAAAAAGGTAGGCTGGAAGAAGAATTTTTGTGTGAAAGACGCAGAGAGGAATGATGGAAAATGATGAGAAAATTGATGAAATCAGTGGTGATTGAAATCGGGACGAAAAAAGTCCAGTCAAATAGGCCTCGGGAAATGAAAGAAAACATCTTCTCGGAGACATATCATCATATTCACGGGATATGATCATGTTGATCGAAAATTCAGGCATGATTCATTTATATTGGGTTTAACGACGCACTCTACTGATGACTACGATCTATTGGCGTCAGCTAGGCATGATAACATTGAAACATTTGATGACCTGAGAACACCCGATTCCAACTGGATAATATTCATGAAGAAAATGAAGGAAAATGAATAATGATACATATATTTTATTGATAGTGAAAAACGTTGACATCAAACACTGTCTATATAGAGGAGTTTCGGAACTGCCGATGCAGTGTCCAAACGTTCATTGGAAGAACCCGAAAAAGCAACAGGAAATAAACACCGTATGATGCTACCTATGAGCTGTATGGAAGGTGAAATGGGAGTACCGTTCACGTATATGATGTGTAATAGAATAACGAATATAGGAGATCCATGATAACCAAAGGATTCAAGTAGCACAAGAGTTCGAAATCTTCTGAAGGGGAAACAAAGGTGCAGATGAGAGGTGGTTGAGGAATAGAAGAGATAAGCTGATTTGATGAAGTGTTATGCAGAAAAATGAAAGGATGAAGCTGACAAGTTGATTTGGAGACAGTATGCATCTCATCGTTCAACCTACTGTTCATTGGTGCAGTTTCTTGATGATATATCAGTCGGTCACCTGGAATAGGCGAAACTAGGTGCCTCATTGAATTTCGATTCTATTGGTTCTAACTGGATTTTATTGGTCCAAATTGGCAAAGGATGTGAGTGAGTACGAAGCTAGATGCATGAATGAATGAGAAATTACTCTCCAGAAGCTGCGATTCTTGCAAGTGTCCGAAAATATTTTATATATATATGAATAATTTTCATAGCTCTTAATGACCTTTTTCATGATGGGTGTCAAAAATCGCACATTCTTACAGAACAACTTGAAAAATATCAGACAGAGCAATACAAAATTTCGAAATGTTATATTAACATTCCACTCTCAACAATGTTCATGATGAAGAAATGCGTCATGAAATGAGTTCGGATGCTTAAAAATTGATTATAATGAACGCAAGTTTTGGTAGTTTTACTTCACGTGTATTTATACTTATTCGTGTTTCATGTATTTAAAGAATGTGTCTAGAATTCCAATATATGTATTTTTAATATCGAGGTATATATGTCTAATACATATAAGTATTACTGTATGGTGGTTTGAGGTTTGAGGTGTTCATTGAAAACTTAGGAAGGGAAGGGTTCTATAGAGTAAACTCTCTGTTATCATAACCAGGAACACAGATAACTGGGTGGACTATATAGAAAAATTAAAAGAACTTCTTGTGGTTTAATGATGAAAGTATGAAGAGTCAAGGTCTTTTTCGGGAACAATAGCTGATTCTAAAAACTAAATAAACGCAGTATATGCTCTTTGAGATTGAATATGGAATTTAATTGATAGCCGTACACTCCTTGATTTTGAAACTATTAAAATCACTGCATTCCTGATTTATTCATTGATTATTCCAATCAGCTCATGTTCTAGATGGTTTCACTTGTTGATTCTTGTGATGGTTGTTTAATAGCTCCAATTAATGTGAAAACATACATAGCTCTAATACGTTTTGTCATTGATACGGCTCGTTTCATTTATGTAAAATATCGAAGTCAGGTGTATAATCGTGTGATTGAATTCTGTAAAAATTTGAATTCATTCGGAGGAGATATTCTTCTCGTAATTTCCCTCCTCGGTTCTCTCAACGGGGTTTTACAGAATGCCGAAATTAATTTTCTCAAAAGTGGTTTAACCGATTGTGCCTCAAAACTATGAAGTATCGAGTGGATGATGACATATTATATGCATGCCAAGTTTCACGAAGAAGACATAACGTTTGACCTGTGTAGAGCGAACAAAAAAAAGCATATTCGTTTTTTTTTTTGAGTACGCTAAAATCGCTCCGCTCATCCAACATTGAGAGGCTCTTGCTTTCACACGCACGATTGGAGATGATGAAGGTGGTAATTATTTGTAAGTGAAATGTCAACCAAGCTGCTTCCGTCACGTTCTTGGATGTGTTCTCCACGAATATATTGTTTGTGAACTACCTACATTGATACCGAAGCAGTGATTTCCACCCATAACTGAGTAAAAAATGTCACTTTTTGAACTATTTTGAGGGATTCCACGAAATTCTTTCAAACAAAGCTAGTCACATCTCGGAATATGCGGTTTGAATGTGAGAAAAAAATGTTTTCGTTCGAGTGAGGTATACTTGATAAAAGTCATAGGCCTACGATCACCTTCAGATTAATGTTTCAGATCATAAGCTTCTGAATTCATCTTATTTCATGTACCAGCCATAGGGAAGGCAAGTCATTTTATGAGGGTATGAATAGGATGAAGAGAAACATTCCTTAAAGATCATGAATAACAAAAATCAGAAACTTACTATTTATTGTGTGTTTGAGATTCTCTTAGTATCAATACGTCAACAGAAGAAAAGCTATATTCGATAGACTCGTTGCGAGGAAAATTATTGGGGTAAGCCCAAACAAATTTACTCCTTGCAAAATTGATTTTGAATTCGCCTAGAATTGTATAGCAATGCAAGTATGGTAACAGGAAACGCAACGCTTCAGTAAATTCTTATCCTCACGAATTTCACTGAACGCAATATTAGCAGTCACGACTTGCAAGTGAGTACCTTGAAGTATAGATGCACAACAGTGTCAACGATAGTTTAGTCGAAGTTTTTCACTTATCCATTGTCGTAATTCCCTTAGAATTTGGAAAATACACCGTGGAGATCAAGGTTATAGTTATAGTCGCAAGCTCTTCCTAAAGTTTAGTTCGATCGACTCCATTTCGTTGATACCACGACAATGTTTGTGTTGAGACGAACCAATCAGATACGTCGAACCCATTGACTTATGGTGAACTTGTCAAATTATGACAGTGAGGGAAAAGCTTATCTATATAGACATATGAAATCAGGAAACAACCTGTACGATTACGGCCTATTACTACAAAATACAATACTCTACTATTTTCCATCACCACTATCAAGATACAACTCAACAAATCGTTATTTTTTCTCCATCTATCAAAAATGAAATATGCACAGCCTTTGATGATAATGTCAGTTCATTCAATTCTATACGCAGTCACGTCTCGCTTGTGAACTGAGATGGTTCTAAGCGCGTTGAAACTAAAATGATGTCTAGGACTGATACACTCAAAACTGTTATGAATCGATAAGTGTGTGAAGACTAGGCTGATAACCAGGAAGGAAGTCCAAGCAACTTATAGCCTCTCTCTATATGTAGTCTCTGTCGTAACTCATGTTAGCCATACGTACTGGCTGAGATGAGAAATCACCATACACCTGTTTTGACTTGATTGTTACATTGTAGGGGGATTGGATGCAGAACGTATGAAGAGAACCGTTATTGGTTCATTACTTTCACGTGGATCCCTTACATTGGAGTATACTTTCTCACCATATTAGTGTTGTCTTTCCCGTGTGATAAAACATTTTGCTTTTCACATCAATAACCCACTAATCGTTTGACCATAACAAAGACATGAGATTTCCCGAAGCGTTTTTCCTTATACTTCTCACCGAATCGCAGTCAAGGTATCATATCGCTACACATAGCAACCAGAGTTATGGGAAATTAATGTAATTTCTGATTTCTGAGTCAATATGTGATCGCATATGTGATTATTTCATTACTAATGTCTATTTTTGAAAATATCGTGTACACGAGTCTATGATAGAAGTCAATTTCCATCTTTCCTCAACCTAGAACCAATATATATATATATATATATATATATATATATATATATATATATATATATATATATATATATATCAAAGCCAAACCTGGAAATATGATAGTTTGGGTATGCCTAATGGAATGAATCATCAATATTTGCACATTGATCTGAGTTATTAAAATCTATTAGAATGCGCTTCAATTTCTGTAAGCAACCATTTCTAAGTGGAGAAGTTGTATCCCGCAAATCATGCTCAGGAACTCTTTTGTATGTATGTAGTTACAATTTCAACCTTCAAAAATCTCAACCTTAAGTTTCCTTGACGAGGATAATGAAACTCATTGACTTTAAAAAAAAAAAAAATTTAATTCTCAATCAAGAATTGAAGTGGCCATCAACCAAGATCGTGCCCTAGAAACTGAAGTCAATTGAGATGGGCATGAGTTTGTGTACAGCATGGATTTAACTATCAATTTGCATGTACCACTCACTCATTCGTAACCCCAAATAACGATACTGATGATGTGTCGCTAAGCGAACGAAAATAATCATATTGAGGCAAGGAAACATCAAGAGATAAATGAGTGTGAAAATATGATTTTAGATGATCACGATCTTTACGATACTGAGTTGTCACTCTTTAATCGTTACTGATAGACTCCCCATGTAAGCATGGAATCAACTCGGATGATGAAAGAATTATAGCCTTCGAATTTGAACCAGAACGGAATTGAGTTAAAAAATAACTCTCATTTCGAAAATGAATCTGAAAATCAGAAGAATATTGGAGAGTGAATCTT
>OZ023327.1:42669152-42704078 GCA_964007535.1 Brachyptera risi
GCCGCTATAATGAAAACTTCACGAAGTATAGGAGAACTACGCTGTATTGCCACACATACCATCACAATTATCTACAACTATGTGACGGTAGTTCATACATTTTTCTAGACACTTTTCAGTTCTATAACAAAACAACATTTGTTAATATTGATCTGAATGATGAAAATCAAGAATTACTTTTAATATTGTCTGAGCAATAATATTTTATTTATATTCATGTGCAATAGCTAGTAGGGAAGAGTTTGTGGGAACAGTCTGTAGTGTAACACGTTGTCACGCAAGAGTTTGGAAATTACTTTTGAACACTTTATTGCTCTCGCCTACTTTAAAACTACCCATATACTCCCTCCACATAAAAGAAATATGTTCAGACTTGAGATCAAATGTCCACAATAATATGTCAATAACCTGAAAAGATCGGGAAGTCGGAGAATAAGATTATTCTAACGTAGAACTGCTGTAAGTGAAGAAGTAAAAGAAAACTATGTGTCCACATTATTGAAATATGAATTAATGCACCTTGTTTGTCAAGTGTTGGATGAGTGTGTTTGCTCGATTTATTTTTATATATAAATATATATATATATATATATATATATATATATTATATATATATATATATATATATATATATATATATATATATATATATATAAGTATATATATATATATATATATATATATATATATATATATATATATAATATATATATATATATATATAACATATATATATATATATATATATATATAATATATATATATATATATATATATATATATATATATATATATATATATATATTATAATATATATATATATATATATATATATATATATATATATATATATATATATATATATATATATAAATATATGAATATATATATATATATATATATATATATATATATATATATATATATATATATATATATATATATATATATATATGAATATATATATATATATATATATATATATATATATATATATATATATATATATATATATATATATATATATATATGTGTGTATGTGTGTGTGTGATGGGAATAGAATTACGGCTGCGCGAGTCGGCTAACCCAAAGACCCGAACGATGGTTTGTGGGAATAAGACTCGGTGGGTCGTGGTTTTGGGTGGAATAGACGATTCGTGGATAATATGCCAGTAGAAAGCAGGTATTCAAGTACTCGTACCGTTGTCAGGTTTTTCACTGTTAACGCGATGAAAGTGATATTTCAAAAGATAAGCCAATTTACACTCGCAGTCACATATTTTTCTGAAATTCAAATTCAAATAGAATCTACGTACGTGCATGTTACCTCAGATTTGTTTCATGTACTGTAAGTGGATGACATAAATAGTCATTATAATTCTCATTGCATATAGTACCAGACATTTTTCTTCAACAGGATGAATTTGAATGACATTGGATGGACCACTTCATGTGACCGCAAGTGGAAGCTCAAAATCATCGATGTGAGATCGAGATGCCAACCGTGCCATTTCTGTGTGCTGCATTGTAATAGTTTGCTGTTTACGTTTTTGATTCAGTGCTCTCATAAGTGTGAGGGGCACTATCACGACATCTTTTGTTGAAGTTTGTGAACAAGTTGGGCTATGAACAGCTATTTCGTGCTGTCGTGCATCTAATTTATAATTTCAGCTTCAATATTATCAATCGCAATCTAGTAACCAAGAATGGCCAGATGTGACTTGCAGTGGTTCATGAATCTTCTTTTAAAATGTTTGTTTCATATGAATTTATATTCGTATTCTGTAACTTGCTCAATTATTTCCCTTATAATGCTCCCTTGGGCGTTCAAGGAGTTGCTAGCAAATGATTAGGGCAATTATTGCCGTCAAGTAGGAAACACAATCCCCATTTCCTCTTCACACGACGGCTGCAATATTGATACCAACCAGGTATCAATATTATCTGGCCGCTACATCGCAACAAAGATGCTCATGCCCTTACACGAGATGTACAATATTCTGAGCAATTATTGCTATTGCTCTCAAGAAACCTGGATCGTCCAAAGGACGTAATATTGGGCATCAATCATTACTGATGGTGATGGCATATTCAAGCGACCTCACCAACCGCCAGGTTCTTTGGAGGTATACGAATGAGCAGGTGATAATGAAATTATGATATGAAAGTACAGCAAACTCATGCCGGACGGGCACCCGTTATTTGATTCTATATTCATAAAATTTACACAAATTCAAGTAGGTCTATTTATATCCTATTGAATTTAATATTTTTGATGATTACTATTGAATCTTGATGGTGACCACATTCCTTCATATGTGTGATTATCACTTGTTCATTGTCGATTGTCAGTGTGATGATGAATTCAACAAATTGCCTCACTTTTCAATTATTGAAACATATATTTGTATTTTCGAAATGATTCCGTCTAACATGAAACTATGAGCTCGAATTGCTGAAATAAATCATTATTACCATAGTTGTAACTATCGTTATTGATTACTTTCCTCATGTTTCTGAAATAAGAATATATTATATATATATATATATATATATATATATATATATATATATATATATTTAAATATATATATATATATATATATATATATATATATATATATATATATATATATATTATTCACGATATATGTAGAACTTTTTTCTCTTGGAAATTTTAATCTTTCAACAATGAAAAAGTCGGACCCCTCTAATATGAAAGGAATCGTAATTTTCCAAGTGGGAACCTTCTCAAATTGATTCATCAGTGTTCACTGCAAAATCTCCAAGATGTTATATCCAATATCATCTAACATATAACTTGAATGAATGAATACTGAAACCATTTTCGATATATCACTTGAATTTCTTCAGCAATCCATCACTGAGGTGTTTGTAGAATCTCTCAATCTTAATGATATACCTATAAATGGTTCATATTGAATTTGATAGTATATACTTGCGTTCTAGCAACTTAATCGTTATGTGACATATTTTGTCATTATTGACTAAACATTGTTTCAAATGTCTGAGAGCTCGAGGTCTAGCTTTCGTGTGTATGAGAATCGAATGTGGTTGTCGAATTGTAGAGCTGTCTGAATTCTTGGGTTCGTCCGTTTGTGTGAGTGAGGACCCGTGAAATTAGAAAAACTTTCGACATCAAATGGTTTCTATTCCACCCTAGTCTTTGGATAGAGACTATATGGGTGAAGGGTTGATGTCTAACCACACTAATTATATCCGACCCACATGTCTTGTTTATTTGGCCCAAATACTTGAATAATATGAAGAGGATAATGAAATAAACACTCAGTTATATGGAATCAATATTGAGTTTCATTCAAACCAAAGTGGAACATGCTGTATTCTCGCATACGACATAATCAAGAATCTTCTGAATGTAATAAGTCGCTGATGACCATTTTGTATCGTACACCTACGCGGATCGGATTGATTTGATGTTCCGATAATAGATCATTTTCCATGAATATTTGAAATATTCTTATATTTAAATTTGACCATTCATATGTTAATTGATTTCTTCAATTGTAATCCCAGTTCCCATCATTATTTCCAAAATCATATTCTTCATCACCATTATTATTATCATTATTATTATTATTGTCCAAACAACTATTGGTAAAACTTTTTAAGAATCCATCATGCTTCCGTCGAGTCCGTAATTATGGATGTAGCATTTCATCTTGAAGATGTACATAGTAATAACAAATCGATTAAAAATGAAAATTTTCATAAGAGAATATTCAATTTAACCATTACGAAAAATCACATCCTAATTTCGAATTCTAGTTGATTTTGGTTCAACAGTTGCATTCACTCCTCTTTATCACATCAAATTATTTTTTGCAGAGGCACAAGATTCAACCATGCACGGAATACTCATAGATTGATGAATGAGCCATCAACTATGAACTCATAGGCAGCTATGATGAACAGGAAAACTAATTTTGAATCCCTCATCATTTGATAGAATTTCTCCAGAATTCCGAAGATTCCAGAGGTGATATGAGTAGAAACAGAATTGAAGATAAAAATACTATCCAACATTATTCTCGAAAATCTTCAACTTATTTTTGTTCTCTAAACCTCGTGGAATTTTTGCAGTTATATACAATTATCATGGTATAATCATTCAGCAATTGTTTTTTCATCAGATTATTCGATTTCATTCTGGAAATAATATATACCTTCTTGGGTACGTCGCCAAATGCAATTGCTTGCAGTAACGGCACCATATATATATATATATATATATATATATATATATATATATATATATATATATATATATATATATATATATATATATATATATATATATATATATATATATATATATATATAAATATATATATATATATATATATATATATATAAATATATATATATATATATATATATATATATATATATATATATATATATATATATATATACAGTACAGTACACTTAGCAGTACACTTGTATACTGCTTCGGCGATATACGTACCCAAAAAGGTGTATATTATTTCCAGAATAAAATCAAATAATTGAACGAAAAAAACAATTGCTGAACGAGTATAAAACTTCACTCAGATGTTTGATAATACATCGAAGAGAGTCCATATAGAGAGAAAAAATCGTTTCATTTTTCATGGATTTTTTAACTTATTTTGAATTCGTTTATCCCTATATCAACCTGCAAGGTATACACTTGTATTTTTATGTAATATTGAAGCAATTTGAATAAGGGGGATCTCTATACGGTCGCCGAGTCAGTGTTGCATAGGGTGGTTAGGGGAAGGGGGAAAGGAGGGTTAGTGTCTATAGGGGCTTAGCCCTGTCACAGCCATGGCTGAACACGCCAATACTTATTTCTGTACACTTCGATCCAGACCGTCACATCACCACTTTCGCGACATGTAAAACTCACTACCGAGTTTAAAAAAATACTTGAAAAAGTTGTACGCTGTATTGCATTCGATTTATCGTCTTTCAATTCTTCAAGTCTGGGCCGTACGTATTTTTTTATACACCAATCGTCTCTAGAGGCAAAAAAAAACACAGTAAAACGATGGCAAAAGCTAAAAGTGGTTGATAACGATTAAATGGATTGACCCGAAAGATCTCCGATGCATGGGAAACATTGTGAGGGGTTTATTAGTGTGTTCAAGTGAGGGGAAAGAATCGCATTCGTTTATTTTTAACGGACTGCATTCACGTTTTTAGTAAGTTCACCGAATCGATAAATCGCTCTCCAAATTGGCGATCACTATTTGCATCCATACCTGGGTATGGCGTAATCCGATGCAAGTGTTGTTGTTGTTGTTGCTCGTAACCTAAATTGACCTAATACAACTTAAACTGATCCAATCAATCGAGCCTAACCAACCAGACAAACTTGGCTTAAACTAATTCAAAATGTCATGAAACTAGCCCAACCTAACCTAAAACGATGAGTTTGTGAATGGTCACCTTGTTTAAAATTGACCAGATTATTGGAAATAATCGTTGTCTCCCACATCTCACAAATCACAGGACCAAGTCTCTGAAAACAAGTTTTTCTTCAGAGTGTGTGGGCATTTTTCCATGTGACAGAGTGTGAATAATTATCTCGACTTTGAACAATTCTGAGTTCATTTCACTCGCATTGGTCTCACGATGCAGTGTATTGGCTGACTAAGAACAATTGGCCTAGGATGAATGATTATTTGGAAGATGGAACGATGAGGTGATGGTTTCTAAAGTACTGGAATGGCATCATGTGAAGATACTTGTTGCGATCTATATTGTAGAAACCATCCTGGCGTTTTTCCTGCCTAAACGGAAAACCTTTGTAAAGTTGAACGGTGGCGGAAATCGAACCGAGGTCTCAATTAACCTCGCCGCCTTTTCACATGGAGCAAGCGCGTTATACTGAGCTACTTGTGCTGGTAATACCAGTATCCACTAACGATGTTTGTTTATTTCTTCTTGATATTTAGACCATCCTAGAGAGCTATTGAACCGCCCTCTTCAGGCTGTGGGATGACGGAAGGCGACGGTCGTGGCCTGACAGTAAGGAACCATTTCAGTATCACCTATACGACAGAAGGAAACCACGAAACACATCTATCAAATTGGTTGACGATGATGAGATTCAAACTCCTATTTTCTGAATGACTGTTCAGTATGCTAGCCACTGGTTCAATCGTCTTAGTATGATGTTACAGTGTATCTAAATAAGCTATGGTAACAAATGTATGACGTATATTGTTCTATCTATTCATTGCCCGATTATCATGTAGAGAAACTTTCATGTTCCATTATGATGATGGTAAATTTAATTACGTGAGCCACGAATAATAAAGTTGATTTGAACAACAACAGAAAAAGATCATGCGATTGCATTGGAGTCGATTTGGCAGAGTCAATTTTGTGGTAAGTTTCGAACTACATTAGATATAAAAATTCTTTCACAGGGAAGCGCAGATATTTTTTATTTCGAGATGCTATAAATGAAAACTATTTTTCTCATATCGCATAAATTATTTTCGAAGGTATATAGCTGAATAATAAATTTTCAGGCCACCCTCGGTAGTTCGGTCAGCTGAGACACAGCTTCAGAATCTGAAGTCACCGTTGGGCGTGGGTTCGAGTCCCGCATAAGGCATGGGCTTTTGAATTGTGAACGTCCTTTCACTTATCATCACTTCATAGTTTCATGATCACCTGCTTATTCGTACCCCCGTATAACCTAGCTGTTGGTAGGGTCGTTAAGCAAACAATCAATCATTGCATTTCCAGCTGTAGGCCTATATGTTTGACAGTTTGGCGATATGAGTCAAGTAGTTATGGCTTATTCCATATTGAAGGTATTGAAAAATATCTGTGTCTTCTCCTCCCAGAATTTCTATATCTCATAGGTCCACCGTTCGAAAGTTTATCACATACAAAATATATATTGCTGAATCGAATCCCATGATAAACTTCGTACGATTCTCGCCTCAGAAAAGTAATAGAATATTCAGTATAAGACAATACGCAGTTCTAATAATATACGTTGAAACTTAATTTCCTTACTGGTTGAAATAATTGACTCTCAACAATAAAATGTGAGAATTAGTATAGATTTTGTTTCCTTTTAAAGAATTGTTAAATGGCGATACAAAAACGAATATTAGATCACGTGACACTACATGTAAAACGGGTAAAAATTGAAATGATTATTTCGTGCCCATGTTTCGGTTTCTCATGAAATGTTATTACTCTCATTTTGAGTTTTGTCATTTTGGAGATGATAAAATAGACAAATTTCATTTGAAACACACATTACTAGAAAAATATATATCAAGAAGTTTCGCTGGAATGTTCGCATCAAATCATCACAAATTTCAGAATGTCACATTGGGGTCTCCCAATCAATGAGAATCAATGGGTTCTCCCTTCCATGGAGAAATACTTTTTTATGATGGTTAATATATTTTCTTTGACTTCCAATAAGAAAATGGTCTCAATTCGATCACCGCGTTTTTAGATATTAATTTCCTTTGTGATATATTATTTCAGCATACTTTTCGAACTTCATACGAGGTGTCAATAGTGAGTGCCAGAGTGATTATTGAATCTTTATAGCAACGTGAAAAAATATCAAAACAAGAGTAGAAATGCACTTTTATCCGGAAGTACACCAAATACTTTTTGACACATCTGCTCCATATAAGTATCACAATAACACCATTTTATCCACATCTTCAAGTTATATATTAGAATTGAGATTGAAAATGTCAATCAACATTCTATATATAACATAATTTTAATACAAATCATGATTTTGATAAATATTTTGCTACCCTCACCCTTCGAGAACCTAACGTATTGCGTAGCAAGGTACACAATGAAATCAGCGATCGATCTATGGCTTGAAGGCAAATTGGTATTCATCACTGCAACTGCGAACATTCTAATCTGAGAGTTTAACCTTCAGAAACGAAGTGTTTGAATACAGGACCTACTTTTGAAAACTCATAAGTTGATGTAGACAATTAATATATTATACAAGTGATTATATCTATTCACAATGGGATTCAGTCAATTGAATAAATAATCGTTCTCATCGACCAGATCAAATATTATTGTTATCTATTGAAGGAGGGATGATTGCACTGTAGGGCCATTTTGAGCTATTTATCAGGATCCTAAAATGACCCCCCCCCTCTCCCTTCCCCCCACTCTATGGCTCATTCATCTCAGACACTGCTTCACAAACTGAAATCGAATCAGGCGTGGGTTCGAGTTCCGTATAAGTAGTGAATTTGTGTATGGGCCCACATCATTCATCCATCATCCACTTATTTTAAATCACAAATGAACTAGCTGTTAGTGCAAAGCAATTATTTATCATAATGATAGTCATAGGCCTTTATATTGATTTTTTATTTCAATTGATAAATTTGTATAACCTTTGTAGGTACATTGTAATCTTGTCCTATACAAGTTGAATGGTGTATACTATGAAATGCTAATAAATACAACACAATACAATTATAATCATAAAAAACATATTGTGTTCACGGTGTATTTTCCTGATCATTTTGATCATTTTCGTCAATGAGCTGAATCATTCTTACTCACTCTAACTCATTCAATAACCTCATTGTATTCATATGTATTACAATAAGTACTACAATTATTGCTTCTTGAATGAACAAAACTATAGAATGAAAAGAAATGAGATACGTAGCGTTGACTGAAGAATTTTATTTGAACCTCGTTGTGAACAATCTGTAGGCCTAATATGTGACGATATATGCCCTATGCATTACTACTCAATTACGCAGCATATGCGTTGCTATAGATGAGCGAGATATGTGAACGAAGTGTACCCGAAAGCTCCACACATGTAATATGAGATTTGATTAAATTATTATGAGTTTATCCACAAAGCTAGCCACTTATTAGATGAGTTGTAGCGAAGACTTGCATCGCACTCTTATGGAGCTTTGACCACGTGTTTTTTATGTGTGTTCATTTGTATGCACTGTCCAGGTCACACGGTTTGACTGATCAACATGCAAACTTTTCTGGACACGCTGCATCATCCACCTAAGAACTGTCAAGTTTTGGTGCCCAATCGGTCGAGCCACTTTTGAGATGAATCATCTCGAAATTTTAAATACTTCATGAGATTGGGTCAGGTATGGAAGTTATGAAGACAAAATCTCTTCAAAAACATTCAGATTTTCCCTGTACGTCAAACAAGTATGATGAGCATCACCGGATATTTTCACTGGAATCGAACTAATAATTTGAGGAAATTAATTATTCAATTAATTATTTTTTTTAAATAGCTAGAGATAGTTGTTATTCCATATTCATTATCTTGGCACGGTGATTCATGGCATTGTAGATTTGACAGTTTTCACGAATGTGATGTGTAGACGTCTTGAGTATATTTCATATAAGTCAATGTGAGTAGAGTCTACGTGTAGACTTTGATATACACATATTTCGCGCTCATACGACGCATATGCTGCGTTTCTGTAGTTATATATAAAATAAACTCGAGAACTCTACACAACTTGATTGGAACTGTAAATTGTCTACAAAGCCGTGAATTATCGTGCGCAAGAGACTGGATGAAGAATAAGCACTATTCCAAGCAATTTGATGAAAATTCATTCGTTGAATGATTATTACCTCCAAAACGGTTTATACGATGAGTCAAAATTCGTGATATTGTGTATCGTATTTGTATTCTCGTTCAGTAACAAATTAAGCACTTTGAAGAGAATTGTATTCCAAATTTCTCCGCCCGGCCTATTATGAGATTTTTCGAACATTTGTGATGGTGTTTTTCAAGAAAGGCCCCTTCTTGAGAAACACCATCTTGACCCAATTGCTATACAGTTTTCAGTTGAATAAGTCCGCGTATCTATAAAAAGTTTTATGTTGATCAGGCAAACCGAGAGATCCGTGCAATGCTTATACAACGAACATAAACTACTTACAGGCTCGCTTATAGGCCTGGACGAAGCTTCATAAGAGTGAGATGGAAGTCCTCGCTATCGCTCATTCGATTATGTATAATTCAAAAATGAACGTGTCAACGAAATATTCATAACGCTTTGAGTATTTTGAAGCAGAATATCATGCAATGAAACATAATTCACCTGATGTTATTTTCCACGTATTGCTTTACCCAAAGATGAATCACAATAACAATATTACTCCATCCAGATTAGTGGTGGGAGAATTACATTCCAGAACGATTTGTTCCTGACCAAGTACTATAACAATCTATTTTCAAATATAAAGACAAAATATTGAAGCTCTTGAATTCTCTGAATTCTCATGAAAAATACGATCGTAAAGAACGTATCTATATACTTTCATGTCTGATCAGGATTCTTCCCTTTTGTTCATCTATTTACATGTATCTATAGTGAAAATAGATCATAGTATTGGAGAATTTTGTACGTGAAATATTATAAATCTACTCCATCTCGTCAGTATTCTACTTTCTTCATTTATTCATAGTGGGTTTAACGGCGCACCATAATGATGACTGAGATCTATTGGCATAGGATGAATGATCAATGAGATGATGGTATGATGAGATGAGGGTTCCTTAAGTATTGAGAAGGATAGTGGGAAGGAAGCAGCCGTGGCCTATATTGTAGGAACCATCCCAGCATTAGCCCCGACTACAGACGGAAACCACGAAACAAACTGTAAAGATGGACGGTGGCGGGGATCGAAGCAGGTCTAATCCAATTTGCCCCTTCACCTTCCGGATCACATTAATTGTTACGGTATTCTACAATTATGCCAAAAATGTGTAGCAAGATTGAAATGATAGAAATCACGCAGGTCAACATGAAAACAAGTTGTAACATTAATTTCAGTCCACAGGGTCAAATACAGTTTTGGTTCGCCAATAAACACGATATTTAACAGCAACTACTTTTCCCATCTTCAAATGTATAGTAAGTGACTGGTGACTGTTGTAAGTATTGTATTGCAACGTACTGTAGTAAGTATTGTAAGTATAGTGAGTATTGAGATGTTAATATCACAGATAGAGACACGGAGTTCGCGTAATCACTCGAAACAAAAATGAATCAATTCTTTTCATTATTTGCTTTGTTACTGTACATAATAAGTTAATTTAGATAACTACACGGTGACGTGAGATGGGGTAACCGACCAAAACTCAATCCAATTATCCGAATTTTAAAATTTACCTGACTTCAAATCACAAACGCAATACAGGTTCTTTTGCCAAGGTTAATGAAGACATATTCCAAGTGATTGAGAACGAACCAAAAGGTAATTAACCTCGTATTTGGAGAGAAAAAACATTTATGTAAATGAAGATTGAAGTAAGAGTTATCGTTTCATCAGAACGGAGGAATAATTACCAAGACCGTGTAGAATCAATAAACCTGATTAACTCCAGGTGCAAGTGAATGTAAGTGGTGGTTGTGCTTAACGACCGAACCAACGACTTGGTTATTTGTAAATGTGTGAATGGTATGAATAATATGGAAACATTAGAATCATTCAACTCACTCTGAACAACTGTGGTTTCAGAGTTATTTATCTTAATACAGTTTTCAAATATCTATTCATACATTTTGTAAATGTGATATCTTGATTCATAAAATGGAAACCAAGTCAAGAATTAAACGACTGAAGGAACTGACGATAAATGATCTTTATATATACACATAAATGTATTGAATATGTCACGCAGAGCCGATTCAAAAGTATATGTTTCCCGTGAAAGCACATTATATATCGTGAGCCTATACGTTCATATAAATGCTATTATTCATTTTATAGATAATTATCAACAAACATGAGAAGATCCTTTTGTTGTTTCGTTGTAATGAGTGACTGGTAAGAATGAAGGGATCATTCATTAAGTTTGTATGACTGACAGTAACATAATCTGTATTTGATTGTTACAATGTTACATGTCCACAGTTAGAATAGGGGAAGCACAAAGACTCCGTTTTTTTTCATCAGATAAATTAATGATCTGATAGTGCATGTAAGTCGAATTAGCAAAATATCATTCGATGGTATAAGGGTTCAAGGGTCGAAGGTATACAACTGGAAATGTACTCTTTCAGCTATAGGCCTATACGTTTGGCAATTGTGCGATATGAGTTGAGTGGTTATATATACCGCCTTGAAGGTATTGAAAATATCTGAGTTTCCTTTGTACTAGAATTTTGACATCGCACACCGTTCACAAGAACAAATCTTATTTCACCGAATCGACTTCCATATAATCTTGGCAAGTACATAATTTTGAATATATATGGCACAGGTTCTATCATGAGAGAAAATAATCAACGACGTACGACGAAGAATATCGTCGCAAATGAATATAATAAAATCCGATTAAATCAAGTTTGTTGACCAGAAAATACTTACGAGCATATAAATGATATTATAGTTGTAATATAGAATAAGTTCAAACAAAATAATATGAATTCAGCAATGATATGACAACCGGAATGGACGAATATCGTCACTACAAACCCTAGATATCTTCCAATGAACATTCCGGGTCAATTTTCACAAATGAAGCTCTTTGTATCACCAAAGCATGCATCAAGAAACATTTCAAGGCCAGAGACGTAAGAAAACTATTGTACAACCATTAGGTAAATTCAACATTATTTGATGGAACATAAAAAATTTGCATTTTCAATTACATTTATTCATCCCTTAATGTGAAGTAGAAAAACAAAATATTGAAAGCCGCCCTCGGTAGCTCGGTTAGCTGAGGCATCGCTTCAGAAACTGAAGTCACCGTTGGACGTGGGTTCGAGTCCCGCATAAGGCATGGGTTTTTGTAGATGTCTTCTGACTAATTATCACTTTATACATTCATTATCACCAGCTCATTCGTACCCCCGTATAACCTAGCTGTTGGTGAGGTCGTTAAGCAAACAATAATCATCATCATCGTCATCAAAATATTGAATCGAAATCTTGCATAAAAAGATACAGAAATAAACAGGAGTAAACAAAAAACAGTGGATGTTGATCACCAAAGTATGAATCAAATGTAATTACAATAAAAAATCTTCAATTGAACTCGATGGATGTCATAACGGATGAAATTATTCATGCACTATGATACCAACATACTCAATCGTAATGTAATATTGCATGATCGACTCGAGACTTTCGAGCAAGTACCGTTAAGAGTCCACGGGAGTCGATTTAGCGAAATATCAGTTTCTTGGTAATAACTTTTGAAAGGTATGAGATATCAAAACTCTAATAAGCGAGAAACACAGATAATCATAATGGCTTCAAGATGATATAACTTATAACTATTTAAGTCATGTAGCATAACTGTGAAGCGTCGACAGCTACAAAATGTGTTTCTTTAGCTGTCGACGCTTCACAGTTATGCAACGTGACTTGAATAGTCATAGCTTATATCATCTTGAAGCTATTATAATTATCTGTGTTTCTCGCTTATTAGAGTTTTGATATCTCATACCGATCAAAAGTCATCGCCAAGAAATTGATATTTCGCTAAATCGACTCCCGTGGACTCTTAAGCAGGCTTCACTTGACGCGGAATGCTCGCGGATCAGCATCCGCGAACGGACACGGAGCGTATTTGATACGGATTCTGAAAGGATTGCTGTATCTAGAGGTCAATTTGGGAAACTACGGAAGTATGCAGGTTGACACCGATTGTTCTACTCACTGACAACTGTCAACTACTTGTCAACTTGTACTTGTACTTTGTACTTGTACTGTAACTACTTGTACTTGTCAACTGGATGAGCTAGGCCAAGTTGGTCAAATTGTTCCCTTGGACAGCTCTGAACAAACTTGTTCATCACACTGGCTTCAGATTTATATCAATCCAGAAAATTATCATCATTAATGATATTTTAGTGGATAAATTATAAATTTGAACTATATAGATGCCTTCAACAATAAAGATCAGAATTCATGAACGAAGGAAAAAAACACGAGGTCCACTTTAACGGAAACAGGATACGACATCTAATGGATTTTTGTTTCAAGTTCTAGCTACAGCCAATAATACGCACGGAATCCGCAGAAAAAGTAGAGATCCCAACTCGTGTCCGCATGTCCGCAATCTAACCTGAATAGATAATATTCCAATATGGCCGATCCGTATACTTTCGCGGACGAGGATCCGCAAACAATACTCGCATGTAAAGCCCACTTTATAGTGACCGCGTGAAACAACTATTTTTAAAGCAATTGTGAAGTGCTCAAAACAGCTGCCAAAACACCACAATCAACATATACTTTGAATGCTAAATAGGTCGTCGAATAGAACGCATGCAAGAAACACAATTTGCGGGCCATTTTCAGCAATCAAATTTGCGATGTATGTGTTATTGAAAAGAGAGAGAAGTTTGAATCTATATGGGATAACTTCTACTTGAAATAAGTTCGGTATTTCGGTTCAGAAAAATAGGAAAACCTATCCCATAATCTTATTGACCAAACGCCATGTATAAACACCCAGTTGAATAAAGAGGAAAAAAAGCGTGAAACAAGATTGCGAAAGCGAGAAGGAAGAACGGCCAAGCACACGGAACATCCACTATGGGGACTTTGGAGGCGACCCCCTCGTGTAATCACCACTATATATATATATATATATATATATATATATATATATATATATATATATATATATATATATATATATATATATATATATAAATATATATATATATATATAAATATATATATATATATATATATATATATATATGAATATATATATATATATATATATATATATATATATATATATATATATATATAAATATATATATACCTATATATATATATATATATATATATATATATATATATATATATATATATATATGTATATATATATATACCTATTTATATATATATATATATATATATATATATATATATATATATATATATATATATATATATTTACATATATATATTTACATATATATATATATATATATATATATATATGTATGTGTGTGTGTGTGTGTGTGTGTGTGTGTGTGTGTGAGAGATTATTTTATTCAACACATGCAATCTTGAATTTTCGGTAAGTGGTTATTCGGCGATCATACAAACCAAATTGAGATATAATTTAGGATGAGTTGGGAACATATCCATGCCATACCTTCTTTGTTTTGAGGATTTTAGGTTTGCAAAATTCGATAAGTTTCTTAAAATATTGAATATATCATTTTCACTATATGCACATTCTCATAGTGATATTTTAGTTCATCATAGCAACTCGACAAAAGGGTAACTACGAATTGTGGTGTATGATACATAGGAAATTGTGACATAATAAACCGGAAGACGTTTATCATTCAAACGATATCATTCTGTTTCAAATATGATATAGTTATGAACGGATTTACATAGAAGCTCAAACATTGTCACAGAGAGTATTAATAAATGCTATATGCGGTGACGTATCTGTGTGAATCGCTTATAACCACAACGAGAACCAATAACGTATTTTTCAAAATGAAATGTGATTATTGTCTATCAATGTCGAGTGTCCGAACTGATTCAACGATTCAGCCTCCAAAAAAGGTCTTCTTGGACTGAATAACAGATTTATCATGGTAAAACTTCCCTTCCAAGATTCTTGTACCGGTAGTCATTTTGACTTTGAGAAATAACAGCGTATTATTTTCATTATTTGAATACATTTGTAAATAGCTAGAGGTCGATGAGGTGGGGTAACATATTATCAGTAGTGTTGGATGTGTGTGCATTTGTATGTGGCTGTAAAAACAAAAACGACTAATGAACGACCAGTGAAGTCTGACAAGAATTCAAAATCATACTGGATTAGGAATAAATTCTATGGAGAGAACGGTTTTGTTCTCATGTTCGGAACCATTGGAGAAATATAAAGCTCCATTCTGGAAGTACACAACCCATGAATATTCGCCTTTTGGGAGAGAATCCGATCGAGAGAATTTTTGAGAGTCTGGAAACAAATGTAAATTGTGAAAAGTATATGTAGGGTCCTTGTGTACGAATAAACAAGAATGTATGGCGAAATGGAGACCACCTATCATAAAATGATTGCAGCCAATCAAAATATTGACAGTGAGACGTTGTTAGTATGGTCTTTCAAATTTTGAACATTCAGTGAACAATGTTCATACAAAAAAGTAAAACCAACACACACATATATATAATTATACATATATATGTATATATATATATATATATATATATATATATATATATATATATATATATATATATATATATATATATATATATATATATATATAAATATATATATATATATATATATATATATATATATATATATATATAAATATATATATATATATATATATATATATATATATATATATATATATATATATATATTTATATATAAATATATAGATATATATTTATATATATAAATATATATATATATATATATATATATATATATATATATATATATATTTGTATATATATATCTTCATATATATATATATATATATATATATATATATATATATATATATATATATATATATATATATATATATATTTATATATATAAATATATATATATATATTTATATATATATATATATATATATATATATATATATATATATATATATGTATATATATTTAAATATATATATATATATATATATATATATATATATATATATATATATGTATATATATTTTAATATATATATATATATGTTTATATATATATATATATATATATATATATATATATATATATATATATATATATATATATATATATATATATATATATATATATATAAATATATATATATATATATATATATATATATATATATATATATATATATATATATATATATATGTATATATATATATATATATATATATATATATATATATATATATATATATGTATATATATATATATATATATATATATCTATATATATATATATATATATATATATTAATATATATATATATATATATATATATATATATATATATATATATATATATATATATATATATATATATATATATATATATATAATATTCATAATATATATATGTATATATATATATATATATATATATATATATATATTTATATATAATATTTTTTGTATTGGGTTTCAACGACGCACTATATTGATCTATTGGCGGCGGTGGATGATGAATGAGATGATGAGATAAAAAGTTGTTCTTCAATTAGGTGTTTTAGATGGTGGGAAGGAGTTGGTCGTGACCTGTTGTTAAGGAACCACCCCAGTATCAACCTGAATGGCAGAGGGAAACCACGAAGAACCCTTGTCAGGATGGTCGACCATGGCGGGAATCGAACCCCGGTCTCCCGAGTGACGGTTCAGTGTAAATATAATATATATATATATATATATATATATATATATATATATATATATATATATATATATATATATATATATATACATTTGGGAACGAGGGCCATCTCATCAGCTATTTACAAACCCACATTTGTAAACGCTTTGTATACGATATTCAATACTTGTGGAGCCATGGCATTGGCAAACTGAACGAGTTTCATGACCTTCTGAATAGTCAACATTCCAACATCAAATTCACGATGGAAATGGAAGAAGATTGCATCATACTTCAGATTTTAGACGTACTCATTATCAAGAAGCCGTTTGGTAAGTTGGGTCACACGGTATACCGAAAATCATCGCATACCAACCGCTATCTCAACGCACTTTCGCACCACCACCCGGCGCAAAATTTGGCCGTTTCAAATACGTCGGCCAAGAGAGCAAAAAGACTTACAGACCATTGTCATTACAATGAGGAAATGTCGATGTTGGGGGATTCTTTGGAGACCAACAGATACTTAAAGTGAGACGTGGTGAGGGCTTTGGGGCACCTATTATCAATACCTGTGGAGAGAATGGGGGATGATCGGAAAATAACAGCGATATTGCCTTACATTCAAGGTGCCACCGATAGAGTGGGGAAAATTCCTAAACGTCACAGTATCTCAGCTGGCTTCATTACTAGTATAAAAGTGATTCAGTTTTTGGGAACGTACACAACTTCTACTCATCTTGACTCTCAAGATGTTTATGAAGTGCCCTGTGGTACTTGTGAGTGACCGATTCTACATTGGACCAACAGGGAGACAAATTTCGTTGAGAGTATCTGAATATGAGAGGGCTGTTGAATACGAACATGAAGACAATTCACTAGCCATCCATGCAATATAAACTGTCCACAAAATAGACTTCCCAAGAACATCAGAGCTGTCACAAAGTAATCATCTTCACCAAAGATAGCCGTGAGCAGTGGTATGCTTACTAGAAGCCAATTTCGAAGAAACATGATTTTCAGCCACTTTGTATTTGATAATGAGCCTGTTGAATTTCATATTTTCTGATGCCTTCTATATTGATTTCACCATTCATTCAATCAGCTCAAGAGGTTGTATATCTTGATAACAATTGCGTTTTTTTTTCATTCTAATTTTCTTGATTCCATTATGTAAGTAGGCCCACTTATATCATTGAATTACCTTGAAAATGACCACAGCAAGAGTGTCAAAACATTGGTGTTTTGATGAATCATCTGAAGAACATGGTATTTTCCGAAAGCCGATTCATGTATCATATATATATATATATATATATATATATATATATATATATATATATATATATATATATATATATATATATATATATATATATATATATATATATCATGAAATTTCATGAATCAACTCACCATATGAAAACTTCCGAATCGTTTATTCAATGATATCGTATTTGTAACATAATGAAAACTCACCAGATGCTATACCATCGGATGAAGTGATAACGTGAATAATTGCGTTCTTTGTACGTTGAATCACACTTCTACCGTAATAATCATTATTATTTTCCCCAAAACCAATGTTCATTTTCAGACATAAAAACTAGTTTTCTGATTTTTGACTGTACATAATTTCATAACTCGTCAGAACTTCAACTCACTCAGTTTCTATTCATTGGGAAATATATTTTAAACTTTGGATTTCTTATCATCATCATCACTATTGGTACAAATGTTTGAATGTTGAAAAGTTCTCGCATCAACATTAAGATTTAAATTAACACAGAACTCAAATGAAAGTTGATATAATACATAATTTACAGTGAAGTAATCTATTGAAAGTCATGAAATCACCTTGAACATCTCTTGAAACATTAAACACGACGAGGTCCACTCCACTTGATTCAAACCCACTCTTGGTTCTCAATAATTCAGTACTTTAAAAAAGATCAAATTGCTTTTCTTGAAATAAGTGTATACATTTTTCCATTGCTGAATATAATCTGAAGTATAAAATACTTCCCGATTCTACTAGACTATATTCCAATTGAAGGGGTGAGTTGATATTTCGAAGAATTCACAAGTTTTTCTCATGGACGTCGCCTTCGTGTAAGTTATTCAGTACCTCCGTGAAAAAAAGCTGTAATAATCTGTCATTGACGCCCTACACTTCGCCAGTATCAAATACAAGCTGGTGCAAAAAGGCAACCATGAGAGAAACAAAAGAAACCTGTGAAGGTGTGCATAGATACACTCCGACTTTGACTATATCGAGTATATAATACGAATATAATAAACGTTTAATTCAATCATTCACCGGTCATTCGTAATTTCTAATGATTTCATAGCTGTATTACGACATTATTTTGGATGTCTCAAGTCTCAATTTGTCAAAATAATGTGACAATTTCTCAAAATAGAATTATATATATATATATATATATATATATATATATATATATATATATATATATATATATATATATATATTATATATATATATATGTATCTCCATCAGCGGAAGAATATAGTCTAATCGGTGTAATCGGTAACAGATAATACATTGTGACTTCGAACTGTGAACTCACTCACACATTATTTCAATTGCTATTAACCACAGTTTGTAGCCATGTAGTCAACTGCTAATTGCTATAATTATATTACACTGAATGTATGCAGGTTTGAATATGTTTTGGTTCGATTCAAGACTGTCATCATGCATCAGTATTTTGAGGTTGAACTACTATATTGAATTACTGCATTCATTGTGTACTTTTGATGAGATGGTTTAATATTCACAGCTTAGATTGACAGGTCAACTATGCTATAGTCGACAAAAAACAGGAACAGAAAAATATGCCCGACATTTTATCGGAAGTATTTTTCATTCGATAGAGCATTCTGTTATTCTATTGATTCAATTTCGTCACGAGTACTTCTTTAAATTATGTAGAATGTGTACGATTTGTTTTTACCTGTTGATCATTTGAGTATGGAATATTGTTCATATCTACATTATCTACAGCACATTTCATTCAGGGAGGGTCAGATAGTTGGCTGATCAACTCACTCAGTCCTAGAACGATTCGAATATATATAGATATAGATAGAAATTGTGTTCGATCTGTTCAGTTTATGCTATATGAAGGTATTTTTTCAAGAATTTACGAAACTCATGATGAATATTTGACGATTCGAAAAGCGACATTTGGTGTCCGTTTCTGGTTAATTCATCGTCCACCTTCGCTTCCGATGAAAGTTAACACTCATATATTTCGATTCTGAGTTGGATCTCAATTTCTACCATTTCAATAATTCAGTATTTGTCAAGAAGCTTTTTGTGTTCCCGCAGGTACGAAAATACACCTGCATGAGTAATATGTTATGTCATGAACTGTGATCACGACGTGTTATCAGCTGGAAGAGTTTATTCACGTACAATTAAGAAGATATCATAACCCTTTCTCATCAACTTATTGGTAACAGAGAGACGTAACTGAATGGTTGAACAGTTCAGCACACTTACAGTGACACTGACATTCATTAGCCTCGTGAATAGATCATTATTCGAGATAATACATTTCACCCATCCAAAGAATGTAGAATTGGAATAAAAAAAAACAGTCTGAAGAGTTCTTAAAAAATATTTCAATATACCTATAGTATTTCCTATGTTTATGCCAAATCGCACACTCAACTTTTGTGATATATGTCTTGAATTCATTCCGAGTCAATGATATTTTGTTCATGTGAATTACTATTTTGTTTGATTTGTATTGTAATACATATAGTGATGAGATTGAATGAAATACGTTCCTATAATTATGACTTATCGAAGATTGAAAAACGACGTCGATTCAACTTGAAAACAGAAATAAAATACATCCGAAACACTATTTATACTACGGAACATAATTAATTACTCACCTAGAATGCTGTCCACTCTCTCGCACGACTCTTCTCATAAGAGAAGGATTACACAGTTAAACTATTCATGACATATTCGAAACGAATTTCCATATTGTTGAATAATTGGAATCAGAAATTATATATTAGGAAAAATGCAATATGTATTCGGATTGATCGATGCATTTGGTAGCATTGGTTGATATAGGTATTTTGCATTGGTAGCAGCAGCAGCAGCGGTAACGTGTTCGTTCCATGTAATCGGGACGTGAGGTTTGATCCCCCTCTCCCTTCTTACTGTCAATCCACAGATGTTTCTCATGGTTTACCTCAGAAGCCCATGTGAATGCCTGGATGGTTTTTGCAATATATCCAACGTCCACTTCCTTCCCATTAGCCTTCCCATCGACTAAGAAACCTTCATCTCACCATCTCATCATTTTATTATTGAATTCATTCATCACCATTGGATATTCATTATAATTCCAGTGTGTCGTTTAACCACAATCAAATTGAAAAAATGTATGGCTGGAAGAGTAACATAGGCCTATACACAAAATTTAATTTGAGGAGGAGAATAATGAAAATGTCAAGGTATGAAACGAACTACATAGACTAAAGAATACTACGCGAACTCTCAGACTTTTTCTTTGTACAAGTCAAATACTGAAAATCATAACAAATTTCGAAAAAGATTTACCCACATCTGGAAGAGCTACTTGATCAATATTTACATGTGGATGGTATACTTTTATCAGGTTTGAGATATTTTCGACAGAAAATCCCAGCATTGTATCTATATCGCTGTACGGTGTATTTATCTTGTATTTGCTCTTCAGGACTTGGACATTTCAAAAATATTAACCCAAATTCGGAATAGCGAATACCTGATCAATGTTTACTCGTAGATGGTATATACTTTAATCAGGTCTGGGGTATTTTCGATACAAAATCCAAACATCGGATCTATATATACTCTGCTGTATACGGTATATATGTCTCCACGGTATATACTCTTCAGGACTTGGAACATTTCCAAAAATATTTCTGTCCACATTCGGAAAAGCGAATACCTGATCATGTACACTCGTAGATGGTATACTTTAATCAGGGTCAGAACAGTCTTGACAGAAAATCCCAATGACGGATTCATATATAACCATTGTACGGTATATTTATTTACGGTATATGCTCTTCAGGACTTAGGCATTTCGAAAAAAAAATTCCCACATCCAGAAGAGCAAATACTTGATCAATTCATACTTTATTGAGCTCGTTTAGCAAATATATGATTATAATTTGAAATGGAAATAAGTTCATACTGAAAAATCCCATATCCTGAGAAATGCATACTTTCGAGGTGCATGGGGCTCGGTTAGTACAACGAATTGGTACAACTTCCCCACTCATATCCTTTTTTTCAGTAGACACATACTCTTTTTAGTGGACACGCCCAAGACACGTTCACTCTTGGTAGTATCCGTATTTCGGTATGCGCTCTTCAGCGCCCCCGCTCCATGAGACCCGGGAAATGAGAGAACATTGCACCTCGGTTTCCACGACACCGTCCACCTTTATACATAGGGTTTTCACAATCTTCCTATGCAGCCTAGGCCTATGCCAGAATGGTTTCTACAATATGAGTCAAGAACGTGCTTCCTTCCTCTATCCTTCTTTTTATTTATTTTTATATTGGGTTTCAACGACGCACTATACTGAAAACTACGATCTATTGACGTCGGTGGATGATGAATGACATGATGGGACGATGAGATGAAAGTTTATTTCATTATGTGTTCTGGATGGTGGGAAGGAATCAGTCATGGCCTGTTGTTAAGGAGCCATCCCAGTATCAACCTGAACGACAGAGGGAAACCACGACCATGGCGGGAATCGAACCCCGGTCTCCCGAATGACGCTTCAGTGTGTTACCACTCGGCCACGCGTCTCGGTTATATTCTTTTTATAGCCTGAGAAACCATATCATCCCATAATCTCATTGATATTTTATACGACGCCAAAAAAAAACTTGTTATCATTACAGTGTTTTATTGAACTCAATATGGATGAAAATCAAAATAATCATCACTATTTAGCCTCAAAAGTGACCTCCAAGTTTACACTATGTTGAGTGGGTAAGACTCGTCGCTTCGTCCATCCAATATACACTATAGCGTAGAGGGGTTGAAAAGAGTCCTTCAGAGAACCATCGAAATATAGAATATAGTTGAAATGCTTCATTGAAGGGTCCGAATAAGCTTGTCTGAATGAGGTTGATGTGTCTTATCAATTTCATTACATGATACAACCTTGATAAGTTCAATTCATTTAATTGAATTGTAATTAATTTGAGTCGAGAACGATATATCGTTTGCCGCATCAATGGGAGCAGAGGTAAGAAAACTGAATTTAGTTATTTGTCATGTGGGATGTGGCAATGAGTGTATAGGGACGTGCTCGAAATGGACACATGTCCGATCAGATGTATGTGAAAACCCGTCCATTAAATTAATGAGCATTTAGTCACAAGTACACTGAAAGCTTGAGAAGATTTCTTAAAGTAGTGATCACACATTCGATATGACTGCATGAATAATGTGGAAATTTCGAATATTTTCCACGATTATATCATGGGTCTACTCATGATCATTAAATCGAATACATATAAATTGGGTTTAACAACGCAATCTACCGATGACTGGGATCTATTAGCGTCGGTGGATGGTGAATGGTATGAAGGGATGGTGAGATCCTGGTTATTTTATGATGTACATTCGAATAGTGGGAAGGAGTTGGTCGTGGTCTGTTGATCGGGAACCTTCCCAGTATCAACTTGAATGACAGAAGAAAATCTCGAAAACCCTCTGTCAGGGTGACTGACCTTGGTGGGACTAGAACTCCGGTGTTCTGAATGACGGTTCAGTGTGCTAGCCACTATCAGATCGAGTAAAAATGAATCGAGAAAAACTATCAGATCGAGAAAATGTTACTAATTATATTTTTTGGAATTCTCAACACGATATTCTCCAATGTAGTATATTACATTCGTGAACGGATAAATTATGATGATACATTACCAACTTACAAAGCATCGCTCGGAGCTGATATAAGAAGTGTCCTGTATATGTGTGCCTTGCAGAGTGGACAATAGAATTCAAATGTTGTCTACTAATTAGCCTTCAAATAATGGACCTTCAAAGTGAACCAACAAATAAGGCATTCAAAGTAGACACGGTTTCAGTAATGAGGAATATTGTTTGGTGAACGACCCTACCAACATCTAGGTTATATGTGAAAAGCTTCAGAATCTATCGGAAAATAATATACTATGACGTAATGACGGAATTGGGATCAAATCATGTCAGAACAGAGTATTAAAGAATTGAAGTATCAGTTGACAGTCAAATTTGAATGTTTGTATCAATCTGCGAATACTGAGATGTAATTCAAACAAGTAGACATGATGGTAATTTCTATCCAATCTGACATGGTTATAGACCTATCAATAGAAGTCTTCTCACAATAACTACCACAATTCACAATTATATATATATATATATATATATATATATATATATATATATATATATATATATATATATAAAAATATATATATATATATATATAAATGTATATATATATATATATATATATATATATATATAAATATATATATATATATATATATATAAATATATATATATATATATATATATATATATGTATATATATAGAGAGAGAGATATGAATATATATATATATATATATATATATATATATATATATATATATGAATATATATTCATATATATGTATATATATGTATATATATATATATATATATATATATATATATATATATATATATATATATATATATACATATATATATATATATATATATATATATATATATATTTATATATATGAATATATATATATATATATATATATATATATACATATAAATATATATATATATATATATATATTTAAATATATATATATATATATATATATATATATATATATATTTATATATATATATATATATATATATATATATATATATATATATATATATATATATATATATATATATATATATGGTACAGATGTCTTTGCGGTAATATGCCCTCTTGGGCATATTAGAGGGCATATAAGTGGGCACATTACCGCAAAGACATCTGTACTATCCAGCAGCGGCCCTGAAAACCTTCGTTCATATATATATATATATATATATATATATATATATATATATATATATATATATATATATATATATATATATATATATATATATGTATATATATATATATATATATGTATATATATATATAAATATATATATATATATATATATATTTATATATATATATATATATATATATATATATATCCATATACATATATATATATATATATATATATATATATATATATATATATATATATATATATATATATATATATATATATGAATTCAATAGCTTTCTGGTTGACCACCAGTAGGTTATTATGATTGTATGATTTTTAAACAGTTCTAAAAATCACACATATATATATATATATATATATATATATATATATATATATATATATATATATATATATATATTCATTCATATATATTTATATATATATATTTATATATATATATATATATATATATATATATATATATATATATATATATATATATATATATATGTTTATATTTATATACATATATATCTGTATATATATATATATATATATATATATATATATATATATATATATATATATATATATATATATATATATTCATTCATTTATTTATGCATACTGTCGTTTCAAAGATGAGATAAATCTTGAAAGATAGAGTATGTGGTAAACTGTTCTTTGATAATAAACTTCGGGATACGAGACTTCAGAATATAGTAATATTGAAAAGCACATTCATTTCAACACCTAAAGAATATTTTACGCTGATCCCATTCAATTTTCCCAATCATATCGAAAGAAATTGCGTATACATGTGAAGAAACAAGGAGTAGGTTCACTGATTGCTATGCATATCATTTTATATTGAAGAATAGATTCTCCATAAATACATTTCTGAAAACACCCTGTCAATCAAAATTATCACCAAATGAGTTGAGCTCAAAAATGATTTTCAACAGTCAACTCAGACAGTCAATGATTATTTTGTTAATTTCAATTTGATTGCTTTTTACCGATTGATTTTATCTCTTTGAATGATATGCACTGTCAACAATAGAGTGCGATATGCTGATGCAGTTATATATACATTTCACAGTACGTTTACCGCTCGCCGTAGCTTAGTAAACTGTGAGGCTCAGGCATCGCTTCAGAAACAGGAGTCACTGTTGGGCGTGGGTACGATAATGACACATATGGCATGTTTGTAACGAAGTCATTTCAATTATCATTACTATAATCTTAATATTCTCATTGTTACCTTCTCATTTGTACCCTACAACTAACTAAGCTGTTGGTGAGGCTGTTAGGCAAACAATAATCATTACACTACATCACATTATCTACCATTTTCATTAATTAGTATCGTTGTTCATATCTGTCGATTGATGATTAATGATTGCCAAAATCTCCAACAAATAGCCACGTTTTCTGAGACTGTGCGTGACCGTGTATGATGGATGTATGATGTTTACTAAAATCGATGCCTCAAGCGGGACTCGAACCCACGCACTTTAGTTGACAGTTTCCAAAGTTTCTTAATCAGTGTCTTAGATGTCTTAGTCAGGGAGGGGGAGGGGGACGGTTCTATCTTTGTCACCAATCATTAGACTGCTATATTCTACTATGTTCTTAAAAAAATCGGACTTTGTTTTTGTGTTATCATTCTTTTGTTATTTTTTCATGCGTGGCTTATAAATCAAACATAGTATTCAATCGACTTCTCACTTTATCTGACCATATGTGTCTTACTGCATTAGATCCTTCTGTTTTTGAGCGAAATCGATCAGACATATTTTTCGTGGATTTTCTTTTCAATTAATAGGTAAATCCTTGTATTAATAGCATTGTGTAGTATTTCAACCCCCGAAATTGATCGATCGATGTGAAAATAACATAGAATATCATTATTGCTTCAATACATGTGTTCATCAAGTCGAAAGAAAAATTTGGCTCGTACGTTTTCAAGAAAATTGACATATTGTATCAGAAGATATATCAAAAGATCAGAAGATTATTTCAACTCAAATGGGAATATCATATGAACATTCTTGCCTCTAAACTCACAACAGCTTGCTATGCACTCAGAAATATGTCAAAGCTGACCGATTTAAAAACTTTAGTAACCATATACCATGCTTATTTTCATTCAATCATGAGTTACGGTATTGAATTCTGGGGAAAGTACTCTGAAAGTGAAAGAATATTTCTAATACAAAAAACTGCAGTACGGATAGTTACCAAAAACAATTGGAGGACATGTATTCTACCTGATAAAAATGGAACCAATCAAATCACATCGATTACAACTAATAATGACATGCCTAAAACTGATAATTCAGCATCGGGTAAAGTAAGTGATGAAATGTTGATCATGCCCAGTTGTAAGCAAAATTTCAAGAACTCAAAATTATGAATGTGGCGTCCACGTATATATACAAAGTGCTCATGTTCATACATATCAATAAAACAGATTTCCCTCCCATTGATCATGCACATAATACTAGGAATAAGAATCTCATTCACCGAAACGAACATAACCCTTCTTTATCGGCCAAGGTCTTCAAATTTCGGGAAGTAAACTTTATAATATTCTCCCAATAAGTATTAAGATTCTACCTTGGAATCAATTCAAATCGCTCCTCAAGGAGCACCTCAAAATTGATAGTTTCTATTCTGTGCAAGAGTTTGTTGATGCTGGATTTCAGTAGATTCATTATACTTATTAATTGTACTTGTCTGTGTATTGACACATTCGTTAATTTTCTACTTTTTTTAAATCCCCCTACTATTCGACTGATTATCTATAGCTATATGTCTGTATCCATGTATCATAGTGTCTATATACAAGTTCTATTGACTTATCTCAATTCCGTATCGATCAATCTGAAATCTTATAATGTATCATTATTTGTTGTTTTATTTGTTTGATATACTAGAATTACTAATTCGTTGATAAATCATAAATGATGGCTAACTGCCATACTCAAATGCAACGTTATTGATAAGTTATATTGTAAAATATGTAAATTGTGTACCGATTTCCTCAAAAGAGGGTTAAAGGAATAAACACTACTACTACTACTACTACTAAGAATGAAAAATATTGACTTTGAAAATCAATTGGAGCTGAATAACGATCGAAATGCCAACAGATAGAATCAATTAGAGCTGTATAACTGAACGATTGCTAATTAACGACTGGACTCAATAGTTCAAAATCACGGTGTGTAGTTTTTTAATTGCTTTTCATACAGATAATCTCTTCCATCTTGTGCTTCGTTCTTATGTTTTGTATTTTTCACAACAATTCACATTCACATTTGATTCAATTGTACACGAAAGAAATCTTATACCGGGAGGTCTTAAGAGGGTTTGGTTGGTTACTTGGTGTATACAATTGTTCAACTGTTGTGAGAGATTATAGCAACTTTATTTTTGAAATATTCGAAATGGGCATCTCACGATATTGAAAAATATGCAACATATTTTCTATGAAATTCATCAAAGGCCACGTATTCTTTCTGAGAACATTTGTAACTCACTGTTCTGGAGAAAAATATAGTATTTTCTGAAAAACATCAATTCGAACTAAAAAAAAACGTAACCATTACATAAATCAATTTGAAGTTTTCTCTCAATAATTGAGAACCTGGAACGTGCATTTGGACTATTATGTAATGATTATTTTGTATTTGGTGGTGATTCGGAAATATTTCCCCCATGTTTGAACTGCACATTTGAATATTATTATTGAATTTGAAGTTTAAACTATTATTGAAGTATCATATACAATTCTAGTTCACATGCAATGTCAACAACATCGTTATTGAATTTCCAATTAACTTTTTACCACAATTCAAACAGTTTGGATGTAGGTTTCCAAATATATCAATGCATGCATGTGAAAATGAAATGAAAAACAATTGTACTATTAGGCGCATTTGATTTGAGAATACAGTACTTATCCTCAAATACTATCAATGAGGTGTGATGTTTTTTAATTATTATCATAACGAATATTAATGTATGGTGATAAGCAACAAGAACCTTGCTGAACTTGACTTGATGTTCTGAAATGACTTATTTTCACAGGATATTCGGCTTCGTTTCTATGAAAAATAATGAAGAGTGACTATTAATCGTTATTATTTATTATGTCTGCGTCTCAGAGGCATAAGAGAACATTTTTCTCCTTCGCATATCTTTTTAATACATATAACTATAGTGGATATATTATTGGAACACGATTGGTCCAACGTGAGAAGGCAGATAGGATCATCTGCGTTGATCATGTTTAAATGTTCAGCAACATTTTGATCAGCTTAGAAGAATTACGAATGAAAATGTTGCCTGTTTATATTGAAAATAAAAATTAGAGGAGAGGTAGCGGTCACAAGAAATGAAGAATCAAGGTACCCTACATTAAAATCTATCCTGAAGAAAATGAACTGATAATATTCGCACTAGAACTAGAAGACAATGTGCGGACTCACTCCACGTCAAAACTGTGGAAAAGTCAGTGGTTAAACGTATGTAGATTTCATTCGAATTATGATTCCACCTAATACTTGATGATAACTGATAACTATGAGATGAGTCACGCAGGCTGACGACCTAACATAACTGTCCTCCATACCAGAGCTTTCTGAGCTGTACTGAGTACTGATACGATATTCATGTTGTCTACAAATATCGGGCTACCTATATGAGGTGTTGATTTGAAAATTGTAGTTGTAAATGTTACAAAAACCAGTACAATATAGATAGGATAAAGTTTCCAATTCCTCCAAATGTCTGAGTTAGTTATATGGATATGGCAGTATTTTCTAATGACCCCCCTTCCCCCCCCCCCCCCCCCAAATGTTTTCACCACTCCATAGAATCTTGTTGGTACTTTGAATAGATGTTCATAATTTCATGATCATTCATTCTAGGTAAGAATGATAAAATGGAAAAATGCAAAGAAAATACGGGAATAATTACTTTCATCGTGACGGATGAAATCTTGGTACATGTTTATGCTATTGTTGTTATGTGTTATGAGATGTTGAAAATGATTGGAAGGTCACTGAATAGATCATATTAGGGGAATAGCAAAAGGCTGCTGAAAATATCTCATCGAAATATAACCAGGAAAACGCAATTTATGCGTTGTTGGATGAGCGATATGTAGACATGTTTAGACCTATATAAAATGTAATGGCAATTGCTGTAACACATTGAGTTCGAAACAATTATATACGTGCCCACCTGTGTTATAAGTATTCGATATTCAATCCAATCGTTCCACAATTCAATTGCTCGGTTCAATTCAACTCCTGTAGGGTTTCTTAATCACCTTGATTCATGTGAAAAAAATAGCATTAATTTTTGTATATCAAAACAACTGAACCGAATCATATATGAAACTATGAAATAATGATTATCGTCATTATATTAAAATTCCGTAAAAATCTGAAAGAAATATTTTTCAGAATTTTCTCCTCTTGGCTATTCCTATCAAATTTTTGAAAACTTCAAATTGAATTTTCTCAAAAGTGACACATTCTATTGCACCTCAAAACTATATACATAATAGAATCATATGGTGACACTTCTTATACCAAGTTTCAACTGAATTTGTTCTGTCTGACCTGTGGAGTGTCAAAAAACGAGCACTGTTAAATTTAGTCTTCGCTTCGCTCATCCATTCGTTCTTTCATTCATTCGATTTTCAAATAATTCCATTCTTATTTTTGAACATTATTCATATACATTTTCTATTTTTGATCACATTACATTTTACAACAAGATCCAAAAAATCAAATAAAACTTATTGAATGACTTCGAAGCTAATTCAAGACTAAATAAGTCTGTGGATACAATAATACTGTTAGATAATTCTCTAAGTGGTTCAGTTCAAATCAAATAAGTCCTTCCAAGAATTGTGAATGCAACTTCAACTTCTTCGCCTTGACAATGAGTATATCGCCATAGGCGTGGTGTGTGTCATGAAAATCGCCAATGTTCAGTTGTTTAAAAGATACAGCTGCAAATACCGAACATCATAATACTTGTGAAATTAATCGAATTCACAAAGGTCAGGACTGTTTTACCAAATTGTTGCTGGCTATAACATCAAGTATGTATCAGGCTGAGCATACTGATGAATGATCATTCGCGAGAATATGGCATGATTTCAGAGTATACTTCTATAAGACGTTGTATTAGTCATAGGAAAATGTATCTATTATAATTTTAAACATTTCTCATCTAATTGTAATTTGACGAACATAATTTAGTTATCTGTTCTTGTGTTTCATCTTTGTGGTCTCAGAGCTGAGATTCTAAGGGTTTCAATGCAGGAATAGAAATGTGTTTTGTCCCATCTAGTTTCATATTGAGCAATTAAATTACATGTGCATAGCTTTATAAATAAATGAATTTTGCGCATGCATATAAACCCCAAACTTTCATATACCTTTTTTTGCAAGAAATGTCGCTCCATATAGTTATTATATCTCTTTTTTATCGATGTAGGTTTTTAGTGTTTATAATTCTGTATCAAGAGTAAGAAAGTATACACTTGAAAGATGATCATGCTGTGAGAAAAAAACATTAGAAGTTATATTTTAGGTCGAGTCGTAGTTCAAGTGATGTAGGGTTACGAATGAATGCAATGTATTTTTAATAATTATTATTCGGGTTTCATATGGACAAGTTAGCCATCAATTATTTGTCATTCTTACATTGAAATCATTATATTTTGATTTCGATCTGCAAATCAATTGTGTAACACTGTACAAAAAGACAATTTATAGTTTCCAAAATGCATTATTATTGACTTTTTCATGGATAGTCACCCTTAATCATGTTGACAATAATAATGAATACGGAGAAAAGCGGACAAGTCGTAATAGATAATAGTTAATTGGAGACATATTGCAATAACGAGTGTACAATTCTCTCTCATTCATCACTTTGTCACGGTCTCAGAAATTTTGTCTTCAGATTTCAAAATTAAAGATGAAAAAATTGGAAATACAAAATAGAGTTGCAATCTGAGTTTGGTCTCAGTATTCATGTTATCCAAACTGACGTGAATTTTGTATCATATTATATTGAAATGCGTATCTCCGTTTTCGTACATGATTTATTCTCCCCGTCGCTTAATAAAACTTCCACTATGAATAGGAATTGGGAATTGTGATTCAAGAATTGTGATTATTTATCAAATATACCGAGTACATATTAGCCCAAGATTTGCTATGACTGAAAATATTCATACATGCATACATATATACATATATATATTTAAATATATATATATATATATATATATATATATATATATATATATATATATATATATATATATATAAATTCATATATATATATATATTTATATATATATATATATATATATATATATATATATATATATATATATATATATATATATATATATATATATAAATATATATATATATATATATATATATATATATATATATATATATTTATATATATATATATATATATATATATATATATATATATATATATATATATATATATATATATATATATATATATATATATATATATATATATATATATATATATATATATACATATATATATATATATATATATATATATATATATATATATATATATATATATATATATATACATATATATATATATATATATATATATATATATATATATATATATATATAAATATATATATATATATATATATATATATATATATATATATATATACATATATATATACATACATATATACATATATATATATATATACATATATATATATATTTATATATATATATATATATATATATATATATATATATATATATATATATATATATATATATATATATATATATATATATATATATATATATATATATATATATATATACACATAAAATGCGTGTGTGTGTTTTGAAGAATACTATCTCTATGAAAAGTACTAATGCTAATAACGATATGAATAAAGACGTGTTACTTACGAGATGTGTGTAGAATCAGGATAAGTAGCAGTTGAGTCATGTGCATGGTGAATATTCTTCACTGAAGCTCCGTCTTATATTTACATCATACACGAAGCTCTGATGTCAAATAAACATACCGACACTAATGGAAAACAAAATTTGTGATACGCAGAAAAAAATCAGTGCAGTTCAATTGAATGTTTGCTTTCCATCGCCTAGAACTTCAAAGTTATGGAGATAACAATAATTTCTGGGAAACAAATATATTTTCAAACAGTAATTATCACATCACCTCTTAGTATAAGTTGAAAGTGAAGAGATTTGATTTCAATAACAAAGGATAATATATTTCAGTCAATAATTCAACTTCATCAAATTTAACCTATCAGACTTGATATAAATGTGATCAACATGAATAAATAAACATCCCAACCTAGTGAAACAGTGTTTTATTTTAATGTATCCCTCTTTCTACACCTTCTATCAAATTTACAGATCAACTGAAAACTTAACACTGATATTAAAAAAAAAAAAAATGAAAAAATATTGTAATTGATTTGTATTTACTATTGTTATTAAAGATTAAAATAGCAATTTTCTCGTAATGAAGGAAGTCGCTGAAATTTCATTCCATTATTATTTTTAAATCACATTCCTATTTGTAACTGATGATGACATTTTTTTCTCTAATAAATAAATATCAAATTTTATTTATGAAAATGAAGACGATCGCGAGTGAAGTACGCGGCGACGTTGAGCGGAGATAAGAGGTGCAGCAGCGGATAGTGTGTCTATTCAAGTCGGTAATCCGACAACGTGTGATGGTCTGATACTTGCCGCTGCTGTAACCTCCTACCTTCCCCCCTCTCCTCTTTCCACCCCTTGCAACAAACCAACCCTTCAACCATGCCAATCTCATTCTGTGCAACGCGCGCCGACTCCTGCGGTCCGCCGCGAAGCTCGAGAGAGAGTGAGAGAAACAACTGTCATGATCTCGCTTGGTGAAGGGAGGGGGAGGGGGGGGGGGGGAAATAAATACGAGAAAAGTTCGTTATTTTATTATTTACAGTCCAACCTCTAATATCTGATTATCTTTCATAATTGTTAGGTGTGCTGAGCGTACAATTAAAACGTTAGCAAGTCATATTTTAAAACATAATTTGCATTTTATTTCAATTCAAATAAAAGTTCAATCTTGATTTTTTTTTTTTGGAAGTTGCTTAACGACCCCATCAGCAGCTGGATTGTACGGGGGTACGAATGAGCTGGTTGTAATGAAACGATGAAGTGATAATAGGTAAAATTATGTTTAGGCCTACTGTTCCATGATCCATGCCCATGAACTACATGATCTATGCCTTATATGCGGGACTCGAACCCACTTCCGACCTGATTACGTTAGTTA